>VWPU01002534.1:0-70369 GCA_013398955.1 Callaeas wilsoni | reverse complement strand
AAAGCGGCAACGGGGAAGAGAAGGGGGGCGAGACTTGGGGCGGGGAGCGGTGGGGTCGAAAGGGAAGGGAGGGGAAGGGAAGGGAAGGGAAGGGAAGGGAAGGGAAGGGAATTGGTGTGCACCTTGGCACAAGTTTCTCCCTGACATGGAGAAAAGGGTAACTTTGAGCCGAAGGAAGCGCATGGGGAAAGGCATAAAGGAGAAGATCTGGAGCCACAGAGTATACCTGTATGGGAGAATCTGTAGGTAGAAAAAAGGATTGCAAGAAGGCTTTGATACATGCAGCAAACCTGGCCATTAGACTCTGTAGCACCTACAGTTCTGCAGGTTCCAACTCCTTGAAGCTGTCCAGTGTCTCTACCCCTTGTCAATGACAAGGCTTTTTCTTAGACCAGAGTGGAATTTGGGTGTGAAGGTGCTGAGAGACAGAAAACCCAAACCCAATGTTCTTCCAGATAACATCTCTTAGCCTTTCCTGTGCAGAATACAGAAAGTTTTCAAGTAAAACCACCCAAGAAATATGGGATAGCCACTCCCTGTGGATAAAACTGGAGAGATTCAAAGCTTTGTGGTGGTTGTTATATCAGAAAAAACAAAGCGCATACCTGAAGTTCATCCTAACCTATTCACAGCTGTGGAAAAATGACTCATTGGGAGTTCAGTGTCTTCCTGGCACCAGTTAAAGTGGCTATTATAATTTCATCCAGGCAGAGTTACTGTTCTTGGAGCAGCTATTCTAACACGAGCTTCTCTCTCTGCTTCCAAGTAACAGCTCACTCCCAAAATAATTTCGAAGAAAAATCTTTGCTTCCTTCTTCAGTATGTGCCTGCCATTGTACTGTTGGTCCTTCACTGGTGGGAAACGAGGTGGCCTCTTGTAAGCAGAGACAGCTGGTGAGGAGGGGGAAAGAGACACAAGGTTTTCTGATCACTGCATACAGTTCCTGAGGGACTGACAACACCTCTTGACACACAGCACTGTGGTCTTTGGTATTGATGATGCCAGCAGGGATTAGATTTCACATTCATCATAGTGTTAATGCTGTAGAAAATGAGATCCTAATGCTTTAATTTATTTGGCTCTAGCTTTTGTAAGACGTTTTTGCTACAGTAATGAACTGGCCATTGTGCAGCTCTGCTATCAGCAGGATGGGCTGCCAATGGCTCGGTGGCATGCTGTGACAGTGAGACTTAGCAGTGGCTCTCCTTGAGCTGAAGGAGGTTATCTGTCATTCTGCCCGGAGGAGGTCACCAAATCCTCTACATCCTCCAAGTGGATGCAGGCATTTAGCACTGCTTGGTTACCTCCCAGGAGAGGGGTCACAGACCTACCCCATCATTCACGTGCATATGCTGCCTGAAAATCAGTGCTTATATTATGACGTTGCATCAAGAACAGCATCCCACGAATTCCTGAAGTCTTGCTGAGTGCGTGTCTGAAGCCCTTGGTGCAGGTATGAAAGACTCAGTGTTCACAACTTCATGTTAATCCAGCAACTATGGCCCCACCAGCTCTGACTTCCTCAGGTACCTTCAAATGCCTCAGGGCCAAGAATTCCTCCTTGTCACCCCCAGGAATGTGCTTCTGGGCATAAAAGGCATTAAGCAAAGCCAAACCGCAGCTCTGCTATCTCATTTTGCGGCTACAACTATTTGTTATGAGTGGGTTTTTTTCTTTTCTTTTCTTTTTTTTTTCCTTTCCATTAAAAATGGTGATTATTTTAAAACAATAGAGTCGGGGTAAATTCTCTGTCCCCAGTTTTTAGGTGCTTTCTCCCACTAAAAGAATCTTATTTTGCATCCTTTGTGGCATCTTTTTCTCCTTGTGCCACTTATCTACTTTTCCACTCTGCCAGACAGAGCTGGGGGAGCTAAAAAGAGGGAAATAAACACAAAAGTGAGGAGGAAAGGAAAGCATCCATTCCAGTATTTTTATTGATTTGAACTCCCCCAATATATTTAATTTATTTTTTTAATCGACCCCCTGATAAGATGTATTTAAAGCTATTTCATTTTTTAAAGCTGTTTCTCATATGCTCCTGCCTTCCTGTTTTCACTGCTTTAGTTCAAACAACTGACTGCCCTGGCACAGAGCTTTGCTGGGCTCTGGCTGCGGCTCATCAGTCAGGGGCAGCAGCACTGGGGCCAGCAGACTGCCCTGTATTCAACACCGTGCCCGGGTGTTGCCATGCTCGGCAGGGCTTTTTCAGCTCCCAAAAGTTGTGTCAGAGGGCTGTAACTGTCGGCCACGAGTAGCCACAGCTGGAACTTCAATGCCTGACCTATAAGTCGCTGGTCAATCCATTAAGCCATGCTTTCTTCCTACAATCAATTTTTTTAATATCTCAGCTTTTGAGTCAAGATGACTGTGGTAGCTCTAACACATAAATAGAAGGATGAGCAAAGAACTAAATTTACCTTTTTCATGCACTTGGGCAAGGGGAGGGGACACTGTGGAGCACAGCGGCCTCCATTACCAGGCCAACCCTAACCCTAACCTAACTACATTTACATAGAAACAAACAAGCAAACAGCACATGAAAAGAAGGAAGGATTCTTTCCGATTGTATCTTTCATTTTCATGTGGTGAGTCAGAGATAAAATCATCTTGAGGGGAGCACACAAGCTCTTTTAAATCTCCCTTTTGAGGAGCTGTCTCCAGAAGCCTTGATTTTATTCTGGTATTTCCAACAGGAGTGCACAGTACAGTCATGTCCTGCTTGCTTTTGATGCCTTGGAGAGGCTGACCTAGAATAGAGGCTAGACAGAGTGAAAGGATAAAGGGTAGGTATTTATTGAAAGGCCTTCACAGAGTACACCTTGGGCAGTGCAGGAGTCTCATAGAGACTACACCCAGGATGGACGGCAGTCACATGTTTTTCTTTTCGGACAGATACAAGTTTTGTCCATTTGCATATCAGAGGTTAATTGTCCAATTACAGCTTCAGGCAGTGGAGTCCCATTCTCTCAGTTTCCTCCCCCCCAACTCTCTTTTGTTTCCACTTCTCAGGGCCTGAGACAGTGAGGTGTCCTTGATTCTCAGGCCTAGAGAGGAATTGTTGTGTCTGACAAAAATGGGAAAAGAAGTAGCTAACACTCTATATGGAGTTCAGAGTTATACACTACAGAATTGCAGGATTACAAATATATGAAAAATATAAAAGCTAAAATCCTAAGGCATCACTATGATAACTGGAGGTGAGGTGAGAAAGGTAAACGACGTGCCCATATGGACCTTTTAATGGCTGGGATATTGCCGCGTTACCTTGGGAGGGCAGCCTCCTTGCCGATGAAAATCTGCCCTGCTTCAAAGGACCTCTGCTGTTTTCCATTACCCGAGAGCACAGGCCAGACAGATTAGGGTGAGGAGAAAAACCTGATATCCACAAGACCAAGAGCATCCCACCCAGGCACACACACGTTGCCAACCCAAGGGCGCAGGAGCCTTGTGGGAAGTGAGGGTGCCTGCCTTGCCTCCTGCCAGCAGCCACTCGGATGCCCTTTCAGGCTACAGTTTAGGTGGCAACAGGAGAGTTACTGGCACCAGCCACACGCTCCAGCTCCCAAGAGACGGTGCTGTGGTGAGCTGCCTTCAGGTGCCAGGCAATTTGCCATCCCACAAGAAAACAAACATAAAGAATGTGAGCCACCACTTCAGCAGTCCTCGCGCAATGGAGTTGCCCCAACCATATGGAAGAAATTGCTTCTTCTTGCCAAGAACAGCCCAAAAGACATGGATCTTTCAATGGGTTGCAATGCAAACTTCTGTCTGATTTTTGTTATATTTTAATAATAGACTTCAAAAAATGCAAGGCACTTCCCTCCTTGCTAACGTATCCTTTACATTAAAGTAGAACTAAAGACTGCTGATGGTAAGCGTATGTAGGAAGCAAAATGCATCCTCCCTTCCCCAAAAACCGCTCCTATTCATTTTGTAGGCCAAAAACTACTCTCAGAAACTCAGGTTAACTTCCCTTAATCCTCACATTCCAGACTGAGTTTACAAGTAGAGTAAGATGGGGGTAAAACGAATAAAAAAGCCAGCTACAGGCTGTCAAATACATACGTGTGCATATGTGAGGGTGTGTCTATAGCTATATAAATCTCTGTAAAAGATACCATTTTTCAGATTACCCAGAAACTGGTTAAATGCCTGGAAAATATTCTTTCCAAGTTTTCATACTGGCCTCTGAAACTGCGCAAACAAATTTTGTCCCATTGGAGTTAGTGGAATCATTTGTGTTTGGCTTGGAATCGGTCTGCTGTATACACATGAACTCGTACGTGCAGATACTTGTCTGAGTCTGTGAGCCAGGTAGATATCTGTGTAAATTTCTTATTTGCTTGCAGTCTTGTCCAGCTGGCCCATAGCATTTGTGTAGGCTGTACAGGCAGACATAATTGCTGTGTGTGCTCTTGCCTTTCCTGCCCCATTTAGCCAAAAATTCACCCTTTCAGGCATGCTGGACTCTACTCCTCTCACGAGATTAAAGCATGCAGTCACATCATCTGAATTCATCACAGGAGGGAGACAGTAGCCAAGTGTTTGCCCCTAAGGGCCCAGTCCTACTCCAAATTGTGCTTAGGGCTGGTTTCAGGGACGAGATCTCAGGGCATGGGGCCTTAACACTTGCAGGGTCTCACTAGAATAAGGCAGGGAGCAGGCCACACCAGTCAAAATGAGGGCTAAGACAGGACTAGCCCATGGCTTGGACACTGCCCAGAGTCATTCAAGACACAGTTTTCACCTTGTTACTCCCTATTAATTGCCCCGAGGTCAAACAGCCCGCAATATCAGGCAGTGATTTAGGGAAGAATTTGCTCTATAAATGGGTCTGGGGCTTTGTTAGCCCCCTAAAGCTCAGTCATGCACCAATACATCTCAGGAGGCTCACTGTGCGACCCAGAGCATCTCCAAGGGCACTGACATGCCAGAGCTTCTTCAGGAGTGCTGCTGTCCTAACTGCATGTTAAACAGCATGGAAATGGGAGGGTTTGCAGGGAAGAAAGAGATCATAAAATGTACAAGCACAAGCAAAGCCCTTTCAGGGAAAACTGTGAGGGCCAAGCTGCTGATGGGATAAAAGAGGAGGGAACAGCAGGCAAAGATTATCACATACTAGGCAGGGGAGGGTATAAAGGAAGCAAACCCTGTAAAATTATAACACACTCAAAAGAGATGTTTGTTTGACTTCCATTTCAAGTGGCTAAATTTTACCTGCTGTCTCTTTCTGGCTTCTTGTTAACTCCTGTGACACCAATTGATGGAGACACAGAGGATTAACTTGGAGACAACCCATTGCAAACTTCAGCCTCTCTGTAGCCATTTAAGCAGATAACTGTTTTTATGTAGGGCAGCTGGTGGGGAAAATGTGTCAACATTTTCTTTCCTGCTTCCTTTGAGTGGTAAGATGAGAAGCAAGAACACTACAGACCCTGAGAGCTAAGCTTCCCCTCCCCCTGCACCAGGGTTTCCTGGGTCACCCCCACAAATGCCAAAAGCTCTTGCCAGGCAGCAGCAGGAAACCAGAGGCATCTCCCAGAGTCACAAAAGCTGATTCTTACCTGCCTCGGGGCAAAGAGGGAAGAGAATTAAAGCGATTAAATTCCCTCTGCTGTACAAAACAGGCAGCTGAGTGCTTTATGTGGCAGTTAGTTCCTTGGATTTATATAGTATGCATAGCGAGAAAATATGTTAGGCCCATTTGCTTTACTGGGCTTTGCCACACTGTGAGCGTGGCTACCTGGCAACAAGCAAATCTCCCCAGACCCCATGCAAAATGAAACATAAGCTCTGGGATACAGTCTGGAGCATGTTTGGAGAGCAGGACAAAGATCAATGTTCTTAAATGATCTAAAATGCCACTCAGCAACCTAGAAAGCCTTCTCCTGCATCATCATGAGCAAACTCATTCTCTCCCTTCAGACTCCTGCAGATTGTCTGAAAACAGATTTTGTCAGGAACCTGGCTGTGCCACCAAGGCATGGCAGCCAACAGAGCCTGGTACTCTGCACATGCAGGAGGACAGCAAGGTGGTGGGACATCCTTTCTGGCCAGATCAGAGCTCTGCAGCACAGCTTCCAGGCATGCCAGCACTGAGGAGGGTCAGGGCAGGTAGGGTACACACCAGAGTTGCCTTTGGAGAAAACCTGGGGATGCAGAAACCAACAATAGCTCTTGGGCTACTCCCAAGAACTGGTAGCTCCCAGTATCTTCAGTGCTACAGGAACCAAAGGAGTCAAAAGAGTCCCCTGAGAATCATTTTGTCAGGAAGAAGGAGGGGATGGTTGCAGTTTCCCACATCACATCTAGCAACCAGAGCAGTTGTCACTAACCCTACTTGTGTTCCCCGCACAGGGGAACAGGGTGAGAAGGTGTAAAGGTACAGTTGAACTGATGTGAGAAGCCAGATTAGAAAGGCAGCCAAAACTGCAACAAAAGGCTGTCAAAAACCAGATTTGAACCACCTCCACAGTCCTTTTTACATTTAAAGCAAGAGAATGGAGCAACTTCACCCTCCATGTGTCCAGCCTGCTGCCCTGTTGGCTCATGGTTTGGCAAGTCTAGTGACTCGGTAATTTGTTTGCCATGCATTTTTTTAACCAGGAACATAATTTAATTCCCTTTAAGGAGATCAAAACCAGGAAACATTTAAGTAGGACTTCCTGCTCAGTGTGAAATACAAATTCTTTTCATCGTGGAAAGCAAACTGAGCTTAAACAATAGTAAATGAAACTGGTTATGCAATGAAGTTGTAGGGAGATCAAAGCTGATTTTGGTTTTTAATTAAGATAACAAGGTACCTGGATTAAGGAAGCCAGTGGTAACCCACCTCCTAGCTACTTAAAGAAACACAAACACTTCCCCATTAACTTGGTGCATGCACACAAGAAAATGAGGCAGCAGAAGAATTTGCCTGCACTTACAGTCAGGAATTGAAACTGGGGAAAATCATATTTGAATTTATTTACATCAGATACCATTTCTTCAAGAATGAAGAGGATCTCATGTATTCTACTAAATATTACCCCTGCTGCCATCCGTGTCTTCTGTTCACTTCTGCCACATATCCCTTAAATACGTGTCTTTAATGTATTGCTAGGTTGTCTGCCTACAGAAAAACCTGCTTTTCCTTTTCCACCCATGGGGCTGTCTAAAATCCAAAATCTTGTAGGTAGTTCCAGTCAGGAAGAAAAGTCAGTGCAGGGCTTAGGTAGTTTTTTGCAAGCAGCTTTGTTTATTTACAAAGGAGAGACAAAGTCCTGTGTTACGCAGCAGGAGTCAAGTCACAGGAGAGAGTTTCTCTGTTTCCAACTTCCCCTGCTGTTTTGGCCAAGCCCCCCACCCAAAAGCCCCCTCTCTGTGGGCTCTTCCCAGGGCCACACACTGTGCTTGCTCAGGCGTCTATCTGGTCCTGCGCCCACTCCACGCTTCTCCTCCTGAGCTGTCTGGCTTCACAACCACATTCACCTCTTCCCAAAACAGCTCCATGCCAAAGTTCCCCTTCCCAGAGCCTTCACATTCCTGAGGAAAACAAACGAGCCCATGGTTTGGGCAGAGACCTCTATGCAGTGCGGAGGTTTTGAGACAGCCATTATTTTGCTGCCTGCTTTCCCAAGCTGATTGTGGGGGCTTTTTAAAGGAAAAATCTGTGAATGGGGGTTAATCTGGGGTCTACCTTATTAGTAAAGCCATAAAGCCTTTCAGGAAAACCCTACAGAGTAGGCTGGGGCTGAAGCCAGTAGGTTTCTGTAGAAGCTCAGAATATTTATAGGAACATGTCAGGAGTGAGTATTGCTGCGTGGTTGTCGGAGATGAAACGTAGTTTAGCTTGGCTAACACCACAGGACTGTTGGAGGGTTTTATCTCTTCTGCAAGGTTGCATGCACCGTCCATATATTTCAGTAGTGGGTGTACTGCTCCTAAGAGCCTTGAAGTGATGGCTCATTAAGCTGGCAGGAATGTTATCATTTTCCATAAAATTTGATAGGATTTTCCAGAACCTGTGATCCTTCAGTGTAATGCATTCTTGGCTATCAACAACCATCTTGGGCCCCATGAGAATGGTCTGCAGAAGCTATAGAAAGGTTTTTAACATGCATTTTTATTTATGGCAATGTCAAGTTCCTCCCACAGTGTGATTGGGGTGGGGATTCAGGACATATTTCTAGGCTTCATTCAATTTCCATGTTCCTTTTCCCAATTGCTTCTGAAATCATATTGTTTACTCAGTCTTAAGTGTAGTTTAGCCCATACTTATATTACCACATAACACAGACTCACAGGGAGGGGACTGTTGTCAGAGAAATACTGCTTCAGAGCTTGAATGCATATGTCTTCTCTTTGATTAATTAAGCTACATTATTTGTTGAAAAGTAAGGCTTGTCCTTCTTAAAACAACTTGCAGCTATTTAATGGAAAGACAAGATTGTCACGTCCTTACAGCTTGGTCTGCAATGGTACTCTAAGGTCTGTCATCGCATAAAGGTACTCCTGTGTGTTTGCTTTGCCCATCCTTGGTGCAAATACTCAACCTTTTTTAGTGCAGGACTTCTCTGCAAAGGAAACCAGGCTGTCTGTTTCTGCCCTGTCCTGGGAAGAGCTCTTATCTCCCATCTTTCAAATTCCATTCAGTCTAGTTGAGCCAACATGGTGCTTATTCACAGCCTGATTTGTAGTCTGCCCAAGTTAGTGGGAGCCTTGCAGTGAGCTTAGGATCTGGTACTACAGGCCCAGCAGCAGCAACTGGTGACTGAAGTTTCCTGTTTAATCTCAGAAAGTTGGCAGAGGCAGGCCAACCTTTCCTATGTTTCACTGTTCATCTGTGAACACCTCTTTTCACCTTGAGAGGACACATCACTCTATATTCTGGGACTTCAGCCCTTGTGCTGAGTCTCAGTAAAAAGTGGATGCAGTGCTGGTTTAGGCAGTAGGGATTCTTACCATCTCAATTTAGGAGACCTCCTGTAATACCGTTCTCAACCCTGTCTATCTGAGATGCAGACCCTTTCCTCACATCCTGAAGGGAGTCTTTGGGAAGTTAATCAGTGCCATAGCTTAGAAACAGTTGCAGAACAAGCAGCTTGATGCCCTTTCACTGAAAAAAAACCATTTTCCCCTCTCAGTCTTTTGAGCCTGGCAATGTACCCCTTTCCAGCACTACCAACAGGCAGGTCCACTCCAGCGTCTGCATTGGGTTGTATGATATAATCACCTGCACTCAAATAGGGGATGTGTCCCTTACCTCATAACCAGCAGACAGTAACTTTGAACCACTGGCCCAAGGATTTCTATCTGAGTCTCATTTCTTTGAATGATCTCAGCATGCTTCTTCTAGACCTTACTAATGAAGTTTTGCATTTTATTACTACAAAGCATTCGTACTGGAAAAAAAATCCTCAAAATAAAGAGATCAAATCTGAAAACACCACAGCCAAACAAGAGAGATGTTTTTAAACATCCCCAAAGCAACATCTTTGTGTTGGAGAATAACAGGACTTCCAGCAACGCGGGTGTCTTTGTGCAAAGCCTGGTGAATAACCAAATCACAGATCAATACAGGCCACAGTGTGCATTACTCATTAGCATTCTCTGAGCTGGGAGCTCAGAGATGATATCAAACACCAGCCCCCATATCCCCTGAACAGAGCCTACTGATAGGGCAGTGTGTGCTGCCAACAGTGAGTCATTCATCACTCCGTCCTGGTTGCACAACAGCATGATTCAGTGTTTGTAAAAGAAGGTCCTGACTGCAAATATTACCCTCATTCATCCACTGTTAGCTTCCTTGCAACATACAGCATAGTTTGTGCTCTGCTTGATATTTGCCAAGACAGTAAATCAGTGGAGGCTGAGCATCCTCTTGTAATCCTGAGATATGTGGAAAACAAGAGCAATCCGGAGGGGGATCGTGCAGTAAAACTGTTGTCCTTGGTCTGTTGGACACTCATCCCCTCCGCACTGCCTCCAAGTCAGCCGCAGCGGAGAGCTACTGTTGAGTGCTGTGCTTGCTAAAGTCTGGCATGAAACTGAAGAAAAAGTTTTAAGCCATAAGATGAATTTTCTGATTGCTATTCCTACAAGTTCAGCCTACAGATAGGGAAGAAATCAAGCAATGCTATGCCCTTCCTGTCTTCAGTTTCCATCAGCCGCCATGCTGTGACTGCAGACTGACAGTTTTGCTGATAAGGCAGAAAACAGAGTGAACTCATCTTCCTTTTCCCTAACCATATTAGCGTCCTCTTGCCAGCAAGACCAAAAAACTAGTTTTCGTCAGTCAATGCAATGCACTCAGAGTCTCTCAGAATGCAGATATGCTGATCAAAGAGAGACCTCTGTAAGAGAGGAAGGTCAGCTCTACAGGATCAGCACAACTGGTATGGTTAGGCTGTGCTTAAACTGACATGAGATGTAGGAAACCAGAAAGGGATAGGAAGATGCAGGCAGTCTTTCCCCCGTGCATGGTTCATTAGGCTGAAGGAAGATTTAGCCCCTAATCAGTTTTCTGATCCTCCTTAAGACCATCTACTGCTCTGCTTGCTGTTTCTGTAATATTCCTGTTGGCTTTCCTACAGACACCAGTGTCAGGCAGCAAAGCGATCAAAGTAAGCGTGGCATCATCTCATCCAGTCTTCTCATCCAGGCTATGTCCAAATTCTAGATTTGACTGAATCATAATTTGAAAATCTGAGTAAAACGTTTTCTAATAAGTAAGTAATTAATGAACGTACTTTCTAATTTTCTTATTTTCCTTTTTTTTTCCCACCAAGCAAAAAAGAGTAATGAGTGGCCTTCTGGTTTAGAGATATGTCCAAAGCATGTATAAATCATCAGAATCCCACTGACATCTATGGTGCTTTGTCAATCTACACAAGCTACAGACAAAGCCTTTAATGTTCCCACAAAGCAGAGTTATCAGGCTCCTTGTGGGCTTGTATGAGTTAACAGAGTGAGCTTTCTAGCAAAGTCATCCATCACTTGGCTATCTACAACCACCAGAGTGCAGGTAAATCACCAGGATTCTGCTACCAGATGTTAAAAAGGCAGTTGACCTTCTTGTATATTCCATACATGAAAAGATCTCAGTAAATTATTTGACTTTTAAACAACAATATTCAACAATTTACTACACAGCCCACTAACTGAATGAGGTGTTAACCTGGATATCCTGACCAAATTCCAGCTGGGTTAATTATACGTTGCTTGAATATTCCCCTCTCTTTCAATTGTGACACTATTTGATGTTATTTTTTGCCTTTCCCCTAAAGATTCCACTGGAATCCTGCTGTTGCTGTGTTGCACACCAACAGTGCATGTGCAACAATTTTAGATGAAGCACTCATAAAAGCACTCATAAATCCATTCTTTATGAGCATAGGAGCTCTAATGTGTGGATACAATTGGTTTTATTGCTTTTATTGATGTTGTTATTGTTCCTGCTTTTTTCAGATACTATTTACTACTACTGGCTTTTTTCTTGTCAAATCCTGAAATACAGATTCGGATTAGCATTACAATCAAAACCTGCATTTAATGTGGCACTCAAATTTTGGGTTCCAGTTCAGATTCATTTCAAGGCAACATCATCAATAGCAAATCCATATTGAGATTACAGTGTGAACTTCCCAAAATTTGTGGGCAGGAGTTGCTGCCAGAGCTGTGAATAAGGCTTACTTCCAGTTACAATTAGATCAGAAGCAAATCAAAACAAAAAAGGGGAAAGAAAAACAGTCTAACAACTACTGTACTGGAAAATCCTAGTAATATTACTTGGGGACTTGTCACATAAGATGTAATCAATAAGGTATTGACTATTAATTCTACATATGATTGTCTTGGCTGCCACCTTTCATGTATAGTTTCCTCGGAGTACCTCCTCCGTTTCTGTGTGTACCAGAGAGTTCATATTCTTGGCTCAGAGTAAGAAACATCAAAAGGCAGAAGCAAAATTAGGAGCAAAGTTCCCTTTGCTAACAACACATGCTGTGGCTGCAAGGTTGGGCTGTGGGCGAGACGCGTGAGGGAAGGAAATTCCAGCTCTGGTGAATTATCAAGTAAGCAAACTGTCTTGCCAAGGAGAAATGCCTGTGATCTGTCAATCATACTGCTCAGCTGATTCAAGGGACTAAAACTGTTGAAGAGTTTTCACCCATTTTAAAGCACGTTCTGTATGTTTCAATGCAAAGACAGTGCATTTGAAAGAATAAGAAGAGCTAAAGTTTTTATCAAAATCAGTAGTCTATGGTAAGTCTACAAGAAGGAATAATAAAGGAACACAGGGCAAATTTCTGCCTTGCAGAGTGAAGTATAGACATCTTGAGAATACCCTGCTGGTGTTTACCAGGACTGTCCTACTAAGCAATACAACCTGGTCAGGGCTGATTTTAACCTTAGAGCATCTACCCAACAAGTGAAATGCATATCACTTGGCTAATTATACAGAGATACCCAAATACTACCTGTCAACATGGACAGTTAGCCAACAATTGGCATTCCTTTATTAGTTAATTCCTGCTTCTAGACCTAGTCTGATCCGCAGAGGGACCAAGTGGCGCTAGCTGACTACTGAAGCCTGTTAGGTCTTTGCCAAACCTATGACCTACTGCAATCCCAGGAGGTGGGGGGGCCAGCAGGACAATTTGCCCCAGACTTTTCCTCTGAGAGGAGACACCGGGCTTTGGCTCCTTATGATACACTTAATTTGCCATAGGACTACATTCTGTCTTGGGATTTTTTGTAAATCAGTTTTAAGCCAGGGGCAGGAGAGCTGAATGCCAGATACCTGTCCCACTCCAAGGGAATGCAAGTCATCACTTTTTCTATGTAAGCCACAGCCAGCTGTCAGTTTGAAGTATCCCTCAAGGTGTGTGGGACTAAGCAAGAATATTGGTTGGCAAAGAAGCCATGGTTTGTTTTGCTTGCACAGCACCAGAAATCCCTGTTGTCATAGCCCTAACAATAATTCAGACCACTAGAGTCGTATTAGTGATGTGGCTAGTACCCACCATACAGCCATCAATCACCATTCTTTCTCCTCTCTCCAGCTCAGTTTATTTCCTAAACTCTAATAAAAGGCCAGCTGTTTCAAAGTGTGTATGGCACATACCTGGCAGAAAAAGGTCTACATTCTTCTCCTTGTTCACCACAAAAATGTGTCACAGCACTTTAAACAAGCTTGTGGCTATGAAGATTAATTTTTGGTTGCTGTTCATTCCTGAGGTGGTTCTCCTGGCCATGACATTGAATGTGTCCTTTGCTACAGTGAAAGCGAGTTTGTATTCAGCTGGCAGTGCTGTTGTACCTTCACTTTTATTTAATTATACCCTATAAAGTGAGTTATTTGCCACATATTTGCATAATCTCCCCACTTGTCTCTCTTCCTCTATGTACAGCAGCCTCAGCTGCTCTGTCATTTGGCCACAGAGGCCCCAGTTTGCTAATCTAGTTTCATGGTCTGATAGACCTGGACAGTGATCAGTTTGCTTCCAAGGCATTTGTGTAAGAGGAGAGAGAGCTTTGATCCCTATCGGCAATTCAAGCTAATAGGATTGCTCTTCTTAAACCTCAACTAGATTGTCACAGTATCCTCATGTGATAGTCTGCAGTAAATCTCATTCCCAGAAATTTAAGCCTGTGGCCTGTAAATCCAAGCCATTAACTTTGTGACAATTAATGGGTTGACAACACAGTCCCCGTCCATGCAAAATTCAAAACGAAAGCAGGATGGGAAGAAATAACCTCTCTCCACAGCTAGTGGACCACTTATGTAAGTACCCTGAACTGGCTGATCTGTGAGAAGATAGAACATTTGAAAGAGCCGCTGCAAAGACAAATTTGGGGCATTTTATCTAAATGCTGTATTCTTAATCCACAGGATGAGATGAGTGGGGCAGCGAGAGAGGAGGGGAGCAGGGAGTGAGGCAAGACCATTATTTAAGAGCCCTCCATTTCAAAACTTTCTTTCTTGCCTGAAGGGAGCAGAGGTGTCCTGAAAAGGCCAGCTCCGCCACTCCCTTGGTGGCCTGAGAGAGGTCTCCTCTGACAGCTCCATGTCTGTCCTGCCAGCAAAAGTCCTCTTCTCCAGTCGCACATGCTTCTTTCACCCTGTGCTCTACTAACAGTGAGAGTGGCTGCACAACAAATTGCAAGGCCCTTTGGAGATCATGTGAAGGAAAGGATGCAGAACGTCTCATTGCTCAGCAGCACTGAATCACTCAAAACAGACTATTGGATGGGACATAATGGAGGCAGGCTGAGAGGGAACATTATGCAAAGAGACATCAGTATTTTAAAAGATTTAAAAGCCACATGTCCTGACCCCTGGACATCTTTGCCAGGCAACTCGAGGTGGGCATCACAGCCTCTTGGGAAGTTGTGGCACCCAAAATCCAAATGAAAACTTTGTCTACACCGCATTCTTTGTCCAGCTCTTGACCATCCTCCATCCTGTGTCATAGGCTGTTGTAAAAGATTGGTCTTCCTGAGCCACACAAAAGAAAGTGTATTTTCATGTCAGCCTATTCCTCTAAACATTCAATTACCCTGTCAAATACCAAACACCTCTTCTTTATGGGAAATTCCTCCTGCCAAGAGCTCTTTGCTTTGTCCTTTTAAAGAGGGGCTAAAGGCAACTGTTTCTGCCCTTACTTGTTAGTGAAGGCAATTATGACCACCTTCTGTGAATAATTACCCATTTCTATCTGGTTTCTACAAGAAACTAAATTTTATACAATTGCAGGCCACCTGGCAAATCTCATGCTGCTGGGATGCACAGCAGAGCACTCAACACGAGCCGTGTTTAAGGCATTTAAGTGCTGTGTGTATTACTTTTGTTGTCTCTCAGACAAGTGGCGTGATCCACAGTGTACAGCAATAGCTTAAGGGCTCGAAGCGCTGCCTTCGTCCTCCTGTCCCTCCCTCACATGCTCTCAGGAAGGTGACACAATGTCCCTCAGCAGGCAGTATGGCTATGCCAGTGCAGACTTGCACCTGCACCAAAATACTTCTGTTGCAAGGCAAGGCATAACAAACTGGGAGGCCCCTGGGGCGCACTGGTCACAGGACCCTGACTGCTGTGCTGCATCCTGCTGTGCACATGGACTAACTAGCCTTTCTCAAAGCCCTACTGTCTTACGTGACAGTGGCACATCCAAAATCCAACTCAATTCTCTTTTCAAGCAAGAAATAACTTCCTAAAAGAAATACAAAGTGTTCATACACTTGTATGTAGATTTTGCAGTGAGAGCAACAACTGAAACATCCTTTCTTTAAGCTTGCAAGTTCAACCTCTTTGCAACTTCCAAGAAGCAGCAGAGTCCTACTGAGCTGTGACTTCTCAAGTACCTGCCTACCAAGACCTCCAACCTGATGGTGCACTTAACTCTGTTATGCACATATCCCAGTGAGATCCTGAAGCACTTCTGGGAATATCCACTGTGCCCTTACCCAAAACATCAGCATGTATTTGGTGACTGAATTCCAACAAATAGCTGATCTAAGAGGTTGGACACTCAATGCACGTTTCTTGTTCTTCGTATAGTGCTGTCTGATGCCTCCTGTAAAACAGCAATCATGTATTTAGTAAAGGTATCAGATCTGATTCTGACTTCTGCCTGCCACAACCTGTTATTTGCATCTACCTATGGCAAACACAAAATGCTCCCTACTCAGAAAGTTTATGCCTCCTGCCTATTTTGTGTGTAGGAAACAACCACTGACCCAAGGCAAGAGTCCACACTTTCAGTGGAATTTATACATGTTTTCTACTGAGAAGAGTTTAAAGTAAAAAGTCTAAGTTTTGAGCCTGAGTCCCTGGTGTAACACAGGGATAATTTTACTGAAATCAATGCATTACATAGATGGGAAGAATCGTTAAAATCATAATTAAACTGTATGCCAAAAGGGCACTCAAACAGGTGAAGTAACAGCAACTCAAATTACCAGTCAGCTGAAACGGTGTCCCATTCATTCCACACATCTGCCATCTGTGTCAGGTCTTTGTGATTAAATATAAAGCTGCAAAGAACAAAGCTGCACTCACACAAATTCCCCTTTGGTATCAAGAGTTGTGTACATGTTAGGAAACAAACCACCCTGCAGAAACATTTTTGAGAGTTGTGTTATCCAGAAAACAAAGCAAGTCACTCTGAGCAGTGACATAATCCAGTTTCCCACAGGTTAATGCCTTGTGGCCACACTTTTTCACGGCAGTAACACCTCCGTCAACATCTCTTTGATCTCTCCCACCTCCAAAATGCTTCAGTTCCCCCTCTGCACTCACGTACCTGAGCTCAAGCCCCTGTGCAGCATATTGCATGTGCACTAACCACTGAGAGGCCCCAGGGCAATGGGGCCCTGCTCCATCCTATACTGCATGTGGGCCATATGGACCCTGACCACACCCAGTCAGCAGGCAGAGCCGCACAGATAGCATTAAAATCACACTGCAGTTTTTTCTTCACCAAGATACTGATTGTAAATATGCCATAGGACACTCACTGCCTTCTGAATCAAAATTCAATTCAATTCTGAATTCAAAAATTATGGGAATGTAATTGATCTCTACCCTACGTAAACTTTGGCTACATTAGTCAATGGGCTTGAAGTTTCTTGTGGGAAGGGGACAAGCTTGAGAAACAAATGCATGGGAAGAAATGCAACCACATAAGCCTTGCTTTACTATTTAGATATTTAGTTGCATATTTAGCTGATACAACCTAAAATATGAGGACATTCATTGTCAGAGGGTTTGACCTGGTAGGATTAGTTGCATGTGTGATGGAAATCTCTATCAGAACATAAAAAGGATCAGAAATTGGCCCATGTTCTCTTTTTGGCTCTGGAAACTAAAACTCCCCAGATTTTGACCAGATGCATTGTACAAAACTATAAAATGACAATTTTGCAGTGCCTCCCATTCCCAGAGATTTCCTGGATACTTAGGGAAAGACAACCTCCCAAATTACCCGTCGGGTGGCTCAGTGCTGTGCTTGAAAGGCAATTCCTCCCTGTCCCCCCAAATTACCCGTCGGGTGGCTCAGTGCTGTGCTTGAAAGGCAATTCCTCCCTGTCCCCCCAAATTACCCGTCGGGTGGCTCAGTGCTGTGCTTGAAAGGCAATTCCTCCCTGTCCCCCGCTGGGTCTTGCTTTCCTCTCTGAGCTTTTGTTACTGACTGTCGCATTTGTTGCGCTGCTGTCCTTGAAAAAACATCTATCTGCAAGAGCCTCCTGCAGCCCTGAATTCCAAGGGTTACAATGACAGTGCTGCCTGAAGCAGTATTTCCTTTTCCACGTTCTGCATTTGCCAGCTGTTAACTTCATCAAGATCCTGTATTTTGGGAGTCTTAAAAAAGGTGGCAGCTCTGTTTTCTCCATAGCCTTTGCGTGAAGGCTGCCAGGCCAGATTCAACCCTGAAAACCAATGAATTCAATGGGATGCCATGACACGGCACGCAGGGCAGAGAAGAATTCAGCTGTAATGTTGAAAAAACTGCTTCCAGTCCAGGAAAAATTCCCAGTTGCCTCTGGCTTTTTAATGTCAGCCTTCCTGATAAATGGAAGAGGTATGTATCACCTCCTCTTTTCTGAAATAATAATCATTTGTCTTAAATATCAACAGCACTGGAAGAGCTGCACCAGGCCCGGGGTTGCTGGCCTGGATTTCATTGCCTTCCCGAGACAATAGTGGATCTATAGGACACCCTCCGCCTGTGGCATGACTCAGCTCACAACTATCCCTCCCACCCGGTCACTGAAGTGATAGCTTTGACCTTTTGCTCATGGAAGAAGTGACAGGGAAGGAAGGTACTCCACATCTTTAGTACAATCTACAGTGTCACTTTACCAGGGGATAGCAAGGCTCTGGAACAATTTGGGATAGGAAGTGAGGAGGGCCTGTGCATTGACTGAGATGGCAGGTGACATTTCAAAAAGGCAGGACAGGATTAAGCAAACTGGAAGAGGGACAGGATGCAAGCATGAATAGATCTTTAATGTCATACACACCCTAGAACATTTTGTATGCAGCACATCTTGAAACTGGAGCATCCCTCTTATGTCCCCTTCCTGGAGCAGTGGCTCTCCGGGGAGCACCCCAAGTCCTCTGCTGTTTCCTAGGGTTCACCTGTTTACGTGTGCCCCAAAACTGACTTTGCTTCATGTAGGCAAGAAGATAGAGCCTGTGCAGCTGCAGATATTCCATGAGTTGCACTAGAATCCAAGATCCACTGCATTTTCCCATCATACCTGCTAGAGGGTTTCAGAATGAAGGTAAGTTCTCTAAAGGCTTTTGCTCTGCTTGAAAGTGCCAGAAAACCTGACTACCCTTGGTGAGAGCACGGTTAGGGCAAGGCTGGGCACTTTTGAAAATCCTGCCCCAAAACAATGAGAGGATCTTAATTTAATTAATAAGTCTAGTGTCATTTTGTTGTAGCTAATCCTTTTACTGGGAACACAGCCAGCACACAGCAATTCCTCAGAGCTGTCGGGGTCCCCAAGCTACCGCTATTACGCAGTCTCCCAAAGTGCGGGTTCCACAAATACTTGGATGCGTCCAGACCTGTGCCTTCCCAGCTCTCCTGGATTTGTTGTGGATCACATGTGAGCACATACAGGAATGTTTTTTTTAAATTAACCAGGCGACACATCCAGTGTTTATGTCTAGGTGCACTGTGGGCTGGTATCAAGGGTTTATTGCCTGCCATTCTGTGTCCCACTGCACTCCTAGTGGTTGCTTTGTGGGAATCCTGTAGGCAGCTCCCCAAAGAGAGCATCTCTTTGTTTTTCAGCATCTGCAACCACTCCAGAAAAAAAATCACCAAAAGTATGGTGTGGCACTAGGATGTCATTTTCACTTTGGCAGCACAAGGGGCTCATGCCTTCATGCATCTTCATTTTCTGGAGGCCTTTTGCCAGGCTATGGCCCTATGAGAGGCAAGGCACATGCCTACAAAAGGAATGAGGAATACAGTTTCCTAATTACCAGAGGCCACACACATGGAGACAGACCCCAGGCGGAACCAGAGACAGCAGGTATGTTGGCCACATGGCTAGCTGCCCTTTTCTGCTGACGCAGGTGTGATGGTGTAAGGCCCACGGAGCATCCACATCCCTGTAAAAGCAATGCAGTGCTGGCAGGGAGCCATCTCCAAAGTGTCTTCTCTAACGCTTTTTCAGTATCTGGTCTAGCAAGTTCCAAGAGCCATTGCTCTCCACAGATCTTGCCTGACCAAAGCTGTGCAGATAAGCTAGAGTGCCCTTAGTTCTCAGCCTGTGTCAGTAGCACTGATATCTCTAACTCCAATGGAGATGACAGAAACCACTATGAGAAAGAGAAGAACAGATCACCTACCTCCAGCATCTTTCCCGAAAGGACTAATAGTGAAATTATCTGTTCTCAAAAAGGCAGATATGTGGAGTAACACACTGTCTCACAAGAACTCTTGGGTTTATTTGGAACTGAACTTGATTCTGCAGAATAAGGCCTTATCTATAAGTCCATGTAAGTCCAGATCTCTTTTCAACCACCTGGGCTTTTTATTGTTTAACTGGACAATGGCAAGCTTTTACCAGCCTTTATTTAGGCTATTTCAGACAATGTTTAATGATGCAAGTTTTTCTCACAAAAACACACCTGACAATCACACAAGACAATTGGAGTCACACAAAGACATCTGAAGGGTCAAATGTGGTTTAAAAAAAAAAAAAAAGGTATTCAGCTTTTCTTTTCCTCATCTACTCTTTCTCTCAATTCTTACCCCTTCTCTGTTCACACAACAGTGCGCAAATCTTTCTATCCTCTCATTCAGTCTACTATTTTATACGAATGTTACTCAGCTGGTTTTGATCCTTGGGTTCAGTGAAGCCTCATCCAATAATAGGCTGAGAACAAGGGGTTTTGCCTTCACCTTACCCCCGGTGCCTGGGCGTGTAGGAGTCCATCCTGGCTGCAGTCTTAGCTGTCTCTCCAACAAAACGGGCAGCCCTTACGTCTCAGCCCATGCAGTGGGTTTGGACACCAACTTCTGGGCAATACTGTCAGCTGGTGTAACTGTGCTGGATGGTAGCTGAAGGTATGGTTCGTGGCTGGTCTGAGGACGATTCCTGATTTTTAACAGCAGCCCCAGTCTGTGGTTTTACCTCTCAGTGGCAGTGCTCAGCTGATACTCAAACATATGAAAAGGAAAGGCATCTCTAAAAATAGCAGGTTCCAGCTAATGTAGCAACACATTCTAGGGAGAGTTAAAATCAGAGCTGGAGATGCCTAATTCTGAATTCCCCTGCATTTTGTTGTTGCAGTTCCTGTCTGAACACCACAATGTTCTGCTCCTCTACACTTCTGCTGGCCGCAGGGGAAAGCCCTCAGGGGGTGGATGTCAGATCCTGAGAGAGGATGATGACATGAGAGAGGGATGCAGGGATGAACTGTGTGGGATGGCAGCCTGCATAACCTCCACATTTTCATAGTGAGCAGGAACTGAAGAGCAGAGGAGGAAGGAAGGCTATGGTGGGTATAATGAGGCATTAAGTAGCACTTGCTGGATCTCTGTTTGGCAGAGATTCACATATCCCTCTTTCTAAGTCTTCTGTTCCTGGGGAAGACTAGAAATGAGGAGGCTGGAGGAAGCACAGATGAACTGGTGGGTGCAAAATATACAACACCTACCACAGGTTCCTGTGCCCCATGCAGAAGTGAGGGACTCTACAGAGCTCCCAGCAGGAAGGAAAACTGGGCCTCAGCACCTGGCCCACCAAGTTCCTAGAAGACATGCATGCAATGATGGCATAAATATCCTGTCCAGGATCCCACATACAACATTTGGGATCAGCTGTACTGAACAGCCCCACCAATCCCTTCCAATCCTTGGCACAGGGCAAGCCCCTTGCCTAAGAGGGCTTTGCTTTTACCTTTCTTTCCTCCAGGCTGATCTCCGTCACCCTGCACTTCTCATCTCCATAATGAATAAGGGAAGAAGCAAAAATACATGGTACAGGAGAGCACTCACTTGAAGTCCTTTTGCCAGGGCTCTCTACAATTGTTGCTAGAGCAAAGAGTAACTCCTTCTGCTGGGAATTACTGGCTGAAATGCTGTGGTCTGCATTATACCAGGAGCCATGCCAGACAACAAAGTTGGAATTAGAAAGGTCCCGGGACAAGCTCAGTCTACCACAACCACAGGAAGATGGTTAGTTCTGACTGGTCTCCAGAGCATCCACCCCAAAGCCTGTGGCCACAAAGTGCTCCCCAGGGCTCTGTAACAAGCTTGAGACCAACAGCAGAGAACAAAAGCCACAGCTTTTGTGTGCCACAGGAAGAGAGCAGTAGCAATCACAGGCAGCCCCAGTGTCCTCAGTGCCTGCTGTAAAACTCTCAAATGTGCTTTGGAAATTGGCCAGGCCTCACATTACAAAGGGTAAAGGGAAAAATTCAGTGTCCAGTGGTACCTCCCCATTTGACTTAAAGTGGCAATTGCAGAGGTCAGCTTGACCCCAGGAGCATGAACAAGACGCACAAGACAGGACAATGTAAAGACCATCCTGCCTCTAAGACAACCTTCTCCTCCACTTTAGCCACTATTCTCAGCTTCTATTGATGAGGAACGGAGACCTGGGGGACAAATTGTCCTGTAAGTTGTGGGAAAAAAATATTTAACAGCTTTTTCTTTGCCTTTCTTTCTGGATTTAGAAAGAATACATGTCTGACGGAGGCCTGTTTATTTGCCAAGGAATTAGGGAGTTTTGTGCCTCCCTTTATTCTTATGAAAAGATAATGACCTTCTGGTGGGAAGATCCAAGCATTGCCAAGAAATATGTTTTGGAAGCTTTTCAGAGTCAATGAGTTAGAGGCAAACAGATTCCCTGAAGAATAAAAGGGCAGATGGAGCTATACAACCCCGGACTTCAGTTTAGGCTTGACGAATTCTTTGGATCTGTGAATCTGTGTCATAATCAAGGGCATTTGCCCCCTATTTGACCCTGGAGAAGAAATTAGCAGCATGGACACCACAGTACCCAGACATGCAGTGGGGTGTGTCTGAAAGGCATCACTGTATTTTGTACACGCATCCTCAGCTGGAGTGAAATTAGGTAGCTCGGGCACTCCCGTACCTGGCAATATGGCTCCAAGCCAGCTGCAAAACCCATGGAGAAGCTCTTTGGTGCTTGACTATCACTGAACTTTGCCTTGCTGTGACTCCCAGGTGGTTCATATGCAGCCTCCACGCGTCTGCACGAGCTGTGGGCACACCCTTCTGCTGTTGCATGGGCACACCCTTCCACTCTTGCACGGGCACACCCTTCCACTCTTGCACAGGCACAGCTTGCCAACACCACACACAGCCCCACAGTCATCCTGCCCTGGGGGAGTTCACAGTGTGCCTAACCCTGAGACTGGCTGGGCTTCGGGCTGCTCCTCGCCATCCTCAGGAGGTCCTGCTCAGATCCTAGCTCAGGGTCCATCTCTGGATGCAAGTGTTGCTGAGAGATTCATGTATTGCTCTCCCATAGGGACCATGAACTTATGTTTAAATGGCGAGAGGCATTTGTTTCCCCATCAGCACTCATGGTTGACATTTTCACTCCTGCCAGTTTCCAAAGTGCAGCTGAGAGCGTAGGTAATCACAATGGACAATGGTTCTCTCTTTAACAGACCATGACCTGGGCCGCTTCCTGGAGAAGCATATGGCTCAGCACGCTTTTGCTTCCAGGGATCCCCAGAGATCTCAGAGAGATGCTGGAAATGTCAGTCATTCCCTGAAATTCAGCCTGCAGGCTTCACCACAGGAAGTGAAGTTACTTTACTCAGACCTACAGCTCCTCACGAATCTTTATCCAGCAATTTTATGTGGAAGTACAGGATGGTTCCTGATGGACTTACCCCCTGCCTTTGGTCAAAGAACAAAGCAAATAATACCAGGTCACTGCAGTGAGTGACACATAATCAACTGTAAAGAGGTGTAAGGATTACATCCTGAAAGACCTGGGCTGCCTCAGCTCCTCACCAATTGCTTTCACTCATAGCCCATTTTCAAAGCTTTGCAGGCTCTCAGCTGTCACAGATCAGTTAGCTAAACTGTTTTCTGAACTTTTCCTGTTATCTTGGACACCTGGGTCTGTGAAATTGCCTATTAACAGTTTGCAGAGCAATTTAGCTAATCTCAGAAGAGTACATGTTAATCTAATGGCCAGATATAATGCCTTGGCAGATCAATAAGGCACATTCCAACTCCACAGTCTAGACTTCCTGGGACTGAATGGAGGGATTTTTATAGTTGCCAAAAAGTTATGCCTGTGTTTGTGCAAGAGGGAAAGAAGAGAAGAAGAGAAAGGGTGATATATTCAGCCACAAAATATTTTGAAGAGCATGAAGTAGTTTTGGGTTGGATCAAGACATCCTAGAGGGCCCACTGTAATTGCTTCTCCTCTCTAATTTCAGAGGAACTATACTTCTGTGGAGCTGAAAGGCTTTCTAGATCCAGGTTGAGTGGGTATAGGAATCTGGATGTACATGTGCATAAGCCTGTGTTGCAAGACCTAGGCATGCATGCCACACTGTGGGGCGCTTGCTGCATGCACGTGTAACAGCATTTGGACTCACTGATATCCCTGGGACAAAGGGTGTTTGCAGCTGTGTGATTCTGACCATCAGGTACCTGACGATTCAGACATGACTGATGGACACCTGCACCACCTGTGTGTATTTCAGCAGAGAAGAGAGACCATAGCACACTAACTGGCACCTCTTTTGTCACTCTTGCTGCCTATCCCAGCAATGTGACTGCTCTCAAAGATCATGCCCATTTCTGTAAATAAACTCTGACAAGGGCCTAGCCCACAGCTGGTGTAACAGAAGACCATGCAGCGGTGCTAATTTGCAGCAGCTGAGAATTCGCCTCAGTGTCTCCCAGCCCAAAACAAAACTCTATAAAAAGATGGTTTCTCAAGTTCAAGTGTAGTGCAAAAAGCCCTGTTCCTATAAGAGGTGACTAACTGGGTGACTTGCAGCAGCAATGCTCCTGCTAATGTGCCTAAGAGATGGTATCAGGCCTACACTCCAGCCTTCTCCCCCCTCTCCTCTCCCACAGTCCAGGTGCAGCTGACCATGACATGCTGATGGTAATTCTGGCAGCATTTTGACCCAATGGATTTGGTCTGGCCAGGCCTAGAAAAATGAGTCTGAGAAATTCTCTGCATAGACTGAAAGCTCTCCCTGCAGATATCTGAAAGCTGTATCTTCCCTGTAATATCTTCTGTTTGCCTCGCCTCACTCTCTTGTACCCATCATATTTGCCCAGTAGGTCCTAACCAGAGGTTTGCCACAATGTACATGAGAAGATGATACGACACTTCGTGCTAGGAAATCCTGGCAGCTCCACTGCCTATAGAAAGCTTGGTTTGGTCTATCTCTGCCTTGGCACAAATCGCTTATTTGCTCTGCCTCTGCAGACCCTGCAAAGCTTCGTGCTTTACCCTCCAAGCCATTCCATGTACACTTAGCAGCAGGGATGAAAGAGGCTTCAGGAAATAGCATGCTGAGAAGTGAGGCCTCCCAGGACTCCAATCAACCCCCCTGAAGGGGAAAAGCCCAGGGCTAGAGAACAAATTCTAATTATAACAACAGACCTGCAGTCATTCCCAATTACGTCAAACTCTTCAATGATGAATTAAAGAAGTTATAAAATGGATGCACTGTCTTATTCTTCCCTCCAGCATTAATAGTGGGATATTGTAAAAAAATGGCCATATCTAAACAACATGTGAAGGGAACATTAATGTGGCATATGACTGACAGAAGAAAACAATGTTAGTGTGATAGACACATCCTTTCTTGTTCCACGGGCATGATTTACTACTGAATTACAGTAGGTTTAGGCTACAATAACACCTCAGATTGAAGTGGGGATAATTCTTACATGAAGCCAACAAAAACCTAACAAAATCTGATTGCTGGAATGTGAAAAACTACAAATATCACCATGTGAAGTAAAAGAAGAATTTGTGCTTAAGAGCAAGAATCACTGATTATGTTACCAGTAAGCAAGCTGGTCAGTTTGCATCTTTAGATCAAGGCTGAGGAACTTTCCAAGATGCAGAACTCGAAAGTGTACCTCAAACATAATTTTCATGCTCAGAACCAAAACTGCTGGGAAAAAGAAAAATCACCACTAAATTATAATAAAATCGTAGTTGTCCCTTGCAGGCTGAGAATCCATTAAACCTGTAAAAAATTAGCACCACAGAGGTGAAATGGGACAGGTCATAATTGCATGAGCACAGATTGAGTCCTGCAGTCTCAACAACTGTTTCTCCAGAAGCCTTTGCTAGCACTTTCACATCTGCACATCTTGGTGTGAAGGTCTTTAGGTTAACTACACATGGGTGATACCTCCCTCCTTGTAGCCCAATTCCTTCACTGCCATCGCCATTATATGCAGTAATTTTCACCCATGCAAAGTGGGTGGCATTTTACACTTAGTTCACTTTCTCTTCAGTCAGGTGTAAATGGCTGCAAGAGGTGCAAAACAGAGTAGAGCTGGAGGGAGAGCAAGAAAAATAGACTGTGAGAAGGTCATTTCTCTCCATAAAATCTGCACCTTGCCTCTAGCATTGTAGCTGGAATATGACTGAGAAAGTGAATATTCCTAGAATTCTATCACAATATTCCTAGTAGTTCAATGTGGTTTTGTACAGTATCTAGTACAGAAGAATGGTAATATATGATATTTGTAACACTGGACCCAAAGAACCTCTGAATGTGGTTTGTAAAGTGATACTAAAGAGATTCAAAAAGGCAAAGAATTCAGGCTGAGAAAAATGTCTCATGTGAGCAAAAAAGAGAGCATGGGATTACAATGGAAAAAAATTGTAGTACTTTAACTGCAGTAGCAACAGCAAACTGCAAAGGATGGAGCACTTTGCTTTACATACATCAAATTTTACATACATACTTTACATACAAACTTTTTGCAGTTAACCTCTTCTATTAACTGTAGACTGGAGGGATTTGTCACCTCTGCTCACATATTCATTTCACATAATCTTCCCTCTCAGGCATTTTTTACCATGCAAAGTATTTCACAGAGCTGTGCAACTGGCAACATACAAGTTTGCAGTGAAACTTTTTCTTTTTTGACAGTGCAGAATGTCTCAAAAGGCTAGTAAAGCATTTATTTTTAGTCTCTGAAACGGGGGCAGACAAACCTTGACAACACACTATGTGTTGTAACAACAGGACACTGGGCATTACTCTTACCTGAGTGACTGTGATATCCAGGGGGCTGTGCTGACATACTGTGCCTTCTGCAGCTTCGTCCAGACCACAAAATGCCTGAGTCAGAATGTGACCCACTGGGTCTGCACTGTCCTTCACCATCATCTGCTCTCCCCCTGCCTGGTACTGGATGCATGCATGGGAGTCATTGTTCCTTCTGCTTCCCCTTTTTCTACTGTCAAAAGAAATGTCTAATGGATATCCACAGGAATCAAGGTGTTTGAGATGCTTTGGGCTTGATATTGGGGCAGATTCTTACGCTGCAGTGCAACTTTTAGGGCGTCTTTAAAACATTTTTTTATCCAGACAAGAGGTTGCAATGAATAAGGAGTTACTTGGGGGCGAAAGGGTCTGCTATGATAGCTTAATCAAACTGAAACCTGTCCTTGGATGCCCTTCCTTCCCAGGGGACCCACAGGGATTATGGGGTGGATTCAGCATTTTATCCATGAATTACTCCCTGGAGACAGCTTAGAGCAGCTTACATGCGGAGTCAGGCCTCCTGTGCCTGCAAGAGCTCGACCCCGCTGCACGCGGGCGGTGTGTGTGATGGGTCCCACTGAGCGAGGTGCCTCAGCGCACACCTTCCTGCCTTCACTGGGTCACCCAGCCGGCCGGGAGCGCTGCGCGCCCCTGCTCCCTTTATTTTCACCGGAAATAAAAAAGGAAAATATTAAGGTATTTATCTATAAAACCTATACAGGACCAGAATTATCTCTCGGGTTTGTGTGGCCTACAAATTAGGGCCAGAAGGGACTATCAGACAGACCATTGGGTTTAGCACCTTGTGTATATATTACAGGTCACTTAATTTTAACCACTGTTCCCTGCACTGAACCCAAGAGCTTGCATATTGAAAAGACAGTTCAGCCTTGATCTGGAGCCATCAAAACGTGGAGAATCCAACACATTCATCAGTCATCCTCTCTGTTAAAAACGTGAGCCTTCTGTCAGGTGCATTGCTCTGGCTTTGATTCCCAGCCATTGCTTCTCATTTTGTCTTGCACTGCCAGGGTAAGTAAGCCTTTAGGGTCTGCCATTTTAGCCCTGTAAATTTACTTATAAATTTTAATTCAGGCACTATTCCATCTCTTTTCTGACAAGTTAACCTATGATTTTCTTCCTGCAAGGCATTTCCTCCAGCCTTTGAAACATTTTCTAGCTGCTTTCTCTGCACTCCAGTTTTTAAAACATTGATTTTAAAACATGGACACTAAAAGTATACACTTTTCTGTTTGAGTTTCTGACATGTTAAGAGGTATGAATTATACTCCCCTGCTTCCTCTCTTCTTATCGCCTGAATCACATATCAGCTCTTCCATTCTTTCACTCCAGCCATATGTCAGGCTAAGCAGCACTGGGAAACACAACTCATCCACTCCTCTTTTTGGGGCTACTGGCATAAAATTAGCCTTTGCCCTGTTTCACAGGGGACTTCCAGATACTGGAAATTGATTGACATTGATATCAGTGGGCCCATGACCCCTGCAGCCAGGTCCTTTACAGTCCTGGCCTGTACCTTCCCTGAAGGTATGAATTTAAAATTTCTTTTCTCTCATAAAAGTTTTTCAACAATCTCTCTGCTTACTAATGGAAACTATTTTCACGTTTAAAACAAGGATATAAATTATTTGTTTCCAACCGCAAAACAGAAATATTTATCCAACCCACCCGTCTTTTCCTGTCACTGATGATTTCCTCATCCCACCTAATCACATATCCCATCACAAGAGGCTCTCTTCTTTCCGTAGGAGCAAACTGGTTTGGTTTTGATGATTTTTTTCCTGATATCTTTGACTACCATAGGCAATTTCCTGCATTTCACATCTCTCAGTTACTATTTCTTGAAGTCTCTCTCCTTGTTTTTCCACTTGTTATACATCAGAGAGAAGAGAATATTTCTACATGTGGCTTTCACCTCACCTCTGATCCAGCTTTTGAGGTCTTTTTGCATCTTCTGGAGTGTAAAATGTTCAGACACAAGGAATCATGACTAAAAAGAATAATATTCTGTTCAGAGGACTACAGAAGATATAAATCATAATCAGATTGATTACTAATATTTGATTATTTCTGTTATTTGGTTACAATATTCCTTACTGGTTTTTAATCATTTAATGTTGAATAATTTTACGCTGCAGTTTAGTATTTTCATTTTTCTCCTTAGTACTTTCATTTTTCTCATCTGAACCTTGACTTTCCGAAACAATTAATTCTAGCTCAAAATGCCAGTCTGTCATTTTTGGTCACACTCCCTGCTAATGCCCAATTACTCATGGGCTAGAACAAACTTGTCATCCTTGTTGGAGAGACTAAAACCTCCTCAATCAGTGAAATAAGGCTGTTATTGGCACACCTGTGCAATGAGGTGATGCTCAAATGAGGGATGTTTTCCTCTTAGGACTCTTAGGATGCTGTGAAGCCAGGGGAGCTCCCCATGGTGTCCATTAGGAGAGAGCCTGGCAGACAGGGCATGGACAGGAGCAGGCCAGCCAGACACACCGGAGCAGCTCCAGCCATGGGCATGGGGCACCTCCAAGGGCCCGTGGCCAGGCAGAACTGGACTGTGGGGAGCTGGAGCCCAGCGTTGCTGGCAGCATCACTGGGGCTGACAGTCCTGGGGGCTGACAAGGGTTCCTGGGATGTGGGCAAGGCGGGGCACATAGCCTGCCCAGAAGACAATCTTATTTTTTTATAACAGCAGTTGATTACAGCAATTAACAGAGCACTGCTTCCCCACAGGCTGGATCTCGGAGTGGCAAATCACACTACGACAGCAGTGATGCCAGTGGCGCCATGGCGAGCTGTGCTAGCCTGGGCTGGGAGAGCACCACAGAGCCTCCTTGGCAACATCCAAACATCAAGTTGCTTAATTTTCGCTGCAATGAGTTAAAAATGGTTTGCTAGATTCCTGGAAGACAAGAGTGTTTCTTTTTAGCTTGGATGACCAAGCCTTAGTGGTCAATATGCCTTAGCCAATCTTTCCGAAATAGTGGGGAATTCCAGACTTGAGGGTTTTGCTTAGAGTCATCTCTGGTGCTCCCTGTTTTCAGAAATTTCTGCTTAGTCGCTCCTGTGAGAAAAGGCTAGGGCAGCCAAGTGCTTTTTCAGGAATAAACCAGCCATTACCGCAACACACGACAGGCAAGCCCTGAGGCCACAGGGCTTTGTTATGAAATCGGAAATTAAATAGGCACATTTTAGATTAAATTAAAAACCAAAACAAAACACATGCACAAACCCCAAATTTTCACATCAGTAAGTGATTCATTCTTTATTTATAAAAGAAGCATTTCTGAAGACTCATGGAGATGATTCTGTTTCAGCATAATTTTGTTTAATCAGGCTTTGAATTAATTAACATAATTAGTCACTATGGGGGGATAACTCAGACTGATTTTATGGAGTCTTTTGTTGTACTGGTTCAGGTCTTACAGCTTGATTTAAACCTGACTGGAGGGGCTTATTAACATGAGTGATTAATGCTGCATAAAATTGATTACAAACTAATTTTAGCTGCAAATACACATTTCTACAAACTTTTGTCATAAGCAACTGCAGTGACTTCGGACTAAAACCAGTTTGGCTTAGGTTGAACAGCAGCAGCGGCACTGGTGGCCTGCAGGCCTCACCACCGGGAATGGCAGAATCCACCCTGGCTCACACTGCTAAAAAGCCTTGAGCCAAACAGGCGTCACTGTGAGGGAACAACATCTTCCCTGCAGATGGAAATAGAAAAATCCAGCAAAACTTCTTTAGCGACTGAGAAATCAGTGTGTAGTCTTTATCATGGAATCAAAGAATGGCTAGGGTTGAAATGGACCTTAAAGTTCATCTGGTTCCCACCCCTGCTGCCATGGGGACAGAGATACCTCCCACTAGACCAGGCTGCTCAGAGCTCCATCCAACCTGGCCTTGAACACTTCCACGTACGGAGGATCCAAAGCTTCTCTGGACAACCTGTTTTATTTAGTTGTCTTCTCCACTTAAGCATCTGTTCACTGCTCATGTTCCTTCTTCTACAACACTAAACACAGAAAAGGCCTAGCCTTGAAAATTCCCACTCTTAACTTTCCTTATAAATAAAGTCAAAATAATTTCAAACACTAGCAGGCTGCTGAGCTGTCATGTGAATGTAAGTGTATGCAGAATGCATTTTTATATGTGTGCAATGGTTGGAAAGAATGTGACAGATCCTAACAGGGGAAGCCACAATAAGTAGTACCTGAGCCTACAAAGAGTCCCTGCCAATGGGCCTATTTCAGAAATAAACAACTATGCAAACTGTCCAGCATTCTGCATTGATATTTTAGATTATTTATATTTTTCTATTAATAATTGTACCATTGAAATACAATAAAAACCTAATTTAAGTAGTGTCGCCCTGGGTACTGTTAAATAAAGAAGATACGAAGTTTCTAAACAAGATATCCTTGAGGTTTGGCTTTGAAAAGAAGGAAGATGTTTCACATAGCCAATGACATCGAATTTTTGCAAAGGCTTAGCTAGACATTTCCAAGAAAAACAGTTCTTTCAGATGAAAGGCTGCACAAAAAGAAATGTCATGTGGAAAGGAAGAGTTTGGATTTGTTTGGAGTTTATTTTCGTAACAAGGAAAAAGCAAGGATGATGGAAGGAAACCAAAAAATCAAACTTAAAAATTAGGAAATCTGTAGCATGCCTTCATAATGTTTAGCATAAAATTACTACCAAAATTTGTTATATGTTCATTCTTGTCCCTGAAATTGGCTCCTCAGCAAATAAGATACTCCTCCTTTTCCAATAAATTATTTGTAAGCCTGCAAATTTCCTGTCTAATAAATGAGGGTGGGTTCTTGGTTTGGTTTTTTTTTTCCTTCCATTTATGCTAGTTCAAGGCAATGGGCCTTGCTGCCACATAATTTGAGCGCAAAGTAGCAGGAAAAGCACCGGCATTCTGCACTGGTAGAGCTTCTGGCCAGACACCCAAAACTACCTACACACAAGAAATTAAGTGAGGCGTTGGCAAGCTCGGGAGCCAACAGGCTCACTTGGGCAGCCCAGCACAGAGTGCTGAGGCCTGGATATCTGCCTCTGGCTCTGGGAATGTGTATGCAAGTGTGGGCTGCCCAGCTGGGTCGCTCACATCAGTACCAACAGGAAACTCTGTACATGTATTTGCATGGGGGAGAAGGAGGAAGAGCTGAAAGGATCAGCTCCCTAAGCACTTGCCAAACCGTCCATGAGTGCCATGTGCTGTCTGCCTTTCTCATTAGATCGATTAAAACCAGGGCTGGATGAGTATTATTTGCCAAATACATTATTTAGCAAATGTTGATCTTCCTTACTGAATATGCTATCTGACTGATCATTTCTGCAGTAGCCTACGAGCTCTAGCACCATTCAAATACTATTAGTTGAATAATTTATGAGATGAACAAAGGCAAAATGCATTGAATAATTTATTCAAAGAAAAATTGCTTCCAGTATTTGGTTAGCTCTAATTAGATCCTCTTTTCGACTAGATTACACACATATATGCACTTGCTTAGGCAGACATACACACAGGCACACACTCACATACTCAAGAGAGCCAGATTCAGGATGCACAGCAGATTAGCACCACTTTCCTTCACTGATTTTATTGCTTGAGGCCCACTGGCACAGTTCAGATCAGAACAAAGCCTCATAAACAGACTGAAACAGTGAGTCCAAGTCAGAAATTTTGAATGTGAAACTGAATTCTCCCTGCAAAATGCAAGGTGATTTGCAGTGGGTCAGGAAAAAAGGAGCTGATGATTCACATAGCGGTTGATTTTAGGATAATTCGAGAGGAAGCAAGAACAAAAAATATTCTGCCTCAAGTGGATCACAAGTCTCCCATCTTTGACAGAATGCATGTAAAGAAAGAGACTGTTAAATGTGTTGATTTGCAAATGTGCACTTTCCTATTTCACAGTCAAGTGTGGACAGAGAGGGAGATCAGCAGGGAGAGATGGCAGGTATTGTGTGGCAACAGGAAAAAAGACCCCTGCACCATGATTTCAGGACTGCTGGAGCAGCAGGCAGTCCCTAACCATCAAGATGCCCAGACCATGTTCATATGCTGCAGAATGAATGCAGAATGCTTTTTCCCCTACCTTCCTGAAGTACTTCCAGCTATTCCCTTGCAACTGCCATTTTTCTTATCTTTAGGACATGTTATGCATGAGTGGCCAGGGCAAGGAGAAGCTTCACTGACCACAGTGAGCTGCTAGACAAAGACATACTGGCATCTTCTCTTGGTTACCTGATTTTTCACAGCTAATTTGGAGGCAGGTATTTCAGGTAAAATGTCAGCTTTAATTCACAGCCCCTTCAAAGCAACTTTCATATGAAGCCATGTAACCTCTCAGAGTCTGGTACCTTCAGGTCAGGGTTGAGGGCAGCAGAAAGATTTTACTGACAGTGCAGCTGTTTGCACCATAACTAACCACATGGATAAACAAAGGGCCATAATTTAGCTAAGATAACCTTTGCGATAACCTTACAAATGCTGACATAAACCATATGCACTGCCCAAACCCAGACAGTCAAAGACAAACCTTACATAAACTCACAAACTTTTTAAAATTTACATGGTGGCATATCCAGGAACATTTATAACAGAGAAGGATCCCACATTCAGGCCTAGATTTTAAAGCCCCTGTGGCACAGGGAATAGAAGGTCATCTCCAATAGCATGAGACGTGTATCAAATGAGAAAAGTAGCCAAAGCAGACTTGAAGGCATTGTGTACCTCAAAGAAAAAAGCTTTCCTGTTTGTTGTCTGCATCTACTGTTTAGATAACTTGACAAGATAAATGCAAGCAAATCAAAATGCAAAGATAAAACAGAAACCTCTAGTTGGTTGTCTTGAAGGACAAAGCTGCATCTTCCATTGTTAATTTGCTCCCAATTATTTTTTTCTCCTGGTTCTATTTTTGTAGAGCTCCCTGAGCTGCTCTAATGGTAGAGAAAGAGTAACAGAGATAATTGGGAACATCCTGAATAACCTAATTCCAGAGTCCTTATGGTATGACAAGATACCTAAGGGATGTCTCCAGGACAATGTCAGCAGGCATGAAAGGCTGCAGCAAAGGCATTAGAGCGAGGTGACTCTGCTTAAAAGCTTGTTGGCACTTTCAGTTAATAAAAATCACTTGTGAAGTATTTTCTTTTATGTCTGACAGGTTTCTCCTTTTGCCCTTTATATATGGTGTGCTACCATGAGTGCAGTTCATCCACTGATTAATCATCCTGTCTGTTCTGTTCGTAGTGCATGGATAGCATCATTTTGTATGTAGGACTTAAAGACCTGGGTATCAGAGAATGTTAGTGTCCAGAGGCAAGGCTGAGGAATGAAAAGGTGACATCATAGTTAGGCATCTTGCTTAGGAGTTGGCATATGAGGCTTCTGCTGCTCCTCCAGCACAGGTAACCACACAGGTACGAGAACACAGCAGGAGCATACAACTGAGTGCAGTCATAGCCCAGGGATTCCAGCTGGAGCATCTCACATCAAAAGGCATGGAGAGTGGTGTGGTCAGCCGCAGGGAAGCGGGCTGTGGGCATCCTATAATTGTCATCTGTTGTGCATCCAGTACCACTTCATCGCAGTGCCTCCTTGGGAGAGGAACAAGATTTCATTTTGCTGGGTGTTTTCTGAAAGTACACACTGACACAGCTGTGAAGTGCCTGGATCCACTTCAGTGAGGGAACATATCAGTTAATAAGAGCAATCTGAGATGACAAATGGTCAGCCCAGACTGTCCTCTAAACATGGTCCTAACTGTCTCATCAGGGTGCTCAGTTCTGAAAACCAGCACCAATAAATTAAAGGAAATATTATTAATTTTAAATTCCCAATCTGAAAAGCAAATACTAAAGTCATAGGCTGCTATTACCATCAGTACCTGCAGAAACTGGCCATAACAAACACGTTCAGCAAATGTAGGGGCAGGAAAGACTATTACTTCCAGTATTTACTGCAATTTCTGGCCAGTGTCCTCTTGCAGCACTGAGCAAGGACAGTGCTGTGTCAGCTCCAGGGCAAGATATTCCCTTTTGTCACAGTTTCCTGATCTTGCTGGGGTACAGCATGTTGCCTGGATCCTTTCTTTAATAAATGTTTCCAGTTCTGCAGATGAGCACATGTACTTTAGTGCATCACTGTGTGGAGTGCCAAGTCAGGTCAGAGCTTGATGTTTGATTATTTTGTCATAAAGCAAAAGCACTAAAAATTTTAGGCTTGGATAACTAATCACTGCCCTTTTTTAAAGGAATTTATTTAAATGAGCATCAAAATGAAAGTGACAGCAGTGGAAGCAAGTAAATTACCACTGCCTAATTGGACCCAAAGAGAGTTTGGGGCCTGAAATGTTCCTTCATGTAGACTGGCAGAGAAATGAAAAGTGTACTAGACACATGCACATTGACTTTACGAGTCCCTAAATTTCTTGGTTTTCAGCTGGTCTCTGAAGTACAAAAAGCATTATATTTTTCCCTGCTTCTGTTCCCATGTTCACAGGTTCATAAGATTTGCAGTTGGAGACCTTTATTCATCATTAAGCTGGAAAACAAACTTGACAGGAACTCTTTGTTGAGCTTGTTGAGTTCCTGTTCTGTCCCCCGTCCAGGAACATGGAGCCAGCCCAGTAATTCTGCTGCCCTGTGCCTCCTAGGCAATCCTGTTCAACGCTGACCAACTTCTTGTAAAAAGAACTATAAAAATGCCAAGTACCAGCTGCTGCACTTACAAGTATACCTTGTTCCTTCACACTGAGAGCCAAAAATTTCACATATCCTTGCACAACTGGCCTTCAAATGTCCAGTACAGCCCTTTGATAACATGCTTTTGGCATGAAAATCAACAAAATAAAAAGCCTTTAATTATTTCACTAGAAGCAAAACTATCTTCAGCTGGGAGGTAGGGAGAGGTTCACCAGAAAATTGTTTGATCTGGGCTACTAAAACATCAAAATTTCCATGGCTTTGAGAATGTGATCCATTACATTTTAGATCACTGTAATCGAGTAACTGCTTGAGAATAAACTTCCTTAAGTTAAAGATTGAGGGTTCTGTGCGTTTTAAAGGATTTGGTTCTAATTTTGGTTCCTTTGTGTTTCTTAAGAAATAAATGGAGATAATTCCTCAAAAACCCTCAATGTATGAAGGTCTGAGGCTTTCCCATAAGCAGAGTGTGTGCTCAGGAGCTAGAAGGGAGGAGCAACAGGCTGAGTGCAGTGGCCCAGCTAGATCAGACCAAAGCAGGGAGTCAGAGCCCCGTGGGCAGAGACCCTCAGTCTATCAGGCCGTAGCCTCACTGTGTGGCCAAAGTGAACAAGAGCACTCATATGAATGTCCCCCACCCTCTTTATCCATTCTTGCTTTAGGAAAGACATCTAATTTTCACAAAACCCACTTCACAATAAAAGGTGTCCACTAAAAATATGGGAAAGGAAAAGTATAAATCAAGTATAAATCCAGCCTCTATATTGGATAAGAATATGAGTCCAAAAAGTATGAGGATATAGTGGCAGCAAAATTTATCTTACAGGATTCTAAACAGAGAAAGTGCTATGTTTTAAAAAGTCATATGAGTGAATTATATGAAAAAAGATTCAATCACAGTAGAAAGCTGAGAGAAGCTCTCTACATCTTTTAAAGATGTAGAGAGTTGCATGATCAGATTTGTCGTCAGAAGCCAAACTGGTGAAATATACCTTGCTCACTAGCAAAATAGAATATTAAGCATCATTCAAAAGAGAAGCTTTAGAGCAGTGCATAATCCTCTTTCTATGGAATTTTGTTTCAGAGAAGGGCGATTCTGCACATAATTTACCTTTTTCTGTGTATAAATTCATTAAGCCTGAGGAGATGGAGTCCCATATGGTTCCATAGTCAGATAGCATGATATGCAGCTGTGAGATGTGTTAATACACAGCACAGATACAGCACGATTACATAGAGTCTTCTCAGAAGGGTTGCAAATCCAGGAAGAATGGTAAACTTCAGTCTTTTGTTAACTTAGTTTTAGTTACTGATTTTTCTGGCACTTTAAACTGAAGGGGAGAACCAGAAGAAATGAGTGATAGAAAGTTCATTCATTCAAAACTGAATTTAACCCCAAAATCCTATTGACGCTGGTGAGTTTGGAGTATAGCTCAAATGTAGGAAATTCCCAGCACTCACAAAACCAGGCTTTGGGGTAAGACTGTAGGGTTGAAAAAAGCAAGACAATACATATACTTTCTCACTGGAACCTATGAGGAGGCGTAACAGCTACAATATTTGGGCTGCTTTTCACGACAAGTTTTCAGGGTACAGGGACTCCTGTGTCTGCTTAAACAGAAATCTGTGATCTGTACCTGACCTACCCTCACATTACCCCCAGCATGCATAGAGAGCAAGTGACCTTCTCTGCTGCTCCAGTGCAAATTGTTAAAGATTATTGTTGTCTCTTGGGAAGTCTTCAGGCATGCTTTGCTATTCCTAGTGAAAAATGCTGTGGCTCTACCACTGATCACCAGAGGGCAAAAAGGAAAATTTCATCCCTCTGGAAAGAACTGCTCTCCCACAATTTTCTTTTTTATTTACAGGTGTGTGTTCTTTCATTTAATTTACTGAAATAATTCTGTTTTTCTTTGTGAAATGCTTTTATTCAATAAAATTTAGTCCTCTTTCAGCCCCTTTTCTGTTTGCTTGGCCTTGATTTTATTGCGCTGGTGGCTGGCAGCAAGGTCTGAACTCCCTGTGCAGTCTCTCGCTGTGCAGTGAAACACTCAAACATACACTTCAAGGTATTATGGCATAATGCTGCTTGAGCTTGACAAGGACATCCTGTGCCGAGCTGAGAGGCTGGATCAGGTATCTGTTGGATTTAGCAAGGTTACTTCACCAAAAGCATTACAGGCAAAGGAGGCATCTCCTAGCTGAGCTAAGCATAGAGAATAAATATGCTCTGAAGATTATGAAAGTGATTTTACACACCAGCTTGCACTCTGCAGGGCAGAGAAGTCCTGGGCCAAGGCACAGGCACAGGCAGCCCCATATCCTGGCCATGAGCTGTCCGGGTGCAGGCACCTTGGGGAGACGTGAAGGATGCATCCAATTCATAGAGGCACTGTCTGCAGGCTACAGCCACGGTGACTGCAGGATTTCCTGAGCTGGGGGTTGCATCCATCATTGCGCATCCAGGGCAGCTGTTGCATCCAGGCCAGCATTCTCCCGGAGAAACTGGATGCTCATGGCTTGAAAGGGTGCACACATTGCTGAGTAGAAAATTGGCTGAATTGCTGGGCCCAGAGTGGTGGTGAATTTAAATCCAGCTGGTGCCTGGTCACCGGTGGTGTCCCCAGGGCTCAGTACTGGAGCCAGGCCTGTTTAGTGTCTTCATCAATAACCTGGTCTAGGGGATCAAGTGCACCCTCAGAAAGTTTGCAGATGAGTGTTGATCTGCTGGAGGGTAGGAAGGCTCCGCAGAGGGATCGGGACAGGCTGGATCAACGGGCTGAGGCCGATTGTGTGATGTTCATGAAAGTGACGTGCTGTGTCCTGCCTTGGGTCACAGCAACTCAATGCAATGCTGCAGGCTGGGGACAGAGTGGCTGGAAAGCTGCCCAGCAGAAAAGCAGCTGAACATGAGCCAGTGTGAGCAGAGGTGAAGCAGAAGAACAGTGGCATCCTTGCTTCTATTAACAATAATGTGACCAGCAGGACCAAGCAGTGGTTGACGCCCTGTGCTTGGCACTGGTGAGGTCACACGTCAACTACTGCGTTCAATTTTGGGCCCCTCACTGCAAAAAGGACTTTAAGGTGCTGGTGCTTGTCCAGAGAAGGGCAACAGAGCTGGTGAAGGATCTGGAGAGTAAGTCCTATGAAGAGCAGCTGAGGCAGCTATAGGTGTTTAGCCTGGAGAAAAGGAGGCTCATAGTGGACCTTAATATTGTCTATAACTCCTGAAAGAAGGGTGTAGCTGGGTGGGGGTTGTTCTCTTCTTCAAAGTTACAAATGGTAAGAAAAGAGGAAATAGTCTCAAGCTGCATCAGGGAGGTTTAGCCTGGGTATTAGGAAAAACTTCTTCACTGAAATCATGGTCAAGAATTGGAACAAACTGCCCAGAGAAGTGGTGGAGTCACCATCTCTGAAAGTGTTCAAAAGGCATGTGGATGTGGTTTAGTGGTGAACATGCTTAATGGCTGGGCTAGAATGATCTTGAATATCTATTCCAACCTAAATGATTCTATGATTCTGTGCTTAATAAGCACAGCCTGATCATTAATCATGTTGCCCTGTTTCAGTCAGGGGGCTACATGTGGCCCTCTCATAGTTAATCTTCTTATGCTGCTATAGGAAAGGGAACACGTGCTTGACACCAACAGTGCAGCCCTTGGGTACAATTAAACATCAGGAACTACTCAAGCGTTTATAAGGTTTCCTTTTTATGCACATCTGTTTGTTGACCTTTGGGAGCGCGACTCTTTCGTGGCCGGTTTTCAGCGATAAGAAGCTGCTATCACAAAAAGCCACTGTCACAGCTGGCGCAACACCAGAGACAGAGAAGGGAGACCGAATTGTTGCTGGAAGGGGTTTGTCCCAGCCTGCATGGGGCAATGCGGGGAAGTTTGCTCTCCTGTCACCCTTGTTTTATCTGTTCAGCGGGTAAATAAAGGGCTTCAATCTTTGCAGCTGCAAGCTCAGCAGCTTTCTCCACTACACATCATTCACTCGAAGATAAAAACGGTTGTGGAGAGTCACAGATCTCTGGTGCAAGCTGTTATTTGATTTATTTATTGGCACTAGGTTCTAAAACACGGTAGGTGCTTTTCTGCAGATAGGAGGAGACACAATTCCCAAGCTTTGAAGGGCTGACAGGAAAGATGCAGCATCCGTTAAGAAAACTAATACAGAACACAGAGACAGAAAGAAAACTTGCAACATTAGATTAAGTGATTGTTTATGGTTGTTACACAAGTTTTGGTTGTTTAGACACAGAGTTGCATAGGCACACACATATTCCTTATGCATGTACCCATTTACTGAATATCTTATACATATGAACACTGAAATCAAGACTCAGAGATTTATCCAAGGGGAATTAGGAAAAACCAAGCATTTCCTGGCCAAGATACCAGATGTAATCATGTCTCTAAACAATTAGAGTGCTCAAAATAGTGTAAAGGGTTACAATACAGTCTCTGCAGAAAGTAATTGGGGTGCAAGGGACTGAACAGGCACCGCTCTAAATAACAAAAAATGTCTTCCATTGCCCCATGAGAAGTGTCTGCACGTGGAAGAGCAGATCACTGCTCAGGGATTAGACTCATGTGCAGGGAGGGTGTGCAAAGCACCAGCTGACTGCAGTCACTGCTTGTGAGCTACATCTGATGAAGTTTCTGCTCTGCAGACAGTCCCTTTTTGCAACAGTGACTTTACCATGACTGGCTCACCTGCATGATCTCAACCAGCTCCTCTACTAAGTCTGGTTATGACTCAATGCATTGGCTGCCTGATTTTAATCCCTGCCCAGCACCACTATAGCAAAGGGTACCCTCCTGCTTCTCTCCCTGGAAGGAGTAGCCATGGTAGATGTGAACTTTTCCTAATGCCAGAGCATTTTGGCAAGGGTTTCTTCTGGCCGTTACTTTGTGTTGTTGCATTTTCAAGAATCCATAAGAGAGCAAATGCTCTTCAATTTTTTATTTTTAAAAAAAGGCAAGAAAATATTATAGAAAGAGATGTAAAAAATTAAATGGGTGCCCTGTTTCTCATCTAAGTGGACCAGTGGTGTCAAAAAAGGATTTGAGGTTATTTCTCAAGGGTCATGACACTAGCTGCAATCACTGAGAAGGCAGTCTGAGTTACAGGCTATTATTTAAGACTCCGGACCATGTAATTGTTTCCTTTCTTCCTGAGATTAAAGATAGAAAAGCAATACCGTCTTTTTAGACAGGAGTAATCGACATTCAAAGCCTTTTCTGACACTTGGGCAGAAAAGTCAGACTTTTAGTGACTGGATCCTGTAAGTGGGTGAGAAGAGATGCTGTTCTGCACTGTCAAAATGCCACAGTCATGGCACTGCTGACCATTTGCAGCATATGGACTAGGAGACTGAACATGAGCTAACAATGTCAAATCCTAAGGTAAGAGTCCAGCCATACAAATTTTTCTGAGTCATTTTTGTGGTTTGCTCAACTGAAAGCCTTAGAGGAGGCTCTGGGGTTTGTGGCTTTTGCCTGAGAGCAAATGCACATTCATCACTTTGACTTAATATTCAAACTGCGTTTGCTCCTGCTCCCCCGCTGCCCCCTCCTTCCCTGGAGGCTGAGGTCACACAATAAGCAGTGACTCCCGGCGCCTGACACCAGTGAGCACCTTGCACTGACTCAGCCAGGAGCAGCTCCAACTGGACCTCCAGGGCACAGGAGAAAACAGCAGGGAGGGTGAGAAACACTCCTCCAGCACTTCAGCACTACCATCTTTCCTCAGGCAAGCACTCTGCTTCCTCCCCCTTGAAGTGAACTCCTGGGTGCCAGTGAAGTCAGAGGGAGTTGTGCCATTCAGTGGGGAATGGGATTTGTCCTGAAGCTGTAAAACTGCCACCTGAAATTTTAACCAAAGGTAAATATAGCCAGCCCTCCAGTAGTTTAGTTTCACACTGACTTCGGACATCTTCTTGCTGATACCGACTGACACCCAGCCTGGCTACCACCGGACTCCTGAACCTCCTCCTCACCACCTTCCCTCTTGGTCCTTTCACATCCCTCCTTCAAACAGCAGAGCCTGCACTGCCCGCCAGACCCACAGCTCAGAGCCAGCTGTGGGGCTCAGCCCTTGTGATACCACACATGCCTGTTTTCCAGACCATTTCAAGGATTTAACCTTTCCTTTCTTTACTAATTTCCAGGTTTTTCTCCAGGACTTTCTCATTTGGAGTCTGGGTTACCTCTGCACCCCTGATTCCCAGCAGCTGTAGCCTTTCCTGCCGCAAGTTCTCGTAGAAGGTTCTTGTCCTGCCTTACCCCACTTTGGATGTCACACCACGGTATCAAAAAGGCTGGTAATGACATGGCTGTGTGTTGGTGCTCTGGTATGACTGACCTCCATCTTTGCTGCACAAACGGCCAAGTTTTCTTCTAAGCAGCTTCCCTTACATTCATCGTTTTATTTTCTTTCTAGTCTCTTTTTCAGAGAAGGAAAAATTAACATGGAGGAGTGTCCATAACAAGGTGCCCCTGCCCTTCTGCAGCGCTCCCTGTACTAGAGGTCCTACCTGCTGGGTAAGGGAAGGCACGGGGTGAGCAGTGTTCCACTGCTCCCGGTGCAAAGCTCAGTGTTGCCCCACTCCTTCATCTTTACACATACAAGCGTCTGTGCGACCTCTCTTTACAGCACAACTCAGTGTGGTTTTGCAGGGACTGCATTTTCTTCCCCATTCCACATTCATCACACCCTGTAGAATGCACGCTCTGGACACCGTGTTACTAGGGCAGCTAGGCAGCAGCACAGCCCCCTTTCCCTTAGCTACACTGGCTGATGCACCCACCTCTGGAGCTGGCACGATATTCACAGAGACTCTCAATCACATCTGACTCTTCTCAGCGCTATTTCTTGCATGATAAAGTCACTAGCTCTGCAAGAAAATCACTACAATGCATTCCCAACATGCACTCAGGTGCCCAAGGACCACGGTTCTCCGGGACTCCTCATTTCCCTCTTGCATTTTACCTTGCTGCTGCATGTTCTCTTTATCCATCATTAATTTCTGCACTTTGCCCTTATCACCTCAGCTCCTTCAGCCCTCTCCATCTATCCTGATCATGTAATGGCTGTATAACAACACTACTGAAGGGTTAGTTTTCTTTTGCAGATAACCTGTCTATAGTCCAGCTGAGTCAAATTTAGGCCTGACAGTGAGGACTTGGTGAAAGCCTGGAGAAAAAGACCTGGAGGAAAAATAGGTCATGATCAGCAATCTACTGTCTGTCCTCAGACATTTCTATGAGCTTCAATGGAGGTCAAATGCCCATTGAAGGTACGCCTTTCTATAGATATTTCTTATAGTACAGTATCTTTAAATTTAAAAAGAAAAATACTGCCCTGCACAAAATAATCTTTCATGTGGCACAAAATACAGTTCTGGGCAACAACCAGATCTGCATACATTTGATTGTTCTCACAATGTCTTATGTTACCTTTCTCCCTTGTCTAGAAAATGCACAATGAAATACAAGCAAGTATATATATTTGATTTTTGTTGTGAAACACTTCTTCTCATGAAAGATAGGAAGAATGGAGTGTATTTCAGACTGTCTTTTATAGTTCCTGCAGCTATAACTAAAATCTGTTTTCAGCATAAATCAGAGTGATATAACTATTTACACATCTTATACAGTGCCTTTTTGTTCTTCCTACGCAAAATTCTTACAGGATCCAATAGGAAATTATTCTTTTACATTCAGCTTCAAAGGCTACATTCTTGTTTATAGCAAACATTCTCATTTCTTGAAAAAAAAAAAAGAGAGCAGATGAAGGTGAAGGAAGCCAGGACACTTGGTGTATTTGGGAGTTTTCCCTCTGTGCAACACATATATTTTGGTGAGGCTGTGAAACCATTTCATTATGGGGTGCCAACAGAAGTGCACATTCCAGATTTACCCAGCTGGGTCACTGGAAGCCAGAGTGCAAATCCCCAGGTTATGCTGCAGAGACTTTGACATGTGGCTGATGAAGCCTGCTCCCATCACTGTGACGGGAGAAAGGGCTGGCCACTCAAATATTGCAGAGAAGCAGAAGCAGATGTTGTTGAAGAGTCTCTCAGATCAGCTTTGCTGTACTATCCCCCCCCCCCCCCCCCCCAGGAACCCTGTGTTCTCTAGCTGAGTGATAGGGGAGGCATGTTTTGAAAAAGGTGGCTGTGATGGTACAAACGTCCTCTGGCTGCTCCTTTCACTGCAGGGATGAAGCCTCATTGCAGGCAGACACAGCCACCATGAGAAAGGGGAATGTAGGGGCCACACAGCCTGGGCATGGGGTGGAGGAGCCTCCCAGCTGGCTCCTGTAACAGGGGCTGAGAGTGAGACTGTCCCATGAAGCTGGAGCACAGCACTGCCCGGAAATGCATGACCACGAGGTGAACTGGGAAGAGCTGTCAGCAGCAAGCATGGCATGAGGAGGTGGGGCTGTTTGACTTGGCTCTGGGATACTGGCAAACAGAAGGAAATGTCAGCAAACATAAAAATGTCACTCTTATAACAGTAATGGACACTGCTGCTCCCTCTTTCATCAGAAACCCCGAACACTTGGAGGAGGGATAGGAAGAACATTGTTTAAGCCACCAGGAGCAGGTGAAAAAGTGTGAAACAACAGCATGGGAAGTCTGGACACAGAAACACTTTGGATATCAGTGCAGAACCCACAAGAAAACGCTAGAAACACCAGTCTCACTTTCATTTTCAACAACCAGCAGCAGGAGAGTTTGAGATATGCAAAAAGTTAGAATGTAATTTTGGATCTAGCCCAAAAGAGTCTCTTCGGAGAAAAAGGATCAGGAATTTTATTATTGGTTTCTGTGGGGCAATAAGAACATAACATTCTTCAAGCCATTTAATGTCACTGGTTGATGAAACTGCGCATCAGCAGAACAACGATCAGCTGTCCTAAAGGTTTTGTTTTCTTGCTTTGTAGACCGTATTGATCCTCTTCCCAAAATCATACTCTCAGGCTTGACTACTGCACATGGTAAAAGCTACAGCATGGAAATGTCTGAAGTGTCGCTGTGAAAGACCTGTTCTGAATTGATGCCCAGGCACCACTTTACCAGCAAGTGCCACTCCCGCCCACCAAGCTGCCAGGACACCTGGGGGTGCTGAGAACCTGCTGCTCCTGCTGGAGCTCACTCAAAGGGGCTCTGGGGCAGTGACAGTGGTATTGACAGGGCAGCGTGCCATGGCACAGCTGCTCCCTGTCCCCTGGCCTGCAGCACAAAATGCATTTGGCTGCCACCTCTGTGGAAGCAAAAACCTTCTGAGCACCCTCAGTTTGCTGTACCCCGAAGGGAAGACTCCCTGCATTATGGACACAGCACTTCTGAAAAACAAATGCACAGCCAGGAAAGTACATACAGTCTTTTTCACGTGTTTTTTTCTCTCAGACAGGGCCTATGGATGTTTCAGGTACAGCTAGCATGCACATGTTAGAGCTATCCATGCTTCTGGCCATGTGTAAGTGCTAATATTCAGAGCTATTATTCTGGCAGTGAGCACAGAGGCAGCTTGCACCTCTGAGATATATTCTTGGACAGCAAGGAGTTTATACGCTGTTTACACTTGAAAGGATTTTCTTTGCAACCTCCACAAATACAAACCTGCCTATGTTTGAAGGGTTGAGAAGTAGCTGTATGAATCTTCAAAGATGAAAGACACTGGGCCAGCATGCTCTGAAGTTTGCCAGCCAAACTCAGTCAGGGCTTTTTCTTCCTTTGTTCCTGCTCCCCGCATATCTTGCACTGCATGATTTATTTATTAAGAATACTGTGTTTCATTCAGTATATACACAGAGAGTGCGGAAAAGGGGAAGGCTGCTCCCCCCTGTTGTGTCTGCAGCTTGCTGTTAGGACAAACGCATGTAAGCAGAAAAGCTGTGTGAGCAAAGTGTCAAACAATAAAGTTCTATTAGAGAAAAAGCAATGCCACTGTGCACATTGAAATCAATGTTAATAGCTTCCTTGGAAAGAGTTTGCAAGGTAAATGTTCCTGAGAAATGCCTAGCAGTCATCTCGACTCACAGGAGCAGGCTGTACCCTTCATGGCTCCCAGGTACTTACTGATAACACTTGGATGAGACAAGCAGAGGTTTATTGTTTACTGAGCTGGAGAAACATATCAGTTCCTAAGTTTTCAGTGCTCATAATTTAGTTCTGAATCTCATAATATTCTTTTTTCTTCTTCCCTTAAAGCCCATTCAGTTGAAGTCCTGTGAATGTATCAGAGTCAGGGCTTTCCTTTCTTGCAAAGAGGAAATTTGCAGTTCTCATGTTTTGTGGGGGAAATTTTAAAGAGATAATGCATAAGCTAAAAAAACCTGACCAAACAAAACCCGAACAAGTGCACAAAATAAATCAAGTAAAATCCAATAAACACCTTCATCTGACAAGACTGAAGCTATATACATACACACCCTTTTGTCTGTATGAAGCAACTGATAGAGCTCTAATCTGCACATTACAATCACTCTGATTCAGAATAGCAAAAACTATGTGAATTTATTGAAAAGATTACTCCAAACCTTTGTTTTTCTTCAGATCATTTTCCCATTGAACATCTAGGTGCAATCTGAGGTTTTGTCTCCTGCACTTCCCCTCCAGCCTGCTAAGGTTTCCCTGGTGCTGGCCTGCGGCAGCCTGGTTCTCCCCCTTGCTGTTCTGGTACTGCTCCCGCTGCTGTCTCCCAGCTGGATGTACTGGCAGCCGTGCCCAGGGATGGTTCCCTCCAAGAGAGGGAAAGCTGAAAGAGGAGTGCCAAGCCTGGCAGAGCAGCAAACAAGGAAAAAATGCCAAGAGGCCCAAATTCATTCCTCTCAGGCATAGAGCACTAGCTCTCTGATTGGCATCTTTAAAAATGTCCTGCACTATTGAACTCCTGGTAACCAAAGCATCTGATGGAGGCACATGAAGGATGTCACCACCGTGTGCCTTTTAACTTCTTCAAAGTTCCCTAAAACATGATATAAACATCTCTCTAAGCGCAGCAGTAAAGTTTTCCTTGGTCATACTGCAGGACCAAAGGACCAGACTTCACAAATTTATTATCTTACTTTCATGCACTGTTAATTTTGTGTAGAATAGAGGTGCTGGAAAAAAGCACAAAAGCACTACTACATATTCTGAAAAGACGGTTTTGTATGCTGAGAGTGGGCTTAGTGCAACAACAGTCTCTGATGCCCTGTGATCATGGCTCCTGGTGCTCTGGAAATTTGCATAAACTAAAAAAATGGAGATTTTGACACACTGGTCTGAGCAGTCTCACCAAAAAACTTGTTCTCTCCCTAGGTCTTCCATGTCAAGGGAGGCTGTGTTTTCCTCAGGGACCATGAGAATGGGCCCAGCTCTGTCTCCTAGTCCTTTGGGCAAGGTTCATGACAGCTTCCCTGGGTAATCATGAAGAACATTTGATTATTCTTCCCTGGTGGCATCATATCCCACTGCTTGGAAAATGATTATTTCTGATAGATTAAGGCAATTAGACATCTAATAGCAGAGAACTGTGCTCTGTCGCTTTGCAACACCAGCAGAATTTTGCCTTGTGAGTCAGAACTATGTCTGCACTCAAGGACTAAGGAATTGTCTTAAGGACAATACAGGAATACCTGAAAAATTCTGGAGTCTGCATATAATGTGGGTCCCAGAGACCTTAGCCTCCTCAGCAGAGTGAGGTTTGCCAAAACACATCATCTGCTCCTGGTGGACAGACAGCTATGTCAAAAAGCAATGGAGTCCCACTCCAGCTGTTGGACTTGAAAGTTTGGGAGCAGGAATTGTAGTAATATCATTTAGCCTTTAGCCACCACCTGTTGAACGGATGACTGATGCCAATGACTGTCATCCAGAAAAAAAGACATAGCAGTGTATTACTCAGTTAGTGTTAATGAGCCTTGAATAACCAAAATTTTCAAGTTAATTAGGCTGTCTCCACCTCTGGGCTTGTACCACAGCATCCTGCCTCTACTGAAATACAGTCTTGTTGTGTGTTATCCATGGGCTTCCCAGCTCATTCTGTAAAGACATCAACAGTGCGGCAGGAGAGAAAACTCCGTGACTCCTGTTTAGATAGTGCTGTGTTCCTAAATTATGACCATCACATCCATATTCAGATTAGTAAACAAAGAGATCAAGTACTGCTGTCTGGCACTGAGGACAGGGGCCCAGTGCAGCCCACACTTGCCCGGACAAACTCCCCTTTCTAGGAGAGCAGAAGATCTGCCTCTAAATTGCCTGTTGGGAATGGCCTGGGACTCCCATATCCTAAGTCACACTTTGGGCGGATCCATACCTCTAAGCAAACTATTCACATGAGCACTTAATTGTGCCTCCTTTTTTCTAACAAACCTCTTGGATCTAAATCCCCTTTTATAATGATGTAAACTGATACCATAGAGCATGAACACAGGAAGCAATGAATAAAGCCTTGTTCTCCTGCGGCACAAGCAAGTTTGTCTTCTTCAGGAAAAAGATTTTATTTCATTTTGATTTCTTCTCAATTTTTTTCAGTTTTGCAATTAGCAAAAATCATTAGTATTATTAAAATGCAATGCACAGAATGCTGTCAAATGAGTGATGACTGGTTGTATATGTATCCACCCTAACATCTTGCTCTTGCATTCTGTTGCATGGCAGCATAAATCAGCAAAATCAGTATATAAAACCAGTGTGAGATTGGAATCTAGTCTATGTGTAGTGAACATTTTTAAGGAGGAAGAAAATAAAGTTCTTTCTTCCCATCATATCACACAGCGTCCTTTGCCAAACAACATGCCATGCTGCCTTCAGGCACAAGATTAATGCCAATGCAGTTCCAATAAAGCTTACAAAGTGCACAGCCCGGGTCTCCCTGGAGAGTTAACAACAACAACGAGCAAAGCCTAAATGATGCTGTTCTTCATTTTTCAGTCACCAGGGACTTCCAGCCTTTTCCTCATTTCTGAACATTAATCTTTATTTCTTTTCCAGAGTAATGACATTTCTCAGGAGTGCATAATTTTATCATCTGGCTACATCCACAAGATGCAGAGTGTTGATATCAGCTGTCTAGTTGAAAGGATTTTGCCTTGAAGTGCCACTTCCATTTCCCTTTTTTCAATTTGCTTATTCTCTTATTTGCATATTGTTTTACAATTTGTTGTGGTCTGGGTTTTCTCTGCTCTTTTGCTGGGGCTAAGGGCTTTCTTTCAAAATTATCAAAGGGGTTCTGTGTGTCTTTTATGCACAGCACTAGGTGTAAGTCCCTTTAGTATATACGGGATAGTAACTAATCAGGGTTAGAACGAGCTAGAACACTAGTTTTCAATACAGAGAGGAGCAACGGTGAGCCTCTTGAAACATGGGTTAGATTCAAATACTTTAACAGTGGCAGAATTCCCAGGGCCCAAATTCTCAGTGCAGTGGTTGGATGTGGATGGAACAGTAATGTCTCTGAAGTCTGAAGGACAAGAATTAAAAAAATGTCTTTTCCCTCTGAATCTTCGGGGTGTATGTGAGGGCATTAAGAGCATGCTTTTTTTGAGTCAATGAAATATGCTTCATTAACCATTGACTAAATCATGTGTGACTATTCTTGTTTTTCACCTGTTCTTCAACAGGCTTGTGAGAAAATTCTCATGACATGCAAGAAGTGATTTTTACAAAGGCTTCTAATAAAAATCTCCTAGCTGCTGTTTCCTGGGGAGCCCTGCATATGCACTGGAGACCAGTAGGGAACCAGGGACTTAAATCTTTGGTGGTACAGCTCAGTGGAAATAAATACAAATTCAGTGTGTTTTGTACTGTCAGCAAGATCTGACTTGACGCAAGACACTAGAAGTGCAGTGAAGCTTAATGTGTTAGGGCATTAATTGAGCATGTGCAGGTGGTGAGACAAATAGGTAGCATTGTTTCACTGGATACTTGAATTTTAAAGGAGCACGTGAACTGCTGTTTTTTACAGCACTATCCACTGTCCATCCCTGGAGGCAGAAAACAAGATGTGATGAGCCAAAAGTCTGATCTGGGGTGACAGATCCATCTTTACCATGGGAAAAGCAGACACTTCACTGTGAAATGACATCATCTTTAATAGCGTGGGATCTGTCACCAGCAGTTGTAAACAGAAACTGATTTACAAGTCAAACTGCCTCCTTAGCCAGCAAGATGTGATTCAAATTTGCAATCCTAGACCATTTTAGAAGAGATCTTATAGTACCCTGACTTTTTGCACCTCCTTTACTTAAGGTTACCTGGCAAAGAACTTCTGCAGAGTCAGCAAATATGTCCTTCTCACTTTTCTACTTTAAAATAAGTTACTAGAGAAAATTTCCCTGATGTTGGGGTCTTTAAAATGAAGGATCACAAGGTGGGGGCAAGTTCTTCAGTACCTAAGGGTCCTGCTCATTGCAAGCTATGCCATATATAGGGCTCTAGCCTGACCCTGTGACATGCAATGACGAACTTTGAACCCTGTGCACAGGCTTGAGTTCCAGCAGTTGAAGTCTGTGCTGTGGACTCCAGGCTCACACCTCCGTGGGGCTGGAAACACAGCCTGTGCATTCAGAGCCGCGGTGTCACAGCCTGACTCCTGCTGCAGGGCTCTGCTGTCGGTGGTCTGCCAACCCCTGGTGTCTCTCCTGCAGAGTCACAAAGGGGGAGACCGGCAGAGGTGCTGCCTTACATTACAAGGGCTGCCCCATAAATAATCCTACGAGCCATCCTGAAAATCACCCTACAAGCCAGCCTGCCCTCAGGGGGCCACCAAGAGCCACTGGCCGTTTGCACCGGAGATGTCTGGTGTGTCCCCCACTGTGATGCCCCATACAGTCCTCTCTCACAGGGCACTGAGGGTGATGCTCAAGACAAATGTGTTACAGCATCTCTCTGAGAATGCGGTTGTGTGCAGATATGAGAAAATTGCCATCATAAGACAAGCTGCCGATCATATAAGTGTTTTACTGTACTGGAACCTTCCAACTGAGCAATTGTAGCGCTGTAGAAGTGGCTTTAATTGTCTTAGCTTAAGTTCCTCTAAATTTGACATGAGAAAATCATCATAGGCCTTCTCATATTAAAATAGCTTACATTAGTAGACTGCCATAAACTTACACCTGAAACTATAACAAATATATTTATATGCCAGTATCTTACTTCCAAAAAGACAGTAGCATTTAAAGGAAGACTCAAAATCAGTCTCCTAAAGGGAGACTCCAAAATAAGGCATTTTTAGAGAGGCTTATTAAATAAACCCTAAGGAAAAGTAGAAGGCAGATGACCCTTCACAGAAGATTGTAACTGATGATCTCTACCCGGTAGGAGGACACAAGTGGAGAGCTCGGGCAGTGCTGGTGCTGCAGTTGAATTTTGAAATACTGCCACCTCACGTCAGTTTAGCAAGAAGGTACAACCCAGGCCAGCTTCCCAGCACCTTTTCCTCTGCTGTTTGCCTGGCAACATATGGTGAAGCAGCCTCACTCCCAGAGGCACTGTTGTCCGCATTATTGCTGTTATTTTTTAATTGAAAATTAACTTCATGTTCTTAACACTAGGGGCGACGTCAGTTTATGCTCACTCTAGGAGGTTTAATTCTCTCTTCACCTTGAGCAGTCACCTGCTTGATCCACTCTTCAGGGTCCCCGAGACAGCCTGGCACCTGCAGAGCCTGCAAACATGATGTGCAAGCAGCGCACCGAGCCTCGAAGAGCTCCTCTGGCTCCTGTGAGCAGTCGGTGGCCACGACTCCTTTTGCTGCCTGGCTCATTCCCTGCCCTGGGAACTGCAGCCGTCCCAAGTGCCAGCCGGTTGTACATAAGCAGTAAGTGGCTTGTGGGATACAGGAACGGGGAAATCCATCCAAAGAGAAACGGGCGAAGCGTCGGTAAATAAAACCTTCAGGAGCCATGAGATGGCTCTGGGGAGCTGCATAGCACATAGAAAAGCTGGCAGATTAGGATGTAATTTTAAAAACAGCCTCAGGCTCTGTCCCAGACCTAGCAGCCCTAGCTAGGCAACAAACCCAAACTAAAAGTGCACATAAACAGTCTTGGAAGTTTTGTCAACAGCCTGAAGGCGGGCATTAAGGAGAAAGCAACATCTTAATGCTGAATAGAGAGGTGTTTAAAATCTGCCTTAAATTAGGGAGATGATTACACAATTCCCAGAACAGGTGTTGGGCAGCATCTCCTAGAAGTCTACATTTTCAGTCACCACACATTTTTCAGAGGGTCCCCATGGATGGAACGCCCTCATTTTCAGGCTGATGGAGACTCCTGCATGGAACAGTAAGTGCGGTTGAAGGCAGGAGCCTGTCACAGCCCAGTGTCATGCCAGTTTAAAATGTCAGAGAACCACATACTCCTGTAGCAAATATTTCAGAACTAGAGACAAGAATTTTTGCCATGGAAAACTGAAGAAGAATCTGCCCATCTGGCCATGGGGAAAGTGTTTTCCAAACTCTAATCTGTTAGTAGCTGCCTTAGGTCATGCACCACAGTGATTCATATTTCCCATTACCCTATCAAATATAACAGTTTTCATTATCTACCTAAATGGCTAATTCTTCTTGACATACAGCCTCTATTATTGGACAGATCCTGTCATGTTGTAGCTGCTTCAGGTTGTTCTGTTCATCTCCAATATCCAGAAATCTGGATTATCCTGCTAGATGTGGAATTTCCAGGTGGAATAGAATGCAACTGCTTTTCCCTTCTCTCCATGCAAGGATTGTTTGTGCCCTCTGTACAGGAATTCCTGCCAGAAATAAACTTGTCTTACACAATCATTCTCTGCTGTCTTTTTGACAGTAGATTGTCAGAAAAAGGAGAACAAGAATGAAAACCTAACTTTCAGAATGGTGGCTTTCAGATACTCATGTTTGAAATCATATGACTGCATACATATGTAGGTGTAGTTAATACCTTTTTCTGGACAAACAGGTTTCCCTCCTGCAACGAGACAGGCCTCCCATGCAGGTGTGTAGAAGTTCCATTTGCTCAGTGGAAACATCTGGTAGTAGGTGTATTAATTAAGCCAGAAACTGAGCTGGGAGGAGAGGAAGGAGACAAGGATAGGAAGGAAGCAAAGCCAGCAATTAGGCCCAGAGAGCTGTTACTGTGCACGCCGAAGTGGGAGAAGAGGGAATGAAACTGTTTGGATCGTCACAAAGAAGAAAAAATAGAAGCCATGGCAGAGGGGTGAAGGACAATACATATAGATGAGTTCAAGTAGTCTGTGTACCAGTTTTGAGACTGAAAAAGCTCACATCAGACCATAACTTGTCTATCAACTCATCATGGTGCCATCCCTTTTCAAAGACAGGAGAAGACTCACTTCAAGGCGAGTCCTGGTGCTCTGTAGGCTATGCGTGCACATGCGTGTGCACACACGTGCGCATGCACACACAAGGACACAACAAGCACACACAGGCACACCACGTGATGGGAAAATGTTCAGAATTGCATCCAGCACCTCAAGGAACCAAGGGATTACAGACTGGACTGTGAAAATAAATCCGTGCAGCCTGCAGTGGTATTGAAAATCTGTACCCACCAGTCATTTGGTAGCCACCAGTTCTTGCCGCTGCATACCAAGAAGGAGGTCTCTATATCTGCCTGCTCAATTGCAATTCTGCTCACCTTAAGTTTGGGAGAAACAGCAAACGCCATCAGAATGAGAAGCTGACAGCAACAATACCACAACAATATGCTGTGAGAGAAGGAAAAGGAGAGAAAGATAGGGCGTTCCCAAAAGAGATCAAAACACGGTGTTGATGTTATCGCACCACAGCAGGAGGACTGAAATTATACAACTTATTTCATTGTAAAACCTTAGATTCATTCACATTTCCATACCCAAAGGTAAGCAGGCCATTTCCTTTCTCCATGAATAATTCAGCCTTGCTGTGTATTTACTATTTCGTATACCCTCTCCACCTTTGTGTGTACCAGTTCATTTTGAGGAATATTTCCTAAACATTCTGTAAAATATCTTTCTCTCTCCTATTATGAAATATTTGTGAATTTCTTAAGTTTCTAGATCAAAGCTATTGGAGTGAGTCCAGGAAAAGTGTGGCTTTTGTTTTAGCCAGTGGCTATATATCAATCAGCAGGTTACCAAAGGTTTCTGAATGAAATGTTATCACTGCTTGGGAGGACATCCATAAGTTATCAAACATTTCACCACAGGAAGAAGGAAGCAATGAGTGACTCAAATCAAATCCAGAATTTCTTGTTTTTAGTAAAAGCGAACCAAATTTTTTCAGATCTTTGCCAAAACCCCTGACTGAAGGCATATGGAAACACATGTCATAGCTTAATGTAAGCTGTCCCTGAAGTCCATGAAGACATCCTCGTAAGGTGTTTGTGGTCTTTGGCTTGGACACAAAACCCATACGAAGTACCGATCAGAAAAAAAGACTCTGCAGAGCTCAGTACAGAAATTAAACCCTACCAGGGTAGGATAATAGATGAAAGATCAAGCTAAACTGGGTGTAAAGTTCGCCAAAGTGTAGGTTGAAGGGAAGTTTTTTATTCCTAGAGAAAAAGGCTCTGAAAACTTTGGGGCCAGGTCCAACTTACCTCAACATTTATGAGACTTTTGTGTTTAGGATTCTGTCTCACATTCATCCTAAGCAGAAGTAAGGGGAGTACTGAGAGAAAGAGTCCTTTTCTGTAGTCTAGTCAGTGGTGCTGAGCCCAAGCTAAAGCAAACTGGAAATTTGAACCAGATATCACACTTCGTGTTCAAGTTTGAAATTAAAATTTCTCCCATACTAAGTTTCAGCATCCAGCTCTTCTGAGTGTGAAATAAACTACATTAACTGAGCCAAGAAATTCAAAAGAAGACACCCTTCTCATGCCAGGCTGGTACTGATGATATGAGAAATTGGTTGCATAGGACAGGTTTGCTTTGTACTCTCTGCAACTGGTAGAATAAAGGCCTAGCTATACCAGCATTTGAGGTAACAACTGAGGTAAAATTCCCAAAAGCTGTAGTCAAAGGATGTCTATCTCTTTTTATGCTAGGACTAAGTTAGTCTCATAGAAACCAAGCTGGAACTTGTTGGAAGCTCTGTCTATGACCCAGACCAAAATGCTTTTCCCCCACCCAGTTCATAGGAGTTCAGATAAGGATCTGGTATTTCTGTCTTTAAGCCTAGAGCTGACTGCTGTCAGTCTCATTAAATGTGTAACATGCTCGAGAACTTGTCCATGGCAGAATGTTGCCAGAGGGTAAAATCTGGACAAGGGTATAAAAGCTCCAAACATCCAGGGCAGAGGAAAGCAGGCCTTGCGGTGAGGCATTCCTGAAAGCAGTAATGAAAAGGTAATCAACCTTCTTTCCTTCCTTCCTTCCCATAAAATAAAACAACAAATGGTATCTCTAGTGCTGACAGAAATTGCTGTTTGCCGAGGCTGCGATATAGCCATTGGCTGTTTATCTAATGCAGATAAATAAGCAGATATCAGAGTAAAGGTCAATGAAGTATTTATCCTATCCCTAAATTACACAAGAGTGTGTCCTCATGCAGATCAACATAGTTACCCCGTCTTGTGTTTTAGGTCATTCCTTTCATCCCAGAAGTGAACATTCCTGTTTTCAACATGTAGGGTAGTGAACAAAGTTCAAGTGGAAACGCACAGAGGGAGAGCTCCCTAATGTTGTCATGGGAAAAGGGCTGTTGGCCAAAACAGCAGTGTCAGCAGCATGTGTACATATTCAAAAAGTACATTTTGTTAATCCATGGGTTTGTATTCAGAGAATTTCAGAAAGCAATCACAGAAAACCCCTTCACATGGTTTACCCAAATATGTGGCCCAGCATACTCCAGGAGGAGAGAGAACTGGGAGGGAGGAGATTTACATGACTGAAAGCTTTATTTTCAGTGTGTGGCCATATTAAACACAAAAGTCATGAGTAAGAGCCATGGGAGAATATGAAGAAATCCCTCTGGAGCAGTTAGGGGTCAAACCCTGTTTCCTTGGACACGAACCCAAATGCAGAGCGCACACTAGTGAACATGAGTGCGGATGAGGTCCACTGGCTCTGCATTGGCCAGGACAAATGCGGCTGGACGCAAATGCCAGTGCGTCACTCACATGTCTTTGAGACAGTCCTCCTGGGCTACTGCAGTGCATTGTTTTATTTCTTCCTCATATCACAGGGAACTCTTCCTGGGAAACCTCTTCATTGAACAGGATATGGAAAAAATTATTCTTACTTTTTATTTGACAGGCGCCATTGTGCCCTGAGGCCTGACTTGCAGCTGGAGCTCTGCCATGCAAAGCATCATGCCACATGGAACAAAGACCCATTCTGGCTTTTGGCATCAGTCTCTACCCTTGAGGAAGAGTCCCTCACAGACTGTCACACTCCCCCTGCCCAAGATGAGAGTCCTCAGGAGGGCTCAGGACTCCAGCACAAGCCCTTCTCTGGGATGTGTGTTTGTGCCCCTGTATTCTGGCTTTGCCTCTTCTGTGTTCAGCATCTATGACTTCCCAGGCCCTCATCAAAACAAGAAAAGTAGCTGCTTCTTGCCTCCCTGACTTTATGCAGTGAATTTCCTCCTGCAGCTGGCTCCATTCCCTGTATTACACCACTAGAAGGTAGGATAACACAAGGACAGTCTATCTTCATATGATGTAAAGACATTTGGAACAGTAGTGTTTTCCAAACCTCCTCCATACATCTTTAGGAACTCCAAGCCTTGGAAAACCAGATGCTCAGGCATATAATTCAGGCACAAGGCTGGTGCAGTGAATTAAAATCAGTGCAGGAAAGAATCTTGACTCTTATTACAATGAATGAGAGAAAGCTGAAAACTGTGGCTCAAACCCTCAAGCACTTGTGCTCTGATGTAACTGAAACCTTGCAGGAGATCCTGGGTCAAAATAGAAGAAATAGGTAATTTATTACATTCCTAACATCTCCACATCCTCCCCCAGCACATACCTGTCTTTTACATTTATTCTGGACTTTACTCAGACAAATTATCTTTCCTTGCAAGATACTATGATGTTTTCTACTTTTTGCATGAGAAATAAGAATACACACAACAACAGAAACGTCAGATAGGAATGAATAGAAACAAAAACAGACTTCATTGAAAATTATTATGTACTCACAGCAAGAAGTTATCACAGACCAATAATTTCAGCTAGGGTGAAAAATGGTAGAGAAGTTACACGGTGCCAGCTGAACAGATGTAGTTGTTCTGAGAATCAAAATCTGCAAGACACACCAGAACTGTTAAAATACCACCTTCTAACAACCAACGTTCTTCTCCCCTAAGAAAGAAGATACTAAATCACTTGCTCCTTTTTTCTGTAAAAGGTCCTGCTACAGAAACACTCACATTTCAGAGGCATGCTGGTGGCCTCACCAGCAGGATCTGCAGGTGTCACATGATGCCTGTGTGGTGGATGCACCTAGGTGCTGTGTTCTTCCAGCAGGTGGGATGCTCGGCAAGTGCTGTGGTTAAGAAAATATGACTGCCACCAGAAAACAACTTTGTAAAATGAGAAGCTTGCCCTTTCTGCCTGTCTGACCCACACCAGACTTTGAAACAGTTATCTGTCAAAAGCCACAACGCTTCTTCCTCTGCTTTGCTGTAAATGACCCATCCTCCGCCCCAAGTATCTCCTTGGATTGTTCAGATCAGATACAGTGCCCAAGGGTGACCAGAATCCCAAAGCTGGCCTTGTTGTCCCCCTGCAATACCTCTTGCAGGTTCATGTGAGAGCAAGTCATGGCTCAGTCCCCAAAGAGGAAGGCTGTGCTGCTGAGCTGTCAGGAACACATCCCTCATACAGCAGAATAGAAAATAACCCACTAGAAAATCACAGCCCTTTGTTTTACCAATTAACACTTCCCACTATAGCTGATCCAAGACAATTGCTGAGTTATTTGTGGAAGGTTTTTTTTATCTCCTGCACTGTGGCAGCTGCCGCTTCTTTTCTTTTTCCGAGTCTCATTTCTGGTCATCATTCAGCAGCTGGCCAGCTAAGGTGCAAGGAGACCCTGGAGGAACAGATTTCATGTGCTTTCCCACAGCCTCACTTCTGAGGAATTACTAACATTGACTAAATACAAACACGTTGCAGATTTCACAGATACATATGCCATATATGCTTTCACAAAGGCTAGAAAAATTTACTCCTATGAACTTCACAACTTTCTCTTAATTAGTAAAATTGCATGAAAGAAGAGGTAGATTGTAGTTCAGGATTTTACTCCATTTGCACATGAAGAAATTATTTATTAAGTACAATCAAAAAATATCTTTACATTTCCAAAGATTCCATAAACCTTTCAGAAAGCAAGACCCAGCAGATTTGTGAAGGACATTCTGTTTAAGACATTTATATTTAACAAGAGATTGAGGTAGCATCATTTTTGTTCTTAATAAGTGCAACGTCATTAGACATTTTTCAGTTTATTAGGATGCTAACGAGAGGTTGTTAAGCTGACAATATACTTACAATTTTTCTGCTTGAAAATGAAGTGTTATTAGAAGAGATGTATAATTACCTGCATCCACACAGGGAGTTCTGTATGTTTTATACATAAATAAGGCAAGCCTGGTCTTCAAAAGCAGCTTCTGGCCACAGCTGAGGCATTATTGGAACAAAATTTGGAGTATTTGAGGAACTTTTCTTTAGGGTGGGACAATAATGATTCCTGGTTCCAACCATAGTGGCCAGATGTTTGAAACTACTGGAAGCCCAGTGTAAATTACTTGTTTTCTACGAACCTTATTTTTCGGAAGGATGGATCAAATTAATCATTTTATTCAAACAATGGTGAGGAAACCAGTGAATGCAGGCACAGGGTATTGGTCCAAGGAGAGTCAGATAATTAATTGCAGTTGCTATTATCCAACTTGGGCACACCTGCTAAACCTGAGAAGCAAAAGCAATATTTATTTTGACACATTTTTGTGGGAGAATGCTTGGAAAGCTACGGATTTGTAACGTTAGCAGTTTATGTAGTTTGAAGTATGAAATGTCCACAAATGATTGAATTTCACTGAGTTGTGAATACACGAGACATACATGTATCCAACTAGGCTATTAAAAGCTAGGGCATTATGGATACAGTTTCCAGTGTTAATTAATTGAAATAGTATCAGTTGGAGAATGCCCCTCTCAGAAGCTGCCTCAGCCAGCCCAGCCCCTATGCACTATGATTTATAGCCACTTGGCCTGGAGGTGTGGAAATTTTGAAGAGTGAATTACTGCTGCAAACTTATTCTTTAGCAGTGAAATTAGACTATAATTCTATACAATTTCTTAGGAATGAAATAAAGAAATATTTTTCTTTTAATAATGATGTTGGTTTAGAATGTTCTAAGGAGCTGCAAGTTGAAACCCAAAAGATTTCTGTGATGATTACTTGAAGCAATCAGTGGGTAGCCTAAGTTTATTTAATTTCATCGAATTGTAGAATAGCTTGGGCTGGAAGGGACCTTTGAATATCATCTAGTCCAACTCCCTGGTGGTTGCTGTGAAGATCAAAGTCACCAAAGGAGAAAAAAAAAGGAATCTAGAATTTGGAATGTACATGTTCAGCATGAGCTGGGGCAAAGGAGGGGCTTCCTACATTTTGCCAAATACAAAGAACATGTATTAAGAGCCTGTACATTGTGAAATACTTGAAAGAGCCTGAAACAGGAAAAAGATACTCATTATTGGAAAACCTGAGGGGCAGGTTTTCTTTTAACACTACAAAAGGTTTGAGGCAAAACCATGAAGACATCCAGTAGGTGCTCTTTGAAAAAATTCTCATTTTAGATTGGTTTTGAGTTATAAAATCTGCTTATTGTAGAAGATTTTTAGTTAGGAGAACCTGTTTTATACATTTGTGTTTAAGAAGAACCTTTCCTGAAAATTATTAGGCAAAGTTTTGTGTATAAAATACATCAGTCACAAAAGACAAACTTTTAACAGTCTATAACATGCCATCTGAATAATGAAAGGGGATTAGAATAATTATTCAGCCAAATACAAATGGACAGGGAAATAAATCATTTACTTAATTGATAATAGCTATGATAATATACTAAAGTTTTACAACTTAAGAATGAAAGATTGCTTTCTAATTTTATTACTTATTTAAATAATTTAAAATATAATTACACTCACAGTCTTATTATCTGCCATGTTCTTGCAGCACATAATTTAAGAATTATTTGCATTTTGGCAACCATGCTACTTTATACAAACATGGTTCTTGCTGTTGGGACAAGAAGACCCTGTCTGTGACATTCTGGAGTTCCTACCTGTACATCTGTAATTCATGAGATGCTGATAATTATGCATAATCATCCATTTATGATCATTTTGAAACCAGTACATTTAAGACCGAGGACTAATTCAAAGTCTCTCTTTTAAGTGAATAGCAGGAAGATAGAAGCATTGCTGTCCAGCTTGAATTTTACATAAACGTACTGGGTTTAGAGGGGCAACTGAAAACAAGCTGTGCAAGCTAAGAGAAAATGAATAATCAGAAGATATAATTAGAAAAGTTCTGGTCAACAGTGTGTGATATAACACCCCAAAAATGCTGGCAAAGTAAAAGATCCAGGTAAAAGTACCATTGGCATATTTCTTTAAAATACAACAAAGCACAACAGAAAGATTCAGCAACTACAATTGGTTTTCACTAACATTTTCAGTAAACTCTAAGTGTATCGTGGCTGCAGAAGTTATGATTTAAATTGGAATATTAACAGCAGGTTGAATAGAAATACTTTAATAACAGAAATTAATAGTAACATGCCACTAGAAAATCTGATTACTATTACAGGACCAAAGTTGTTACCAACAATATGAAACACTGAAGATGTACTAAAATTTAATTCCAAAGAAAGGCTGCCTATCAGTGTGTAAGCTTATTATCAGCCCAGACAAGATTCTTCCAGCCCTGAAGGAATACTCTAATTTTTCAGAAATACAGTTTGGAAATATTCAGAGTTGAGACATTCACCTAATCTTATTGAATTTAAATGCAAAGTGTGCAAGTATGTTATTCAGAAAAGTCAAAAGAAACCATTTCCCTGGCTAAGAAGGAAAAATGTGTTGGTCTTACAAGTTTACTAGAATTCCTTTTGGCTAGTCACAAAGACAAGATAATATGAAAATACAGTCGTGATTTATATTTTGTGGAAACCACTTGTAGACCAACAAGACATTAATCACCTTGACGGATGTTAATTTGAAAGGGGCAATGTAAAATTGAGAAAGCAGGGCCTAAGCAGCATATTTAGGAGAAGAGGTCTTTTAAACCCTTCTAAGGATGACACTTCTGAACTGCCCAGCACTACCTGGCTGTGTTGGAGTAGCCCAGGCAAACAACAGCTTTGCTTATAGAAATAAACAATACAAAGAACTCTATATTTAAATTTTAATGACTCCTCAAGGTTTCTCTAATAATTTTTCAATGATGAATCAGAAATGAAGCTGGCAAAGGCAAGAGGTGTTAATTGGCTGGGTTTTTAATCTGAGGATGATCCAGTGCAATTTTTGCTAATGTCTCCAACAGAGAAAGCCTTGGTATCCTGGCTCTGGACTTCTGCCTGATTTGTGCCTGGAATTTTTAAAGTATCTACAAATTGTTTAGTCCGACGCAGGACCTTTTCCTATCACTATGGACCGTGAGCATCATTTGAGTTATCCTATTATATCACAACTGGAAGTCCAGACTAAGAGCTTAAATCTTGTTAGAGGAGTTTCAGTAAAATTTTAATGTTGACAGGCTATAGGCAAATCTCCCAAAATCTCCTTTTACAATATCAGATGGAATCACATTTTACCTACTACTAACGAAAATATCCTGAGCCCTTCTGCAGAGGAAAGGTACTTAATCATGCACAAGATGCAGAAGCTGAAAGAAGAACTCAGTATAAAGCATCCCAGCTGTGGAGTTTTCCACCACAAGAAACAAGAGCAGGCTTGTACTATGTATCCTTATCCCATCGTGGAGACTATCCTTTTATGCGTATGCAGCAGAAACCACCTAGGAGTTCATCCAAAACAACATTGCATTGGTCTCCAAAGGAGGGATTGAAATCAGTCTTCTCTCTTAATCAGTGTGAATTTCCTTGATGTACAGGTGCTCAAACGCTGCTGTAAAACACGCACTACAAAATATAGAGTCAGGCATGCTGGATCAATTGTAGCTTCTGCACAACTAACCCTTGTTACTTCTTCAGGGAATAAATCCACTGGTTTTATACTTTTATAGGATTTCCATTAAGTCCTGCACTGTTTACATCAGCTTTATATTTAAGGACCTTATGCAGACCTAAATCTGATTTCTGGAACTGAGAGAGGGATTGTAAGTCTCAGCAGCAGTAAAATTTAATCCTGAGCCAAAACATTAAGCACAGTCAGGGGTATGTAGAGCATGGGCATCACCCCATCAGGAAAGTGATGTCAGAAAATTATCCTCTTTGGTCTCCCAGAAGAAGCTCACCTACCTTTCTTCTGTTACATTGAATTGTTTTAATTGACTTTGTCCATCTAGACACTGTTGAAATCAACACACAGAGCTTTCGTGGCTTAATTGACAGAAGCCTGCAAATATGTATTTGTATGTCTTTAAAGGATGAGGATGTTACTGCAGACAATCAATTGCAATTGATATTTTCAGGTGTGACTAGAATTTTGTTCCACTCCATTTCTTTTTCACCTTACTTTCCAGCACAGAAAACTTTTTCTGTTCTTTTGCTTATGGATAAGAACATCTATATTCTCAGGCACCACTTCATCCACTCTGCCATCAAAGAGTTCAATTTGTGCTTTGAACTCAGCATGATTTTCTCCTTTTGTTTTTTAAAGTCATTGTTTTCCTATTGCTATGGAGCGACAGTGCCATGACCTTCCTTGGAAAGGCCCAAGACCTTTACTGGCAAATGCTACCGGCCCCTTAAAAAGAGAAGGCATGGAGAGCTTTCAAGCTGCCTACTGCAAGGTAATCCATGTATCTGGCAAATGGCCCATCAGTCCTCACTGCAAGGGAAGTCAGGGAAAGTGTGGTCAGGAGTGAAAAGACGTTGTTCAGATACATATGTGGTAGCTGTTTGAGGAGTCACTTGCCTGGTTACGGAGGTCTGGTACCAAACACCGTGACTGGCACAGCAGCAGCGCCTGCGAAGAGGATCCAACTGGTCTGGGCTCACTGCCATCCTGACAGATGGGCACATGTGCAAGTATCCAAGTAGATGTAGGCAGGTATCTGTTTTGGGATGCCTTAATGGGAATCTGCTCTGAATTTCTTTGCCCGCAACTGAAAAAAGCACCATCCCTGATCCCACATGGTGCACAGCTGCAGAAAAGCTACAAGCTCAATTCTGGACTCTGAGTCTTCCACCTATACCTGCTTCCAGGATACTTACATTGCCAGAGTGATCCAAAGGGGCCTTAATACAAAAGAATCAGGCTTAAACACATGCTTTCAAGCAGAAGGAGGGACTGCAGAATATACTGCCCTCATGGCTGAGAAAGGTATTTGCTCTTGTCGTGGTTTAATCCCAGCCAGCCACCAAGGGCCACACAGCCACTCACTCACACCCCAGCCAAGTGAGACTGGAGAGAGAACAGGAAGGGTAAAAGCTGGAAAACTCATGGGTTGAGATAAAGGCAGTTTAATAGGGAAAGCAAAAGCACAAAATTAAAACAAATCAAGGAACACATTCCCTGTTCTCACGGGCAGGCAGGTGTTCAGCCATCCCCAGGAGAGCAGGGCCCCACCACACATAATGGTTACTTGGGAAGACAAATGCCATCAATCCAAACATCCCCCCACCTTCCTCTTCTTCCTCCCACCCTGTATACAGAGCATGATGTCATATGGTCTGGAATATCAGTTTGGTCAGTTTGGGTCACCTGTCCTGGCTGTGTCTCCTCTCAGCCTCTCAAGCACCCCCAATTCCCTCACCAGCATCACGGTATGAAAAGTAGAAAACTTGTCTCTATGTAAGCCTTGCTCAGCAATAACAAAAACATCTCTATATTATCAACCCTGTGTTCAGCACGAATCCAAAACACAGCCCCATACCAGCCACTGGGAAGAAAATTATTTCTGCCCCAGCAAAAACCAGTACAGCCCTTCTGGGGCACTTGTAACAGCAAGAGTCATTTGTGAAAAGCTGGTGCCTCTGATGTACCCATCTGTAGGCATCGCTGTAGATAAAACACACTTGAAAGACTACAGGGAACAAAAACATTGAGCTGACTTTAAAAGAGAAAAACAGTGAAGGTCAAGTCTCAAGACAGACTTACAAATTCTGTAACATCTGCTGAAAAACATATCTGTCTCATTTGTCTTCAGCCTCTCCTCTAACTATTGATAACAGATCTGTGTGGGTTTTGTGTGACAGCGACAACCTGGAAGCTAGATAAGATCATGAAACACATTTTATATAAGCCATCAATAACAATATTCAGCCACTAGCACCGTAGGCTGGTAGAAATCCATGCCCATTCATTTCAATCAACATGGCAAAATTTCTTTTTTTAGAAAAAGAAGAAATCAAGGAAGTTTCTTCATAAGCCACAAATATTTTCAAAGGTTTATTTTCAAAAAAAAAATTACAGAAAAGAATAGCTACAAGGCAAAACTAGCTACAAGGTTATCTACAAGTGACAGTGAAGCAGGCAGAAACACAGTCATGAAAAAGGACATGCATTACCAGAGACAGAATTGCATTTTGGGAACGGAGACTCACTTCCTACACAGGTATCATTATATTTAGGCACAAATTCTTCCCTAAGACACTCGTGAACATGTCTGGTGGTCCTTTTTGCAGCAGAAGGTAGTTTGCACACTTCATCCACATGGAGCAGCTTGGTTACCTCTGTCCTAGCAAATGCAAGGTGAATACATTTATTTTATGCAAAAATTGTTGTGTATAAAAACTCTATTTTAGACCTCAGGTATTCTGAATTTTATGTGTGCCTAAAAAAGAAATAACCCTAAGTCTGATCCATTAAAATGTATCAGTTACCAAGAGATTTTCTTTTGTGGAATGCTTTATAAGTATATAACAGCAACTTGGAAAATTCTAATCTTGCAGCTTTTAAAACAGAAATACTCTGTGGCTTTGGAGAAATTTATCATATATTTAGCAGTGAAAGCCTTAACAGTGCACTGCAGACTAGTCTTCTCAAACCAACTTGGCACGGATCACCTCCCCAGGCTCAGGAAAAACCATAGCAAGATTTTAGCCATAGGGACATCCCCTCACACATGACTGCCTCCTCTTCTCCCAGCCCTCTCCCAGCTGCTGAGCTCTCCTTACATCCATGACAGATGTGCACTGTGACATTCTTTGGCTCTTTACATGGAAGCTAGCCTGTCCCAGGATGCGTGGTTGCTTTCATGGCTGCATATCACTACCTTCAGGAAGGAGACCAGTATCAGGGAAGCATTACATGAAAGTGCAACTTATTTTAACAACACTGAGGCTGAAAACCACTGAAATTCATGACCAGAAAACTCTTTTGCTGGTCAGAGAGCTCTCTCCACTGAGCACAGCTTAGCACTGCCAGCCTGTCCCCCACCAGGTCTCCCTCTAATCACATCTGTGCACAAAACAAAACAAACGTATTCCAAGAGTTTCACAGTCTATTTTGATTGTTTAATGAAAAGGGTTTTCAGAGGCAAGGATGCCACTACAGGCTGCATGTATCACGGAATGTAACAGTTTAGAGAGGAAGATAAGCATACTGAAATTCGGCTTTACTCACCACACCTGAACAAAAGGTTGCCCATTTTAGTTCCAATGGAATGATGAATCGCCAGTAGCAAGCCTAAAAGCTGCAAAATAATGTAACATCAACTGAATTTGCAGACTTCCTGGCTGCTTCCAAAACCAGGTGCAAGCAGAAGATCCTAAGAGCATGCTGGTAGCAATGGGTCACTGGGGAGGCAAAAAGGCAGGGGACAGACAAAGGGCGCAGGCTCAGGGAATTCCGTGGGTTTTCCCCACCAGTCTGGTGCCTCATCACTGGCCTTTCTCCGCCAGCACAAGCAACACCTGGAGAAAGGAGGATGAAACCAAACCCCCTGAGGTAGGGTTTGATAGTTCCGCCTTTTAGTTTAGTCCGTGTTAGTTTTTCAAAGCTTGCATTGGGCTCCATCTTTGAAAAGAGCTGGTGGAGAGAAGGTGATCCACTCTGCCCTCAGTCAGACAATGGTGATCCGTGGGCTGAAGACCTCTCCAGAGATGCCTCCCGTTCTGCACTGATACAGACGGTGCCCAGAAAGCCTGTGTGTGTTTAGGCTACACCTGGACAAGGGACATGGGAGTACTTCCATGGCTGCTACTTGCAGCCTCCAGCACAGCAAGGCATGGGCATCATGATACGTTTTGGACAGGTCCCTGATTCAGCTGGCTGGGAAACATGAACTTCGGGAGCATGAGATGATGCATCCACCACTTAAGTCACTTGCAACATGGGACAAGACAAGATAAATTTCTCCTTGAGCATGCAGCTCACACACTGACCCAGACAGAGGCACTACTTGCTGAGCCATCCAGGTGAACCATGCAGGTTCAACACCTGAGTTCAAAGCCAGCCTTGACTGCTTCCTGGTGCTGCATTCCATGAAACTGAAGAGTCAGGATTGAATCTAGACTGCTATATTGTGTCTTCAAGGATATTCACTTGAGGAACAGGACCCAAATGAGAGACTTTTTCATTATATATGAGTTCTTCTGAACAGGGGGAACCGATTTGAGCATGAAAGGGAGAACATGAACATGGCCTCCTGTGTCCCTGAGAAATCTGTTACCAAATCTTCTAGTTCAAGTGTATGGTATTAAAAATATCAACCCCCTCAGCCATTTCCTATTGCTAAAAGTGAACATATGCAGCCGATTACATCCCACTATCATCATTTCACCAACAGAGAAGTTACCTCATGGTGACACCATGAGGCTAACTTCATAAAACATGTGTGTCAAATCAATCTGCCTGTATTCTAGACACCGGCAATGACTTATGTACACTAATAACATGTCCCAAATTTCTGTTGTCTTCATTTTCCTGTGCATCCCTTGACATGGCAAAATAAGTATTTAGGCCTCTTCACTCTATTTATGTGATTCCTGAAAAATTAAATCACTAACTGTTTTTAAAAGCTGTGGCCTATAGTCTGATTTGCGTTATTTTTTTTTCTATTCTGTGCATTTCTTTTCTAAATACAGCATTTCTATATAGCTTTATGTTAGTAAAAGCACATAAATATGCCTCCCTGGACACACCACCTGAAAGCAGGGTTCTGCAAGAAAAAAAGAGCATTCAATCCAACATCAGGGCAAAGTTGTACCTCTGTGTTATAGCATAAAGCTATTCTAAAACGAGCTTATCCCATCTTCTGGTGATTCTTCACAATACCAGGTTGCGCAGTGTGGCTCCTTCTTCCTACTACTGGTGAAGAGAACGTGGTGAGAGAATAAAGCAGGTGCCTAGCATAGAGCATGGCAGACTCCAGCAGTCACCAGCTGCCAGTAGCATAGCTTGTGGTCTTCATATTTATTCTTGGAAAAGTTCGCCACGGAGCAAGATAAAGGAGTTCAATTACAGCACCAATGTACCTCTGCAGTCTCCTTCATCAGCTCTCATCACTCTGGGCTAGAAGTGGAGAGATGAGCCCATGATTCCAGAAGCATCCAACCCATAAATTTCCATACATAACTACAATTATATATCATATTTCTCTGGCTGTGATATTTCTAGTGGTATAACACGGAGTACATATAAGTCTTTAAAGACCGCCCTGGTAACCCCAGCAGGGTGACTCCCTGATATCAGACTGGTTTGATCATTCTCTTGTTCTTCCTCAGGGTCACCATGAGCAGGTGACAGCCTTGGTACAATGGGAGGTAACCCTCTCCCTGGTGGGGTGCCAATGCAGACGCCCGTCCCCTCAGCACTGCTGTGGCAAGTGGGATTGAACCAGTTTACACCTCTTAGGCACTTGGTCCCTTCGGGATCCTCAGATTCTCCTTGGATCCCTGAGGATCAGGAATTCAGAGTACATGCACGCCATGTGAAGTGGGTTGAAGTCCTTCTAAAAGCAAGGTCCTAATCTAACGAGAACTTTTCTTGTTATTTAAAATATATGGATGTCACTTTCATACTTGAAGGAGAGTAATGCAATGTTTGCATACTGCTGATTTCAGTGCTAGTAGTTCTTAGGTGTGAGCTGCACATGCACACATTGACACTGTGGCGGGCAGTTCCTGTGGAAGCTGAAGATGACAATGTCCAGACGATCCCAGTTGCTTTCAGATGAAGTCAGCCGGCCAATGGCACTGCGTACAAGGAGATCGCGGCAATATCAGAGGTTCCTCAGAGTATCAATCACTTGTCTTCGGATTTCATTTGGGTTGCTGGAGTCACATTCATTGCTGCTTCCGATCAAGCTGAAGCCAGCAGCTACCACATATGCTGGGTTGCTTTCCATATTCAGCATGCTAGGAACAGGGAAGAGCAGCAGAATACATCATTGCCCATTTTACCGGAGCATCCCAGGCTGGACTGCGTGCCAAACAGCCATAACTAACAGAGGCAACAGCAGCGTCCAGCTACTGCGGTGCCTTCCACACACAGCCCTGTAGTGCCACCTTCAGACCAGAGCGAGGCATCCCGACCACTCCCTCAAGGAAAAGCCCATCCCACCTTCATCTGCACTCCACTCCCAGACTGCAGCCCACGGTGAAGGTGAGTCAAAAACAAAGCTCAGCTTCAGGTACAAACTGAACTTTGTTCCCTTACAATAAAAAGGAAAGGAAAGGCAAAAGGAAACAAAAGGATCTGGCCCCTTGCAGTGCTAGGTCATCAAAAGCTGTGTCCACATCTGCAAAGTCCTGAGTCATTTTATTTTGGCAGAGATTTCACAGAATATCCCACCCTGAGTCTGGCTCCCATGAGATCTTGTGGGTCTTCTTCCATTCCTCTTATGGTACACTGGTTAGTCCTTAACATGACCTTCTGAGCGGCAGTTTTACAACCACAACCAGTTATAGGCGCAATAACTGTGGTGAAAGTAATTTGAGGAAGTGCCTGATGTGCAGATCAAATTTGACATAATACATCTTTTTTTACATAAGCCAAAGGTTTCTAGAAGATGTAATCAACAGAAATCATAAATCAAGTGAAGTAAACATTTGGCTTTGGGGGTTTTTTTCACCTTTGTACTTAAGATAGACACTGACAAGGCCAATTCTAGCTACTTATTGTTTATTACTCAGAAAGAATTATTTTATTAACATACAGGCCCGACATTCTCGTATTACTGAGGTATCAGCTATATACTTTCTAGCCTAGTGCAGTCTTTATTATTTCTGAATTTTACTCTCTGTTCTAATTTATTCTTCAAGGCAAAATTTCTAAAACACCAAATCCTGTTCATCTCTCACGTTCTCCTGTCTTTGCTTTAACATTCTTCCAACCTCTGCCTTCTTCTTCAGTATTAAACTAATAGCTTTTATGGAAACCTTTACAGTTTTAGTGTACTTTATTGGTAGGTGCATGTAAACTTATCAGGAGGGATTGGAAGCAAAGGAATGTGGTATTAACACAATGACGCATTTATCAGTACAAACTCCATGCAGGCAAGGTCATCTTGCAAGACACACAGAATAATGAAACAAGACTAATTTGCCCCTTAACCTAAAGTTTATACAGAGCAAGAGGTCTAAATTTCCTTATTCTCTTATTGGTACAACATGACATATTTTTATATAGCAATCTAGTAAAATCTGTCTGCTTCAGTATCTTTTGGGGCATTTTGGTTAAGACATTTGGTTTGTTTTTTGGGTTTGGTGGGGTTTTTTTGATTGGTTGGGTCTGTTTTCTGGGGGCAGGGGCAGGGGAGGTTGAGCAAAAATAACCAACATCTATCAGGGATTTGCTGATGTTAGACCAAACTTCTTTAAAGCCCTACCTGAGCCTCAGAATGTGCCATTTTGGGGGACAGCTTTCAGACACAAAGCTCACATCTGTGATGTACTGGGGTCCGTGCAGCTCATGTAAAGTCTCCTCAGCTTTCCACGGCGTTTTGGAGAGTAGATGCCCCAGGGAAATGTTCATGTGTGACATTTTAGGCCTCAATATCCTCTGTGCATCAGAGCTGTACTAACTTTGGGGACCTGTTTATACAACCTCTAATTACTGTTAATAGTATGAACTCATTAAGAAGTTGGTTCTTTGAAAACTATGGCAAGTTTCTTTGTCCATATGTACCCACAACAACAAGAATAATCGGCAGACTCCCTGAGGTGTTCTTGGTGCTGGCTCAGCACATGTTGTTCCACTGATTAGAGATGGGAACTTTAAAGCTGACTTCTGACCAGCAAAGGACTCGGTAAGGAGGTGGCTGGGACAGGCAGAGGCAGTTTTTCCTACAGCTTGGGAGATGAAGGAGAAGAGGAAAGGATGGGAAGCTGTGAGCAACGAGATTTTTTAAAAGCCACAAATAACAGAAGAGGAAATAAGAGAAGAGGAATTTTTTTAAGGACTGGAAGAAAGGAGAACACGGAGGATGCACAGGAAGTACCATTTAGGAATGGCGTAGACAGAGAGGCTGTTGTGGTGGGAGCTGCAGTGCCCTTTGCTGCCAGATTAACCAGGGCTGGCATGGGGGTTAGGACATCCAGTCAGGAATAACACAGGCCAAGCGCTGTTGGTATCGAGCCCCTGAAGATTTGAACCAAACTTTGCAACTTTCCTTGGTTGTTATCAGTAGCTATAGCTGCACAGTTACGATTCAGCAATTGCACTGTGAACATTGTATGCTCGGCTAAACTTTCGTTATAAGGAAAAGGGAAGACAATCCCAGGATGAGTGGGCTGTCTGGACGACAGCCGCCAGGAGTGAAGTCAGGAGGACTGAGCAGTACCTGGGGGAAAGGTAATTCCGGCAGTGGGAGATCACGATCACAGACTCATTGACCACCTACTCAAAACGGACTCCAGACCCGAAAGGAGAGCAGAACTGCGTCTGTGGAATAACTACCAGAGAAAGGAGAGGAATAACGAGCAAATAGGGGTTTGAGTACTAATTAAACGAACAGTTATGAAATTTGTAACCAAGGAATGCTGACGCCTTTGTTTGTTGAAATGTATTAATAGGCTATCGTTTAGGTGACCGGGGAGCCAGCCTTTCGCGGGTCACCGCCCGGCTCCCTGCTTGGCGCAAACTGGAATAAAACGGGGGGAACCGCGGGAACAGCGCCTCGGTGTGTGAACTGGCGCTGCGCCGGGGGTAACGAGCCCCTGCTCGGGCCAACACCACCGCACTCGAGGAGGGCATTCCAGACGGCGGCTCGCAGCGGAGGGAACAGGGGGTGGGAGGAG
>VWPU01002532.1:0-179207 GCA_013398955.1 Callaeas wilsoni | reverse complement strand
TCCCGTCCCGTGCGCCACGGGGTTACTGCCGGGCCGGGGGCCGGGCGGGCGCACACGCGCCTCCTCCGCCTCCGCCTCCTCGCCGCCTCCTCCGTGCACCGCGGGCCGGGCAGCAGTGGCCGGCGCTGGGCGGCCTTGGTGAGGGCTGCGTTCCCGTCCCGGCCGGCGGTGCCCATGGCGTAGACGCGCTGCTGCGCGCCTGCTCCGCGGGACGCGGCGTGGACAGACCTGCCGCCAGGTAGGTGCGGCGGCCGCGACCCCCGCCCCGACAGCGGCGTTTCGGGCCGGCCGCCCCGCAGGGATGCGGCGTCCGCTGGGGCGGGCGCGGGGTGTGCGCCCCTCGGGGTGTCACCGTGCGCGGACTGAGCGGGAGGGTCCCGGGGGCCTCCGCCGGGCGCGGGAGCTGCCGGAGGCGGTCGGGGTCAGCGCGCGTGCCGTGAGGAGCGCCGGGAGCGGCTCGCCCCTCGGGACCGGGCGAGCGGCGGGCTCCCTGCGGGAACTGAGGGGAGAGCCGGGAGGTGGGCGTCTGCGGGGGGGAGCTACAGGTGTCCCAGCGGCAGTCACTGTGTCCGGCTGGCTGGTGCTTGCTGGGCGAGTTACGGGCACCGAGCGAAACCCTTTGCAGAGGCTCGCACTGCTGTGCGCGCGTGTCTTCGTACCCTTCATGAGGCCAGGTGAGAGCTCGGCAATGTACGAGCAGAGTGTGAGTTTCGTGCAAGTGAGAATAATATAAAGGCTAGTATAATGTCCCTTCAGTGTTATTTCATTGAAGAGTTGTTGATATGTGGGAGTTACTGCTGCATATTTTGCAGGGGTGCACTGGAGTCAGGTCACTGCAGGCTTCTGAGTACGGCTCCCCTAGTAATAGCAAGAGTGTGCCTTCAATGTTAGATGTAAATTAAGTAACTTTTAAAATACGAGCTTTCCCCAGTTTCAAGTGCACTTCTAGTTCCAAAGTCATTGTCATTGGTGTCAAACAGCACGGGACGTGATACTTCTTGTCTCTTTCGAAAAAAAGCACTTCTTCAGGTATAGTGTGCATGTGCCGTTATGCTTTTTCCACTTGCTGTGGATGTAACCAGATACATATCTACTTATCTCAGTTCTATTAAGCTGTACCTGTTAAAATTGATTTGCTATAATTTGTTATTTTCTTCTCAAATGTATGATCATCAGCACAGTTCATTTTTTACAGAATTTTTCTGATAGTGTTTATAACTTATTAGAGAGACACTTGGATGTATAAGTGCCATGATTTTGTTCTAAGAAAAAGTTTTTCTGGTTGGGTCTGTATTCATAGTGTTTTAAGTTTTTATCTCCTTTTTTTTAGTGAGGTCAAACAGGCTGATATTATCAGCTATCTCCCACTGGGGAGAAAGCCCAAAGTGAGAGAGCTGCCTGCTCGCTAACTGTGGCATCAATTACGTTTGTCTCGGTGACCCAGAGGATTGGTACTACTGCAGGCTCACATGTGGAAGACTTTACATGTGTAAACAAAATGTCTTCCCAAGACAAAATCTGTTTGTTTATTGCTACTTATGAAGATTACTTTATTTCTGTTACAGTCCATGCTTTTTTCCATGAATGCCAGGCACAGCATGAGTTGGTAGCTGGGTTTTAATTAGCATTGCACAGGTGTCCTGTCAAAGTATTCCCAACAAGAGTGTTAGTAAAATGTTAATGGAAGATGCTTATTCCTTTGAAGAGCTCCAGTTTAACCCATGAACGCTTACAGGGCTTGAGTTCCAGCTGGGGAGGAGCTGCTCTTCAGATGCAGACCTGGGCCGCTGCTGCAGCTGGTGCTCAGCTGGGGGAGGAAGGGAGGGACTCATGTTGGAGGGGGGGCAGGTCATTGGCTTCCTTCAGTGAAGAGTCCTTTACTCTGAAAACTTGCTTCCCCCAATTGTTTGCTGCAGTCCAACCTTTTCAAGTTTAAAGGGACACTTCAAATTTTTCTCTCTTGACATGCTTTCTGTCCCTGGGGAGATCTTGTTTCGTTGTTGATTTTGATGCATGTTTTGTGTGTCCAGAGCCTCATCTAGTCAAAGCATGTAAGTGATATCCACCAAAGATGTGAATTCTTTTAAAAAGTAACCTTCAGTTCTTGTTCCTGGCATGCAAAACGTATTTTTATACCCCAGCATCTTGATGCCTACCTCAGGAACAGTGTTTGGAAGTCAATTGCTAAACCAGCAGGGGGAACACAAAACTTTCTGTCTATAAAGTCTCTTCTCCTACCACAGTTGTAATTTATTAAAATTTTGGGTCTATACTTTTGATAGTATTTCTTTAGAAGGGGAATGTTAATTTATTTGTAACACCCACATACACTGAAATAAACACGTTATTTTCAAATACTTGTTTGTAAATTTCCTCTAGCAGGCATGTCTCCCATTCTTCTGAATGGAATTTTTGTCATAGTAGCCGTTACTGACTTGCAAAAACATTAGAGGTTTATTTGAGTGGAGTTTCTCTTTGAAGATATTTGAAGTGAATTAAACCCAATAAATGACATTTTGAGTAATCCTGCAAAGTTTCAGATAATGAACTAGACAAAGTATTTTCACAGTTGAGCTCTTACTATATCACATTTATGATTGTATATAGACATCTTGAGAGCTCAAGTTAACTTGCAAAGCAGTTGTATTCTCACAAGAAACTATTTCTAGTATTTAGGATTTCCATAAGAGAAAATATTTTTAGATATTCTCTTAGGTTTTAAGAAGTCATTACTAGCTTATTACTGTAGAGGTCAACTGACGGTCCCAGCACAGAGCAATAATGGTTTTCCTTTTTGATTCATATTGGCATAATGATTAAGTCTTGTGTACCAGGAATACTGACTGTAAAGGCTTTTGCCAAAGAAGCTCATGTGGATGGCTTGCACCAATCCGTATTGCTTTCTGGTCTGTGAGGTCTGGTGCAGCCAAATGGCAAATACTGAAGGTATGGATGGACAAACAGATGGCTGAATGCGAAGTGAAGAATGGCAATTTGCAGCATGTCAGCTATTCCCCAGTAAGAGCTGGGGAACGGGCTCTTACCCGCAGTAAATGCGAGAATCTTGCTGCTTCTGCTTGGGGTTAAGCCACCTTTCACCGATGGTGGGATAAAAACGTGCCAAGGAGCATTTGCTACAGAGTAGCCGATTTGCTGCTTGTGAGTGATAACAATTGTTTATTCCACCAGCATTAGGTATTAGAGCGAGTACAGATGCAATAGAGTTCCACTGAAATTAACAGTCCCAGGTCAGGTTTAAAGCAAGATATGTAAGCTCTGGTTCTGGAGTGGCACTGAATGCATAGTGAGGTTTAAAATATATATAAATGTATATAAAGTAATGCACATTTCAATGGCCATGCATTGCTCTCTAAAAGCGTTACAGGATGTTGCCTGCTGCTGAAGGTCCAAAAAGGTGTATGTTAAATTCCATTGGCAATCTTCATTTTCTGTTGTTTTCATGGAATCCCAAAACTTTCTCTCCAGATAGTTCTCTGAGATGCTGAAGTGTGTCGTTTGTAAAGCCAAACTGAAATTTCTGCTTTAATGTGATTTGAAAATATCGGTAAATCTTTGCCTAATTTGTCTTACAATTCTTTTATTTGATACCTCCGATAATATTGTGTTAACATTTAAGATGTGAATTATCAAGTCTTGGGCCATTTATGTGAATCTCAGAAAACACTCTCTGGGATATAGATTGCAAATATCTTTGCAATCACATTGCTTTTGATCTAGTTCCACAAAATATTTGTGTATTATTAATAGGCATTACTTCTGTAGCAGTAATATTTGTGGTGATTAACAGTGGTATGCTAGTTTCTAGCCACTTCATGAATAGAGGCATGTTTTGCCATAAAAATGTACTAGCAAAAAGTAGTGCAATTGGAATTGCTTTATCCATCACTGTGGATTCACATTTTTATGGGCTGGCAGTCATCCAATAGAACAGCATTTCTTGTGCTATTACAGCAACAATTAACTCTGTGGTAGCCAAAATGAAAGAGATTTACACATCTCTGAAAATCATGGAAAGAGGGACTTTAAAGCTGCCACTTAATTTATATTCCATATTTTTTTATTTCAAGTATCACAAAATAGATATTTTTTAAGAAGAAGTTACTTTATGACCTTGATTATCTAAGTAGTCGTATTTGTCAAGTTCAGCAGAGAACATTTCATATATTGCATTTGAAGTGTAATAACTTGAATTGTACTGCTTACAAACAATTATGTCTTGGAAAGTATGCTAGTTTCTGATGTTTCTATAATGAAATGAATGGTGTTTTTGAGGAAAATGTGAAAATAATGATTTCATCTTCATCCTGTGAATAGTACTTTAAAATGAGCTACACCTGCTGATTATTAACAAATTTAATTGCATTATATTTAGCATGTCTCTGTAATAATCTTTCTAATTTCAGTACACTAGTTGGCCAAATTCAGATTTTTTTCTTTTCTTCTTTTATGTTGTAAGATATAAGATTTTGAGAGTCAGCTGGAAAGGACCTCTCTTTTAGATAATTTCAGTTGTGACCTTGCAAGAGACCTGTTTAGATTGCAGAACAGCTTATCTAGAGGTCTTGGGTCTGAAAGAAGTTAATTATAGAGCTACAGTGTAGAGGTTGTTTTTCTGCACAGAAGGCAATAGGGGCTGTTATACATCAGGTGTTGTTAGTGATTCTAAAGAATAAAGGCAGTTCACTTATTCTCTGATTCTCCTTTGTAAGCATAGGCATTTTCTTTCTTTCATTTCATAGTGAGTTATATTGTGTGAGTCAGGGGCAATAAAAAAATCCCAAAGTATCCAGTGAGTTTACTGTGTAGTATAAATCTGCTGAATTCATGTATTTCTTTGCCAAGAAGCTGGAGGTGGATTGAAGACTGATATGTCCTCTTTTGCTTTACATTTGACGAGTAAGTTGTTAGACTGTAGCTCATTTGACACAGTGTGATTAAGAACTAGGCTAGTATTTTATCACACATGTGGTACTTTTTTTTGACAATGATTTGAGTGAAACAAAATTTTGTTCTACTTTACAAAGCAGCTGTTGTGGTATTTGGAAAGATGGGCTTTTTTTGTAGTAAAGCTATTGCATTAATGAACCAAGTCACTCCTCCAGCATGTACAGCTTGTGTTCTCTGATAAATTAGTTCCTCCCTCCAGCAGTTAAATTCACGAGTGTTTCTGAATACTTGTAGATCTGGTGATTTGGTTCACTCCATGATGAGGTGTAGCAATTTCCTTCTGGCAGGTAAGATGCACAAATTATTTATATGACTATAGGAATTTGTTGTGGTATTCCCTCTCCCTATATCTGTGCCCAAAGATTTTTACAGTTGTCATTTATACATTTAATGTAAGATGATTAAAGGAAATTCTGAATGGTAAAGATTTTATGGGAGTGTATCTCCATTCTGAGTGGAACATGCTAGTGATTCATACCTTGACTGAAACAAATCCCCAATGAAGTGCTTATAATAAAATCTTTTATGAAAAAATTTTGCTCCAACCTAAATGTGTTTTTCTGTTCAACAAATGGAATTACATGAGTTATTTGACAGACAGGGAAAGGGTAGATATCCCTACACAAAGGCAAACTCCTTTTGAATCATTCTTTTAACTGTGTGTCACTTTAAGGACTTCCCTATTTGTGTGGGAGAAGTTTTCTGTCTGTAAGATGAAAAGCTGAAAGTTTAGTGGCTAACAGTTAACTTTCGGTAAATCTATTTATCTCACATTCTTGTTTAGCAACCTGAAGAAATAATATATTAATCTGCCTGCCTATTAGAATTTGCCTTATTCTAGAGACCAAAAGACACGCTTCTTTTGTTGTTCTGTTTTATTTGGCTTTTTTTCCAAAATGTGGATTTGATAATGCATGCAGTTAGCTTTAAAATACCTAGTAGTTAATATTTCAACCTGTTAGTTTACATCTTGTAGTATCTAATGGCCCATGGCAGTGAGGAGGGCTGGTTTGCATCACCTCATCCAATTTCCCTATAATGGGAAGCGCTGATTTTCAATCCTGTTCACTTATTTACTGACTACCTTTTTTGTTTGTTTTACCCTTCCCAAAGAGGGTTGCGTCCTTACACAGTGAATTTGTTTAATGCTATAGTCTTGCTTTTCATCATTACTCTTTGTAGGTTTCTCACAATTAACCCAGACAGTTTCAGGTATTTATAGGTCATGGTTCCAGAACTACTTTTCTAAATGTGTAGAGGTCATTTCAAGATTTTAAATCCACCAGAGACTGATTTAGGTTTTTTTCCTGGAAGAGAGGTTCTAGGTAGAATATTTCTAGATGCATTCCTAAGGTTTTGCAGTTCAGTCTTGAAAAAAATAACAGCGCCAAGCATTCATTGACAGCAATTTGCTGAAATCTTTTACCCTGAGTGGAAGAAGCCTTGCGGAATTGTTGGTAACTTTCCATCCTGCCGTGGCTTCAATTCCACAGAGATGCCTCCCCTAGGGTTATATCTGTCTTGATAGGTACATTAGAGCTGTTATCTGTTTAGTTTAGGTGTGCAATTAGAAACTCAGCCAAGTAAAACTTAAGATAAATTAAATTTGTGTGAAGTTGTTGGCTGCTACTGTGTTTGTGAAGAGTAAGATAGTCCAGTGCCAGGAAACCTATTCTGTTTCCAGTTAGAAACAATGAAAAAAGTTAGTAATTAGTCCAAACAAATTTAACTATGAGAAGGAAAGATTGTAGAGATGTTTTTTCATGCAATTTATGGTGATCTTTCTCAGCATGAAGATGCCTATTTCTAGTGCTTTTGTTTTCATTTTGGGGTAAACTTCTCAGAAACAGTGAGTCCCATTTTAAAAAAATGAGCTTGGTCCTGTTGGTTGTGGTGAGATATTACCGGTTAATTGGGAACTTGAGTTTTATATAAATGTACATTTGAGATTTCTTGGGTTGCCATGTTTTTATGTATGTATGTTTCCAGTAATCTCTGCTTTTTTTCTTCCTTCTACTTCCTGAATGTGTATCAGGAAGATGGCGTATAATTGTGCTGCTGGTATTCCCTGGTAAGGTCAGTTAGATTTCTTGTCCATCTTCTAACTGGAAGGTGGAAGCAGAATGCCCAAAGCAGTATTGTCATTCTAGGCAGGTGTTAAGGGGGTGCTGCTGTGGCCAAGGTGAGGTCCTGTTATGACCGTTTTTGCCTGTGGAAGAATAGAGTACCTATGAGTTGCACAGAAAATATATGGCTGAAGCTGGTATGAGATTGCAGATTGCTTGAGCCATTACAGTATAAGAGCTGTACAGCATCTCAGCATCTTGTTTTCTCCACTCCCTTGAGAGATGTCCTGGTGTAGGAAGTGCCTGAGGGCTCTACAATAAAGTAAAAAAATTCTGATTTCGTACTCAGATTACGTGTTGGTCTTGTTAAACTTTGTCTGCAATGCCATCTGTGCTTCCTCCTGTAGAGGTTCAGTAACCTCTAGGAATTTCTGCTGTTGTCAAAAAGCAATCTGTTCCAGTCTACTCCTTGTGGAAGTCTTGTGTACTTCTTCCACTAAAAGATGCCTGAATGCACTTCCTTCCCTTCCACCTATTGAAACCCTCCTACATCCTGATCCTGTAAGAGACTATTCTCTTGTTTACACTTGGTAAGCAAAACCTTGCCCCTGAGCCTAGGAAGATTTAGCTGCATGCCTCCCTGTGTTTGGGGGAAGGGAAGTCCTGGGAACATATAACAGAATTCTTGTCCTGTTTCTGTAAACTGTCTCTTACTTTTGTGCTATATTATGCAATGATTCTTCAGCTGAAACTTCCAGTGTCTAGTGTTGTCTAAACTCACAGCAATAAAATCAGGTGATTAAAAAAAAAAAAAGAAAGTTGTGAAGCTGAAGGGGAAATTGGTTGTGAAATGGTACTGAGAATAGACACCCTCATCCAAACTGGAGCTTCATTCCAGCTGTAGGCAAAATATGTACCAGGTAACAAAATCCCCCTCAGTATACTATTACTAAATAAGTGGAATGGTTTCACATTTTTATTGGACTTATTTGTGTGTATTTTTGTTCCTGTAATTTGGCAGACTACATTGTAATACATTAATAAGAAAGTAAATAAACAAAATACTAAAACAAAAAAATCACATGGAATAGAGGGGCACAATTGCTAAATGGCATAAAACATCTTCCTTTGGCACTTTTCCAGTTCCCATAGCCTTTAACTGTGACTTGTTGAAATGTCTCATTACAAGCGCAGCAGCATGTGATCTGCAGGACATCAGAGTTACTTTTTCCCTGGGCTTTTGATATGTCAGGATTTTTAGTTTTATTACTATTCATATATTCCCTGAAAATGAAACCACTTTCTTGGTTCTGAACCAGAATCTATCCCTTTATAGTTTGAGTAAGTTACTACTTTGAGTTCTGAATGGTAGGACTTTGTGTATATGCCTTGGACATGGGCATTTAAAAACACATACAAATTTTCAATTCCATATGACATTTGCTAATCCTGTTAATCAGCTTTTCAACCTGTATGTGTGCAAATCATGCAGAATTGACATGATAAATGTCAGCTAATGAAAAAGAAGTCTTCAAAAGTGCATTTTTAATAGGAGTAGGGTTATAACTAAATTCTTTTGTTATTCCTAAGTTTATGGAACTGCTCATATAGTTAACTGTTTGTGGGGTTTCTTTTTACTTGAGATTGGGTGTACTTGGTTACAAATGATTGCCTTTTTTACTTACACATGGCATGCATGTATTCATTGCATTTGCATAGGGAAGCAACTTGGACAAATGGGAGAAAAACTGGTTAAATAACTGAAATGGTTGCCATGTGTAAAACAAGCAAACAAAAAGTGAAAAAGCCTTGGCTGTGAAGGCCACCTTGGATGGCCTAGAAACTTGAGTTCACGTTGCTATGGCAAAACAACACAAAGGGACAGATCCTGCTGGCTTCACTCAAGTATCCCCATTGACTTTGTTGGGACTTGTGATGTGACTTAGAGGAGGAGGATTTTTGGCTTGCTTTGGTAGAGAAGTGTTTGTTAGCAGTGTTGTAGAGAGCTGTGTGACCTCTGGCACCATGCATGGAAAGAGGAGGGAATTACCAGAGTCCATGTTGATAAGGAAGAGAGGAAGTGGAAGTTATTCTTCAGGCAGTAAAGGAAAAGTTTAGACAAGAAGAAGGATGGAGTTAAGGCAGGGGAAGAACTTGTATGGGAAAGGTAGGTGCTGATTAACAAAACAAATGGTGGCTGTTGGGCAAAGGGCTTAAGGGAACAGAAATAAAAGGGGTAAATAAAACAATAAGATCCCAATTCAGCAAGAAGTGTGGCAAATTCCTGTGCTAGAGAAGCCTTTAACAGGAAACAGAAATGCCACGGAATGTGTGGCTCTGGCCACCTGCAGGTTGGACTGGGCAGAGAAGCTTTGAAGAAATAAGCAAAAATAAATTAACCAAGAGAAGAAAAGTGTGTAAAAGTTGAAGCTAAGGAGACTGCTGATTTCAAGAAGACTAGTTTATAACAGGTACTTGGCTAAAAGTACAGAATTGGGCTGAGCAAAAAGGTGCTCAAACATCTGAAGACTGAGCTTAATCTTTGGGGGTACACTTGTTCATTTTCATTTATAGTTCTTCAAGCACTTTAGAGCAGAGTCTCATCCCCTTTCTGGCGAGCATTAGGCTGGCATGCGGGCAGATACATTTCTGCTGGTGGCAGAACAGTGCGGAATGTGATTTCTTAGTAACAAGTCATCCATAGACCATAGAGCTTTATGGTCTGGGAGAGCCTGTCGGTAAGGACTGGAAAATCCTTAGGGAGAGGGGTTGTTTTTAAGAGTAAGCATCATGCTTCTAACATGTGAATTCTTCCATCTTGTAGTATTAAAGGTGACTTTTTAGTTCAAAGGATAACTTTAAAAAATCCAAAGACTGAAATTCTGAGGAAGATGAGTAGCAGATTTTTACAAAGAAAACTTTCTGTTAGTGAAAGGCAGAGAGAAAACAGTAGTGCATTCAAGTGATTTGTATTTTATCTGCTGCTGGCTCTAACAAATGTAGATTGCTTTAAGTACCACTGAGTTAAGGAGCATTTGTTGTCCTCTAGCTTAGCACAGCAATGAGATCTGTCCTTCCATTCAGCACTTCAGTATCCTTCAAAAGCACCATGCTTTTCATTGGGTTCTAGCTAAGCTTTATGCATCAAAATACTCATGGGCATCAGAGGCTCCTAGCTGAAACCAAGTTAAAACCTCATGCTTTCTCTTCTCCGTGTCCTTATGTACTTCAGAATGTGTTTCCTCCCCTTCCATTCCCCCAGTCTTCTTTCAAACCTAATAAAATCTACTGGTAGTAAGATTCTTCCTGATGTTCCCAGCAGCACACATTCCTGACTGGATCTGCAAATATATTTTTCTCGATGAAACAGAGTCTTTGTCCTTTTTAGAGCCTCACTTTTACCAGGATTAGGGGCCTTTACAAGAGCAAATATCACTGAAAATGACCCCATAGTCTTCAGTGGTTTTGATTCAGATGCCCTCTTTTGCCAGCCTTCCTTGCAGCTTGTTGTAGTACAAAGTATTGGCATGAGAACGTATTTAGTAAACCCAAAGCTCTCATGTCTTCTTGTCTTTCTCTTCCACATCAGGATTTTTTAGTTATGCTTTTAATATGCCCTTTCGTGACCTCATTTGCAAAAATAGCCACCCAGATATACCCCAAAGGAAAAGATGATTCTCTTGGAAATTTCTTTTGAATCTCAAGTTGACTAGCAGTTGTGTTTACTTCTTGGATAAATAGTTTCGGTTTCTTATCCCTTTGCACAGCTTTCTCTTATTTTCTTATTTCAAAGGAAATGTCTTCCTATTTTGCGGACTGGCTCTACTTTTCCTAGTTTGCAGGTTTCACAAATTTTTTTAGTGACAGCAGGTCTCACAATGAAGAAAATCTGTCAGATTTTGCACCACAGCTTAATTTTCTCGTGTTTTGTTTCGGTTTTTTTTGGTGGTGGTTTGTTTGTTTCTGTTTGGTACTGTCAGATGGTCACTTAATAGCTGCTTTGTTGCTGACTCCTGTCACAAGTGAGGATGATCAGATTTTGCAAAATATTGACAAATTGCCTGCTTAGTAGGTTTATTATGAGTTATTAGTAGCAGTTTTGTCTGTCTTTTGACTTAAATTGCAGCTGTGGAGCTGACAGTTTGGGTATCATTCATCCTAAATTCATGAGACTCATTGTCAGTTTGTCACCTTTTCATGTTTTTTGATATTTGCCCTCCTTTTTAAGTTTGCGAATATGCGTCTTAAAGCTCTTCTAAAGAGCTCAAGAAAGGTCTTCCACATTTTCATTTAAGACTTCATTATTCACCTTTCATGAACTGGCAGAATTAGGGTAGAAGTTTGGGCCTTTTCGGTCATATACTGGCAGCACTGAGTTATACCATGGAAATGTTATTGGTCGGTGGGTTGTGGTAGGAATCAAATCACTCCTACAGATGGAAATGTGTATGTGTTCTCTCTGCCTTTTAAATCATCTCTTTCAAAAAGTCCTTCATCAAAGTTGAATGGAAACTTGCCATTTAAACAGACTTAGATGCTCAGGTCAGAATGGGATTCTAAATAGCATTGCTTTCTCTCCAGTTCTTTCCCTGTGTTCCCTATTTCTACACAGCTTGGTGCCTTATAAAAGTGTCACTGAGGAATGAGAGGTTTGTGCTGATGGGAGAATGATCTAAGTCATATCTTGTGTTTATTTGATATACTAGCATACGTGCTGTAGTCGCTCTGTTTCTGGTTTCTCTTGTGTTCGTTGTTGTTGGTGAAATGGTTGTACATCAGTAACCTGGGTTTCAGAACGCTGCTTCATTGCCTGTTTGCACATACGACATCTTGCAGAACATTATGATGGTCTTCTATAGATAACACTGATGAGAAACCTTTTATTTGCTCTATTTGATCAATTTTCTTTACAGCAGCATTTAAAAATTGAATTAGCAACTAAATACTATCACCGAGTAGAGTTAGGTTTCTTTTCATCTAGAGAAATAGCAGCAAATTATTCCAGTTTATATTTGACTTCCCAAATGATGCTCAGTATTTGTCATGTCTTGCCATTTTGCCAAAAGTGCATTTGACATGGGACCCTGAGCTTGGAAGGGAACTGCGTGAACCACCGTGTTGTGGCAGACAGTCAGCTCCTTGCTTGCCCCGTACACTGCTGTCCTGCAGAAGCGTGTCTGGGTGCTCCCAGCAGCCTGCAGAGCTGCTCCTGCGCTTTCTTCCCGCCTCCCAGGTGGGATCTGGGGCAGTGCCAAGACCTGTTGGAGGTTCCAGGAGCTGGGTGCCGAGTGAAGGATCTGTTGGAGGTTGGAGTTCTGGCTTTGGGCACTGACAGCCCTTTCAGGTGCGTAGATGCAGCTCCCTGCACACAGGGCAGTGCCACCCCTGCCAAATAACCTGTGTAGAAATGCTGCTGTGGAGTTTCTCATGTTTTCCTCGTAGCCTGAGGAGTGCTGGTCTTGAAGTGCTGGTCTGGATGCAGGTTTTTTGTTGAGCAGACTTTTGCTGGTGCACAGCATAGCACACACTGTATAGCAGAATCTAGCCTTTTTGTCCTTGTACTTCATTCTGTTTTAATGTCAACAAGAACCTTTTAAATGGTATTCGTGTTGCCACAGTTTAGAGTTTTTGATCCTGACTCAGCATTTTGCTATCACTTAGTCCCGTGGTGGGGGTTTGTAATTGCTTGCATTGCTTTATGGTGAGTGTTAGAGGTTGCCAAGGCACCATCTGTCATCTGCTCCTGAAGGCTGGTAGTGAAGTAAAGTAGGTACGATTTTTTATTTGACTGACCACAATACCAGCAAAGGTTTCTTTACTTTCTTGGTCTGTAATCTTATTCTAGACATCTAGATGACTGAAAATAGATTAAAAAAAAAAGGTAAGAGAGGATATTGGGGATCTGCTTAAGCATTTCCTCTCCAAAATCTGCAGCATGCATTCTGGGCTCGGAATTTTCGATGTTCGTAAGGCTTGCAGGTGTCAGCTGTATTGTCATTGATTAGCATAGCACACTAGAGTTGTTTAACTGACCTGGTATATCATGTCTTGAAATCTCTTAAAATAAAGATTCTGAACAGCTTTATATTTGTATTTAGTGTCAGGTGTCATTGAAAAGTTTTCTGAGTTTGTCATACTGAGAAATGATGAGTTAAATTTATTGACTTACCCATAAAGCAGCTAGAGCACATGTGAAACATTTCTCCATGCTGTAATAAAGGTAGCAGCAGATAACTAAGCAAGCAAATGTTTATATGCCCCAGAAAAAGTCTGATTACTTAAAGTAAACATGTCTGAGGGTGTGAGTACCATTGGCAGGCTTCAGTGGGACTTTGGTATTAGCTGTCAGAAAGGACTCTGGGGCCTCACTTCCAAGCAGATCCTAACTTGCCCAATGTGTAATATAAGGGAGCAAAATCTACAAAGAAGTACTGAAATACAGGGGGAAGAGTGCTAGGCTGTTGGTACCTAGGGTATCTGGCAATATCCAATGTACTGCCCTACTAGCCCTTTAAGAAAGAGTTCTGTTTCTCTTCTTACAAGAGAGATAATTTTAAATACCTAGTAACATTTCTGTAAGTTGTATTTGTATTAATATTTATTTTTACTTCTTGCTGTAGGCAATTAAAAGTCCAGAAGATCTGATTTCAAAGCATACCACAAATTTCAAAGAAAGTAAATCTACATGAAGCTGATTTGAGAAGATACAGCATTTACGAAAATGTCGTCAAGTTGTGTGACTTCAGTGTTTGCTTTGATGGTTTTGTGCTTTGCAGCTGCAGGTAGGTGATATTATGTAAATCGTGCATTCAGTGTAACTGGTTGGGCATATTTAGAATTGTTGATCAGAAATACTTTTTCATGCTGAAAAAAGTAGGTCAGCTAAAGTTGATGTTTATGTATAGGTTTTCTATAAAACTATTGTGATCATAATTGCATCATATATGATGTGAGAAACAATGCTGTTCCTGTAAGAATATTTTTTTGCATCTATGTTCACCTTTAAAATAGTTTAAGAACTGCAGTAGTAATGTAAATTATTTAGGTTATTTACCTATTTATTTTTAACAGTTGCATGGTGCACATGTATTATAAAGGGGAGGGTTGATATGGGAGCCTTTGAGAGTGGAAGCAGGGTGACTCTGCCAGCATGATGAAGTATTGGCTCTGTCAAGAGGCTGGATTTATTTCCCCAGGTGCCGGGTTGTGCCGGGGAAGCTGAGGCTGCTAGAGTCTCTCTACAGAGCTGGGCTGAAAGGGTGTACCAGCTCAGCTCCATGCTGCCTCCAAGACCTATAATCTGGAATTCAGCCCCAATTATTTGACTTTATAAAATATATGTCTGACAAAATCCCAGAAAGGTTCATAATAGGTCACTGAGTCTGTCCATCCTTCCTGCCTTCTTGGGATAAACCTCACCTCGGTCATTCCTGACAGGTGTCTAATCTGTTTTTTAGTTAACCATCAGTGATGATGGCAAAAAACTTTTAATAACAGTTGTCAGTCTTAATGGAGTCCTTGTAGGTTAGGAACATGCATTGCCATTTAAGGAGATTGTTCCTGTCCCACATTTTGGCCTAGCTGGGGATTTTTAAACAGTATGTTGCAATAACTTGTGACAGAGAAAGGAAAGATCTGTGGAGTTCAAGTACCTAGTTTATTCTGTAGTTTCTTCAAGCACTGAAGTGATTCTACTCAGTATGTTTGTTTGTCAAAGTCCTTTCTGTGGTTGCAAGGGGAAGCCTCTTATGTGTCCAGCTTGTATACAGCGTGGGTCTTTGGAGAAGAGGCCAAATGGATATACAGTCAGTCAGAATGAGACAGTGGGAAAAGTGGACAGTGGACAGATGGCTTCCTTAAATCTGAGATGTCCTCACTATGGAAAAGATGACCGGCTTTGGAAGAGACAGGGCTGAGCAATTAAATGTGTTACAATTTGGCTTCATTTAATCTTCAGCATGGAAAATTATGTTGTTTCAAGCCCTCAAGCCTTGTGGGACTTTCTCTGGGTTTGACCTTCTTGGAGGCATCCATCCAACATTAGTAACTTTGATTGTTTAATAGTACGTGATGCTGACATTTTGCAATAGCTTCGTTACAGACAGACTTTCAGCAATGCAGGGTGTGTCTGAGTGTGTCTGTGGCTTGAGCTGAGGACGTGAATGCTGCTCTTGGCTGAGAAGAGCCATTACTTGGAGCAAATACGTATCATTCTAGATGTGTAAAAATCTACTTTAAAAGGAAGTTCCAGTGCAGAAAAGAAAAGCTTTTTTAATTGATCACAACCATAATTCTGTTTTGCTGCTGAGGAGAATGCTTGCCTAACAAGTCAGCTTACTGCTTAACACCAGCTTTAATTAAAACCCACTGATTTAAAAGTGCTATCAAACAGTGCTACTGTTAGAAAGTTATTCAGTGTTCAGAAAACATAACACGTCTGTCTTGAAATTTATTGTGGTTTTTTTGGTTTTACTCCTCAATTCTGTGCTTTCCTCTGGCAGATATTCTTGAAACAAACTCTTAAAAAGCTTTGGATTCGATCAGATGCTTATTCATAAGTAGAGTCACAGAATTATTTTGGCTGGAAGGGACCTCTGGAAGTCTAGTCCAGCACTCTGCTTGGAGGAGGGCTAGTTTCAAATTCTTTCTTTCTTGGAGACTGGTTCTTCCCTCTAGCTGCATGGGAAGAAGTTAGCTGAAGGGAGTAGGAAGGGTCACAGTTTGTTAGGGGAAGGTGAGGAAGCACTGTCTTCATGGTTTCTGGCTGTACCTGCCTGTGTATTTTGGTTTTCTTCCACGCTTTTTAAATTTTTCAGTAAATTCTTACTGAGAACGACTAGATAATGTCCTTTACAGAGCATAATGAGTATGGTAAGATAAGAGCAAGGACTGATGGACTGTGATGAAGAGGAAAGAGATATCAGGCAGATATAATTAAAACTGAGGAAAGGCAGCTCTCTGAAGGTTATTTAGATAGAGCTTTTGCAACTTGAGACCTTGAGTCCTGTTAATGCAAACAGTTATACTTTAAATGCGAGGAGTTTGTGTCTCTAGGTAAAGAACAGGTGGGAGCAAACGTGTTCCAGTCGTGTGAAAAGCTGGCAGAGGCCCCTGAGCTCTGGTCAGCATGATGGCCAGGGGACTGCAGGCTTGGCTCTTAATTGCCAGTGTACAGAGCCCGTGTTTTTTCAGTCTTGAACCACTAATGTACTAGTATAAATAAAACTAGAAGTCTAAATAAAGTTAAGAAGTATAAATAAAATCCCTGCGTGCTTGTGGTAGAGCCTGGGGGAGGCAGGGGGCAGCATGCCACCTCCCTAGGGTATTGATTTTTATACATTGAGCCTTTTGCCAGCTTTCTCTTTGTTTCTGAAGAAGTGAGGCTGCTGCAGCAGAGCACACCTTTCTTTTGTTTGCCAGTCCTACACTGAAACTGCTGCTGCTGGTTTAAGGGGGTTTTTTTGCTGACATTATAATAGCTTCAGCATTCTTGTATTTTCAGTTATAAGTGAGCTTCTAGACAGCATCTGTGTTTTGTTTGATTTCTTTTTTTCTATTCTTGCTCTTGAAGGTACTAATGTGTTAAATATATCCAAAAACCCCAAAACCCTGGAGTTACATGACATAATGCACAGAGATGGATAGTCAAAGATGAATCACAGACCTGCATGTTTTTCATGCTAATAGCTTAAAGATTACACCTCACTAACTGCATTGAAAATGGTCTATATAAATATCCAAAGAATATTTGCCTGTCTTTCTACCTCGTCATACTACCTGGATGTATGTAGCTAAATGCTTATCTGAATCTGATTTGCTTTCATCTTGTATATGAGTTTCTTGTAAGGTTTTATTTATACAGCTTCAATTGGACTGAAAAAGACTGCAAAGAAAACCTTGATTACTCTGAGATTTTTCTACTTCATAGAAAGTCCAAGGCAGGATGGAGAGAAAAACTGCTGGCGAGCTATCTGCCCGACTGAAGGAATTAAGTTTTTGAAGTGGGATTAAATTAAGGTCTGGCAACCTGCAGTAGGAACTCCACACACACACTCAGAACTGCATACAGTTATCCAGGCCTTGGATAACCTCTTAAATTAATCTCGCTTTGTAATCTTGGAGCAAAAATATTCTGTCCTAATGTGGCTTAAATCAAAGGCTGGAACATATTTATTTTACTTGCTGGCAAATTTGTGCAGTTGGGTGCATGATGCATGTCTTAGTAAAATGTCTTAGAGGATAACGGAGATGCATACCTGCCCTAGGCCCTGAGGGCCAAACCTTCAACAAGACAGGTCCTTCCATCGAGGAATGGGAACATTTTTTAACTTGGAGTTCTATTTTTCCTTTTTCCTTTCCTGCATTACTATTCAGCTGGAAAGAAGACAGAAGGATGATACAGCCTATGGATCTACACTGGCCAAAGATTCTCATTCCAGCCTTTTGGGGTAGAGCCTCTCTTGGTGCAGATCATTCCTGCTGCTGAGAAAGCAGCGCAGCTGTGGCATCTGATACCAACCAGAATTTGGCCATGTAGCCATGGTCACTTTCCTTCAACCCCCCTGATATTTAGCATTGCCTGTGCTTGACTTGTAGACACCTCTCTCCTTATGACAGAGTTTCATGGTTGTGGTCAGGCAGATGAGGACCCTGCAAGAATTGGATATATTGAAGAATTTACCTGTTTTCTGTAACACTGAGGTTACTGGTTTATCTGCTCATGTTAGGGCTGTCTTTATGGTTTTCTTCCAACAGCTCTTTACTCCCTGGTTCTCCACTCTAGCGCAAACCTAGTTGTTTTTTCTTTCTTTTTGCATACTTGTTCTTATAAGTAATCTTACGTTGTTCAGAGCATGTGTGCTTCATTTTCAATAAGACCGTTCACTTGCAAGCTCATGTATCTTTTGGATCTGTGCCCCCCAGATATGGTGGTGATGGGTGCCATGTTAATAAGCAGAACAAGAGGAAGAAACAGGCCTTGTCGTGACATCTACTTTTTCGTTTTTTTAAAGACCAACTTCCCCTGACTTTGAAAAATGTGTTTCCAAAAGCAACATATGATTCTTCAAAGCGTAGTAGAAAGACCTTCCACTGGAAGGTGAAGGACATGATCTCAAAAAAAAGAATAGAAATTAGTACTGGAAGTTACACAAATTTCCTTCTATTTTAAACAGTGTTTGCTGGGTATTTCCCAGATGTAATTAGATTGTAATTTTTATTTTTTCCCCAAGTATTTGTTGCCAGAGGTGTGGAGTTTTTTGTTTGTTTAAATTGTGTTTAGAGGATGAGAACCAAGGGACAGAGGTTGGATCTTGAATTCTTAGGACTGAAGTAAAGCTCATGCTCGTTGCAGCTTTTGAATGGATGAGAATTTCATTCTCTACCTTCCTTTCCCTTCACTTCTTTCTCATAATCAGCTGACTTCTGCCTCCCTTGTAAAACCACCTACTCCTATCCCTTTATTATCTGGGTATTCAGACTTTCGAGGATGAGGTGAACCAGCACTCAGAACATTTGAAGATTTTCAGTCTCAGAATTAGAGGAGCAGAGGGCTGGTTCGTGTGCTGTGCCGTGTCGGAAAGGCTGCAAGCCCTCCTGCATGGGCTGCAAGGGAACGGTCATGCTCTCTTCATGAGAGGCTAGCATGCTCTCAGTTCTGAGAAATGCTATTGAGAAACCAGGGACTGGCTATTAAAGGTGGAAATCCTTCTAATTTTTTTATTCTTTCATCACCCTGATGGTGATTTGAAGCATCTTAATATCAGATGTTTATCTGATAGGGAATCAAATGATGAATTCCTAACTTAATGTCAGTGAGCTCTGTGAGATAATTTTGAGAGGCCAAAATATACATAAAAAAAGATAGTTAATTTTCATTTCACAGAAAAAATAATACCTTTCAAGCAGTAAATTGTTTTAAGTGAGCACTTTAAATACAAAGACATTAAAACTGGGAAGCTAGACTAAATCTGTGTGTCCCCTGACGTAAGTTTCTTCAGCATTCTTCTGCTGCATGGTGATCTATTCCTTTTTAAATTACATTTTTAATCTGGTTGTCTGTCTTTCAGCAACTGAATTGAGTCAAATCCTGTGCCATTTCTGTGTGCTTTATGCATAAATAGTGGTTTATCTTCCAAACCCACACAAAAATTCTGAAGAATTTAGAGAGTCAGGATACAGAGAAGGTTTATGTATTTTCAAAGAGGTAATTGTATCACAGACTTGGAATGGCTTGAACTGAGCAGACTTCATTTTTCCTGGATCAGCAAGGCTCTCAAGCTAAAAGCAGTTGAATTTCAGCAGGATTCTGCACAATTCTGCACCCATGTGGAGCAGTAGGATGTGGGATTGTGGGTCCTGATTCAGCAGAACAGCTGAGTGTATATCGAAGTGTTTGCTGAACTCGAGCATGTATCACTAAACTTGAATATCTGGTTCTTTGATTAAAACTGACTCTGGGTGATGCCAGAGGAATCCTGAGAAACATGAAGCCCATACTGCAGTACTCGAATTGCATCGATGCGGGCAAACGGCAGCGTTACTGAGGGTCTCTGGAGGGAAGTACTCCACTGATGAAAAGTAGTTTTGAGGAAAATTTTATGGCACAGAATGGGGAATGGCATTAATCCTTGTCTTTCTAAGGAAATTTATGCAAGTTTTTTTTAAAGAGAAACTTGTCTTTAACAAGTTCTAAGCTTCAAATAATTATTTTATAAATACTTTGCTAAAAATAATTCTTTTGTTTTCTGAAGGGAATTGGGATTTGAGGTTTTGCTTGTAGATCTTTTAATATCCTTTCCGTATTGCAGGCCCTCATTAACTCTTTCTTAGCTTCTCCATCTGTCATATGTCTTATAAATAACATGAACCCTCGATCCCTTTAATTAATAAAAAAGTGAAAAGGGCATATTTAGTTAACTAAACATTAGACTTCACATGCTGTAGCACCCGACACCCAGCATTCCCAATGTGATCCTGGGGTGTCTCAACAAGAAATAAAGCATCTGCTATTAGAAAAACAATTGCTATTTTCACATGAAAATTGTATTGAATTTCTGCAAATCTCTTTCTTTTATAATCTCCTTCCACTGAAATATGCATGTATGAGTCAATGCCATTATTTTACTATGGGTGATGTTATAGTGTAGAGAAAATATGGGGACCAGATAGATTCCTTTTCAAAGAAGAGAAGTAATTTCATCCTTTGTAGCTAATGACAAAAAGAACTGAAGTCCCTTAGGCTATAAGTCACAGGAGAGATGAATTTGGAGTGAAAAAAATATATATTTAGCACAAAGACTGTACCATGTTTCATTACCTGAAGGCATTGAGTTGGATTCCTCTTTGGTGTAAACTTGTTTTAAGTCAGTGGAATTTCACCAAGGATAAATTTTGACCCCAGGTGACAAAAGCAAAGGTTTTTGATAGTGCCATGAGGTGCAGCTGCTTTAAGCACAATGTGCTTTTCTTCATAAAGTGTACTTTATAAAAGATGGAGCTATTGTTCCTATTTTTGGCAGCTTCCACACTGTGAGACTTACTAATAGTCATTTAATAAAAAAGGGATTTTACCTGTCAGGGATGGAAATAACTAGACTGAAAATGTCATTACTCTCATTATTGGAAGTAGTGCAGAGAAGAAGTAACAAATAAAGGAATTTGCAGTTGGGTGATGGAAACATATGTAAGTTTTGTTGCTGTTTTATCTCTTCAGCACAAAGTTTGCTTTCATCTGAAGCAGTTTTGGTGTTTTGGTGGTGGTTTTTTCTGTTGTTTTCTCTTAAAATTTGAAATTAATGTATTTTCCTTAACACTTGGAGTTGAGAGTGAGTAAAGAATTTATTTTTATGGTTATTTTCACTCCTTTTCCTCTTTTTTTTTTCTTCATTTCCTAGATCACCAAATTTGCCTTGTGTCTGGAAAGGATGATTGATGCAATCTATTTTGGAATAAATAAAATTTTTCTTTGTTATTACTTTTAATTTAAATGGAGCAGTAATACATATGTCCTACTAGATATGCTCCTCAAGTTGTTTTGAATCTAGCTACTATGTCAAGCTGACTTTTTCCTTCACAAGACTGTGTGCCTTTCATTAATGTAAAAAAATTGGGGAGGGTGGTGGGGTGACTGGACACGTAGCGTCACAATGTCTTGGTGATTCTTTAGGTTTCAGGGATTGTATGAAAGTGGATAAAGGTGAAAAGGTTATTTGAAAATTTAGCTATTGCTGAAGCAGCAATATCAACTTTATTGATATGATTCAGGAGAAAAGAATTCTAGTGAAACAGTTCTGAGTATTGAACTGCTTAATGGTGTTATTAAAATCTTCTTGTATGTGGAGAAAACCAAACCAGCTTATTTTTCTGTTTGTTTCAACATTACACAAGCACTATGTAAAGGATTAACCAAAAATATTGTCTAAAACATTTCAAGTAAAAGTTGCTAACAAAGAACTCCTTTATTTTATTCCTGCCTTGAAGAGTCCTAGAATGTATCTTCCTCCTTTCTCCAGAGAAATAATAATGCACTTGAGATGGTTTTATAGGTCAAGCATTCATGTAGCTGTCTATGATTTGACAAGATTGCTCAAAGAAAAAGTAAAGTGAAATCAGGATTTATCCAGGAGGATTTCTGAGCAATGAATCAATGCTTTTTTGGCCTAGTGGACTGAAGTAATTTAATTGGAGCAATCAACATTTTTGGTACTAGTTGACTGAACTAATTAAGTTGATTCAGTTCTGATACCTGTATTGTCATCTTGTTCCAGTTGCTTTCCTTAAATTTTTGGAAGGAACCAGCTTCTGTACTGATGTCCCTGTGCTCCCTGGTGGCATCTCTTGCTGGAATGCTTTTTTGACGATTCAATTTGCTGCTTGGTGGGCTACAAGTGCTGCAGACAGAATGGGTTCATGTTCAGACCATAACTTTCTGCAAAGTCACTGTGTCTTCTTCCCTTTAATCACGTGCTAAACCTGTCAGTAGGTGTCTGATCTTGATACAGTTGTATAGCATTATGTCTCTAGGAAGATTTAATGGCAGAAATTTGAAGATGGTGTAGCACAGGTCCTCTTTCTTAATGGATTTAATCCTAGGGTTCATGCCCTGAAGTGATAAAAAAACCTCATGGTCTGGACTGAAGTCTTTTGGCATTCCTTCTCCATTGGCAACGCATGGGTTTGTTTGCTTTTTCTTCAAAGCTGCTTTTTGTTAGGTCCTCTGTGCTATTTTGTTAAATGGGCATGGCTGGTGTAGTTAGAGAGAGATTTACTGAGAACCTGCTGTGCAAGGGCTGTTGTGCCAGTGAAGGGAAATCACGCTATTGCTCGCTTTCAGTGGGACCCTGCAATGAGTGTGATGCTCTCTGCTCTCCTCTTTACTTGGGGCTGTGTTCTTCCTCCTGTGTTCAATATCTCACTGTAATTGTCTGTATCCAAGATGTGTAATAGTATGGTTTTTTTTAGTTAGGATGATCTCATCACTAATGTGTATTTGATGCCTCTGTAATGCTCCTAATATACACATAGAACAGCTGGAAGAGACTTTTTAAACAAGCATCTTTGCAATATCCTGCATGATCTCAAAGAACATTTAAATACAACAGTGCAGTTACATTGGAAGCTTTAAAGATAAACTTTTTTTTTCATACAATGGCTAAACAGCATGCAGTGGGTAACATACGGAGTCTCTCTGCATTTACAATGAATGAAAACTGCAGTAAACTGTCCAAGGGGATTAACTAAACTGTCAGTGGTTAATAGCAAGCACAGTTAAAAGATCAGTAAATGAGAGTACACTTCTGTGCTATATTTCTGAATATATTCAATTTGTTACTGTAGCCTTGTTATCCAGAGAAAAGGGTGTTAGTCCTCAACAAGAACTTGGTTCTTTTCCAGCCAAGCTTGTGGCACTGGTGGCAGGGCTGCAAGTAGTGGGACTGTTGAACTGCTGTGCCCGGGTTCTCTCTGATCGTGAGTCAGGTCTGTGCTGTCCTCGGGGGAGGGAGTGGGAGTGTTTGTTATTCAGTTGTTTGTCTCCAGTTAGAAAATGTTGATCAGCAGGGGGTGGTGGCTTTTCTAAAGCAGGATGCGCTCAGGTTTATGCTTCAGCAAGTAACTTGCCTTGCAGTGTAATGTTAAGCCTGCTTTTGCATTGTATGGCCAGTGAATTATCACAGATGTCCTGAGGTATTAGTGAAAGAATGGGTGTTAACTTCCATTCCATTCAATGAATTTAAACCACTGGTCCACTGATAGGAAGAACGAGTTTCAGCCGGGCTCCTGTGTGCTTACATGAGAGCTTTTGAAGTCCTAGAAGTGGCTGGTTTTCTCTGAACCATCACGATTGCTAGAGCAAATAAGAGACCCTTGAAAGTGTGTGGAAGGGGTAGTGGAGACTCCCTTTTTTGCAGCAGCTCATGTTTTTACTAGGTCAAAAATTAATTTCCTCTTACAGAAGTAGAGTATTGAAGTATTGTTCAAGTATTTTAAGTAACTTGATCTATGGTTCACCTGGTGGCACAGTCAGACATAACCACAAAGTAAAACACAGCCTGTCAGAATTGGAATATACAGCAACAAAACCATTTGATTTACTGGCATAGCTATACATCCTTACCCAAAAAAGTACATGAAAAAGCTGACAGAAGCGCTTTTTTTTGTTCATGTAACTTATGTAACTCTACCCATAACAAGGGTTTGCCAACTAGTTTCCCACAGCAATATCCAGTACATTACAAAAAGGAAATGTGCCACTGTACAATGCAATGTTGAAACTTCGTTTTTCCTATGAAGACTGTTCAATAAATGAAAGGCAACAGTCCTCCTCGGGACTCTGGGCTGGAACCCTTCACAGTCAGTGTGTTATGCTACAGTGTAAGCAAGTGAAAGCCTGAAACATTTGAGCTTGTTAAACTCTACCCAATGATACAGTTTAACTGGGCCCTGCATTAGTTTCTTTGTCTGCTTGGTTTTTTGTTTGTATTAAGGTGCCACTTGTTTAACATCTAAGTTTTTTTCAATCCCTAGCTTTTGTTTTTTCCCCAAAATCAAAACCTGATATTACCTCCTAATTACATATATGTTGAAATGGGTTGCTTAAATGGTATTTTCTTCTACAAAAATAATAGTAGTAATTAAAAAAAGGCATGTAAGATGCACAGCACTGGCTGCTTTCAGACTGTTAAAAATTCCAGCAAACCAGATGAATTGCCACCACCAAGAGCTGACTCAATGATAGCTTTTATGTGTACTTTGAATATTTAGCAGGAAGAGAGATTACTCATTCCCCCACCTTTCTGGGGGACTGTTTGAAAGCTTGCAAAGCGTGTATGAGGCCCCTCAGTCTGCTGACTGCACTGCAAAGTTATTTTGCATCTAGTAAGTTCCAGGATATTGTGACTGTTTTCTGAATAACTCTATCCTTTACTGATTGTACGTGAAAACAAATAGTGCTGTTCTAAGTGTTGCCAAGTCACTTTGAAAGTCTCACTGAAAGGTTTCTCACTGCTTACCCCATGTGTAGGGCTGGGGTGTTGGTTCTTCTTTTTGTTGGAAGCAAAAAGCCATCCTGCTCACTGAGATCTCTGCTTCCGGTTAAGTCAGGGGACAAGAAAGCTTCTGCGATCTTGCACTTTTACATTAGTTAGTGTGTTGTGGTTAGTTTTTACAGAATGTACCTGCATTTTTTTTCCTGAAGTCTTGTTTGTTTGCTTGTTGAAGAAGGAGCCACAGGAGTTTTCATGTACTGGAAAAGACAAGGAAATACACTCCAATGCTGGCAGTCAGGTCCCCCATGTGTTCCCTGCTGTCTGTAGTGTCAAGGGGGCTTATGCTTCCTTCATGCAGGACCTTAACTGGGAGTTGAACCTTTGCCATACAGAGAGATGGATTTCTACACTTGTGGGGTCTCTGAAAGGGAAGTACTTCAGATGTGCATGTGAACATTTTATATTTCTGTGAAACCTGAATCAGTTTTGAGGTTCCCTGAGACTTTTTTCCATGCAGCAATGATACTAAGATGCATGTCTTATAAAGGCTATGTCAGCATTGGGCACAAATGACTTACTTCCTGAGTTAAAACTCCTTTCCCCAACTTCCCGTAAAAAAAAAAAAAAGTTAATAAAAGATTATTTGAGGAGAAGAGCCATTGTGATTTCATATGGAGGCCATCTCAGTTCTCCTTTTATATCTGCTGCTCGCTGGGGAGTATATGCTGTAGTCATGTCCAGAGCTTGAATTGTTTTCAGCTTCTTATTAGTTTTGAAAATGCGTTTAGCAGTTAACTGCCAATGTGCGTGCTCCTTCTGGTTACAGCTAACAAGCAGCTGGGCAGTACATTAAGAAAATATGGAATTGGTTAACTCTTGTAGAACCACATTTCTGTGTTTCTTCAGTTGCCCTTGAAGAACTAGGTGGGGAGAAATCCTGTAGGATAATACAAGGGGCACACACTTAAGGGAAGAAATGAGGAAAAGGAAGTCGAGGAGGAGAAAATCTTTGGGTATTTTGGCAGGTAAGAGGGGCTGTAGTGAGTGAAGTGTGAGTTGTTGCCTAGATAGGAAGAAGATGAGTGAGTGGTGGCATTTAGTAAGAAACTCCTTAAACATAACTTTATCTCAAGGGTAACAGAAAGAGATACATTAGTGAGTGATTCATTTCAGAGCTCTGATGTTGCAGATGGCCTTTTGAGAGACCTTTCCTAAGTGAGCAGCTTTACTTTTTCATTGAGAATGATTTTGTTGTTGTGTGGGGTTTGTTTTATTTATGGTGGGCAGAAAAGAACCTCAAGGATACTAGTTAGTAAGTGTTTTATTTTACAGTTGAATATATATATTCCTTTATGTTACTTCAGCAGTTTTGAAAATCTTGTTACTGGACTTATTCTGTCAAAATTTACATTTTAAATAATCGAACTGATGTGTATCTGCTGATGGGTCTTTTTCTTTTCAGTGAGGACGAGGCGCAAATATAGGATATATACGGCCAAATCTTTTTACATGTGGCTGCCATCTGTGTGAGCTAAATTACTCCCTATGAATCAGGCGTACAATATGCAAGCTCTCTGCTCTGTATAAAGATCTGCTCCCAACTTGTTTAGAGTCATCCTTTCTCACTCTCCATTTAGTCCTTTCTCTGGCAAATCTCCCATGGACCTCATCTGGATTCTTGCCTGATTAAGGACTGAGACCCTGACCCTGTGAGATAATAAAACCCCAACATCCCTGCAAGGATCTACAGATTTCAAAGGGAGTTGAAGGCAGCATGTGCTGCTAAAGTCTTCAGCGTGTATGCTGGGTTTAAGGTAATGATTCCAGGACTTGGCTGTGTTACAGTATACATACTGGCCCTAACTTGATTAAGCTGTGAGTATATTACCATGATTTCAATCCTCTATGGAAAGGGAAACACATAGTTTCTCTGTGGATTTTGTGGCTTATTTAGAATGAATTTTCATTTTCTGAATGTGTATATTGAGATGTTTCTCACCAGAAAATTTCAGTTTATTGGTACTCATACTTTTTTAGGAGCTGTTTTCCTAAAAGCAGGCATCCAAGAGCAGATTGCTTTGGGAAGTGGAGGCCATGAAATTGTAAGAACTAGGAAGGGTCGTAACTTTGACTCTTATTGCACACAATCTTCCAAAATGATTCACTGTTTCCTTAAAAGATTCCAGGATTTCCAAGTTTTTGTTAAAAACAAAGAAACACAAAGCTAATTATCACATCCAGGAAGAAAACACATTACTGAATTAGACCATATAATGAGATAATGAGCGCAGTTGGATAGTGACCTTCAGCTCTTTGTATGGGTAATGCTCTTTAGACTTTCTTTATTTTAATAGAGTGGACTACCCAAACCAGAATTCCCGCAGAATCTCCCAGTTTAGAAGGAGGAAAGAAATATTGAAATGCTCACATAATCCCCAAATTCAGCTTTAATTAAAAACTGGCTAACTACAAAATGCATTTTAACTTGCAAATAGTTTCTGACATAAGAAAAGACTGTTCTTTAATGTTGTATTACTGCTTATAGGTTTCTTTTGGAATGCTATTGCACCTATGCACAAGAAGAGGCCTGAAATTCAATTTTAGGTTGAAAGAATAACCCCTAAAAGACAAAAGTTTCTTGATTTGAAGGCTACAGCATAGCTACAGGATGCCTACCAAGAAAGTCACTTTTTATTGAAAAGCTCACCACAAACACAGGTAATATTTAATTAAAGCAAGATTTAAAGAAAAAAAAGTCACCTAAAAATCTAGGTAGCTTTCTGATGGTAATACTCTTTCAATCTTTCAATACCAGCAGTTCTGTTTTTATAAACTTTTTTGGTGCATATACTTCTTTTTTTCCTGCACCTATTATTGTTTCCCTACAAGGTTCACAAGGCTAGGTGTCACTGCGATTGCACGCTTGGTAGTATCTGGTGAAACAGATAACACTTGTGTGTTTACAAGCGTGATGTGTTTTATCTTCCTGCAACATGGAATTCTGCCATGATGACCTAGTGACACACAGTGTTTATACAGATAGGAGTAGCCAAACTTGGATGCTTTGTGAGTCAAGCAGAACGGATTGCGAAGGTCCAAGTGATGCAGCCCCAAGGGAGTTATAATGAAAAAAGATATGAAACAAAAGCTAGTAAAAGTGTTCTTGTACACCCTGATGCATATTCAGGATAGTGGTGTGAACCAGTAAGTTTGTGGTCACTTTTCCTGTAGAGACTGAAGGAAGGAAGATGGGGTTTGACTGAGAAAAGAAATGAGAAGCTGTGAAAAGAAAGAGTAGAAGGCAAAGGCTGTGAAGGAAAGGAAGGAAATAGTGTAATTTCTTTTATCCAATCTGTGTTGTACAGTTCGCGGTTATCACAGGTACATGGGGGAGGGCGGGAAGGAGGAGGCATAAGGACTTCCTCCTCACCTGTAAATGCCTTTGGCTGCCTTCAGCTGGGGAAGTCTCCCAGCCCAGGTGGAAAGGACTGGTAGGATGCAGTGGCTGGAAGAGAGCACCCTCAGCCAGCTCACTGATGGCACCGGGCTGTGTGCTGTGGCCGACACGCCGCGGGGAAGGGGTGCCATCCAGAGGGACACTGACAGCCTGGAGACGTTAGCAAGTGCAGAGGAGGCCGCGTAGTTGATAAGGGGACTGCAACACCTTCCCTGTGAAGAAAAGCTGAGAAAGTTGGGGCTGTTCAGCCCGGAGAAGAGAAGGTTGCATGGAGGCCTGGGAGTGTTTGAAGGGGGCCTACAAGAAAGCCAGAGAGGGGCTCTTCATTCAGGAAGTGCAGTGACAGAACAAGGAGTAATGGGTTCAAACTGAAAGAGGAGAAGTTTAGGTTAGATATATGGAAGAAATTCTTTACTGTGAGGCTGGTGAGATACTGGAACAGGTTGCCCAGGGAAGTGGTGGATGCCTTATCCCTGGCAGTGTTCAAGGCCTGGTTAAATGGGGCTTTGAGCAACCTGAAGTAGTGGGAGATGTCTCTGCCCATGGTAGGGGCATTGGAACTAGATGGTCTGTAAGGTCCCTTGCAACCTAAACCATTCTATCATTCTGTGATTCCAAGAGTAGGGAGCATGTGTCCATTTTCCTGAGAATTGATACAGAATAATCTTTCCAGTCCCAATTTTCCTTAAATAATTCTGAGATTTTAATTCCATTTAAGTCTGTGACTCTCTGTTGTTTTCCATGTATGGCTCTTACTGTGTTTCAGGGCTGGACTACTGGGTTCAGAGGGGTGGAAGATCAGGCAGGACATGGAGCATATGTTGTACTGTGGCACTCTGGCCAGATGTTGTGTGATTACATGCTCCCACCATCAGTTTCTCCTCCATTAAGTGTGTTTTGCAATATGCCCTTTTTTTTTGTTTTTTTAAAGGAAGATGTGAATAAACATTAAGTGGTATTTTTCATGTAAAACATTCAAGGAGAACCTGCTGTGTTAGGTAAACAGGGTTAATTTGAAGTCTTATTTAAAAGCCACCAAATTACTTGCCTAAGGACAAGCTCAGTTTTTCAGCTGCTACATTTCTTTTGCCCTATAAATTAGTGGTAATAATGTTAACAGGTTATAAAAGGGGAAAATATAGCAATGCAGCCATGTTAGTGCAAACCATTTATCTTAAGTGCTAAGCTGCACTTTAAATGATAGGTATTTAGGAAACAGGGGCCAAACATTTCAAAAGTCTCAGATCCTCAACTTCTTGAAAATGCTCTGAAAAATATTTGTCTAGGTTTATGCACCTGGAATTTCTGGTTTAAGTAATCTTACTTTGAGATAACTTCACTGTGATGATGGCAACACTGAGCTGTGGTGGAATGGCCTGTGGTCTAGTGGAAGGTGGGTTGGTTGTTTTTCACACATCAGTATTAGAGTAACAGCTGAGTTTAATATGTAACATCACACTTTGAAAACAGGTTCTATTTAGAGTGTGGTGTAAGCATGGAGCTGGTTAAAATTCAGGTATTGTTTTTGTTGCTTCTGGTCAGTCTTTTTGTGTAAATGTTTGAAATAGAGATTTCTGAAGCCACTTGATCTCTGTGCTTGTATTCCACTCGTCCTGTTGAGTCAGCCTTATTGAGAGGGCTGAAAGGATTGAAAGATCAATTTCTTCCAGTTTGGGGAGAAAAAAACAAAGATGGTTTCTGCTTTTTGTAGCTATAAGCCAAAAGTGGTTGACTTGAAGAGAAGATCTCTTTATTTAGTTGTCTGAATATTGACAGTTTTATAGAATTAGCAGCAAAAGGTGAGAAAAAACATGCAGTTGATGTGGACAGATATTGTGCCCAGCAAACAAACCTCTGGACAATACTGATGAGAAGATGTTTATTTTTATTTATTTATTAAGCCTTTTTATGGTTAAAATCATAGAGTTATCTGTTCATGATTAGATGGTTTCAGAGCTGGTCTGAATCAGAGGTGCTTTTCCTCCTGTAGAAAACTTTCTCCTCCTTTGAGGCAACAAACTGCATATCAAGTCATCATGCACAATAAAACCCAATCATGGCAAGGGATTTGGATTCTTTTTTTGGTCACTCAGATTCTGTGCTGGTGGTTCAGACTTCCTGGTTCCCAGCTCTGTATAAGATGGATATTATTGATCACCTTTCTGTACTGGAGAGGCTGGTGTCTTTAAGACAGGTACCTTGTCTTTAAGACAGGTACCAAAATGACCAGGTGGTCATTTTGGCATGACCCCAACAGTCAATTGGGCAGAATGGATGCTGACATTGAAATACATGCAGAATCAACATGCTTTAACCCTACTTTGATCTACTTTCGAACACTTGGGCTTTCATCTGTATTTAATAATCAGACTCTCTAAGTGTAGATGACCTCTTGACTTAGTCTGCTCTTTTGCACCATGTCTTCTTTTTCTGCCTGGAAGCTTCTTCTGGACAGAATTACAGGAATTTGGTTATTTGTTCAGGACTTTCTGGCATCTATGAGCTTGGTTAAAGCTGCTGTTACTGATCTTGGATAGTTTACAGGTGTTTGGAAGTCCAGGACAAATGTCAGTGTGTCTGTAGATGCAGGTGCTACATTGCTGCATTAGAATGACAATGACTGCTGCTTTTGAAGGAAAGGATTGGACATTTCAGATCATAATTTTCACATCTTTAGTGGTTTGGGGTTTTTTTGTTTGGGTTTTAATACTGATCTACATATTTGTAAATTTATCCCTGGACATACTGTGATGTTTTAGCAAATCACCCTGTTTCATTAGTTACGTAGGTGAGGCTGTGTGGGGTGTGGTAAGTTATATCAGGTCTTTAGATAGAACAGTGATCTTGCATGGAGGAGTTGTCTGCAGCAGTTTTCACATCTGTAGCATCTTGTATACATATAGCTTGTCCCATAAGAAGATGCTATAGCAGTAACCTGAGATGATGAGAATCTGTAAACCAGACAGGATTTACTCAATCTGTTTAATCAGAACAGTAAACAAAACTTCTTGATCCTCATTTTTAGCTTTTTTTAAAAATAGCATTTCTACCCTCACCCTTCTACCCCACTCTGAAAGCTAGAGGTAAGTCTAACTTGGACTGAGAACTGAGCTGGTAAAAGCATTGTATGGCTCTTTCAGTCTCCTTGAAAAATGATTCTGTCTGAATAAAAAGCATTATGTTAATTCAACAATAGTAAATAACTTTATGGTATCCGAATTGAAGTGACACTGTATGCACTTAATAAATTTTTAAACCAGTTCAGACTTCTCCCACATCAGGTCTAATACTGCTACGTCTAAGGTGGTTCTTCGCAGTGCAGCTGTAAATGCAGTTTCCAGGAGTTTAACACAGGAAGTGGAGATGAGAAGGCAAGGGGAGTGCAGAAGTGCAATGTGGTTACCACTTAAAAAGGAGGTAGCTCCAGTCTTGTGTTCCATAATGAGGTGTTAAGAGTGGGCTTTCAGGAACACTGATTAGGAAGGCAATTTTAAGAGACCAGGTGTCATGACTGCAATGTCCTGTCATTGTAAATGGTGAGTTTAGTAGTGCTGAGGAAGTGAAATGAAAGTCCTTCAGGAAAAGCTTTTATGTTTAAAAAACAACAGTCTCTTGCATGCTCTTCAAAAGTGAAACAAATACCTTTATATGACTAAAGCGTGATTGATCTCACTTCCACGGAATGTTTTGTCAACATCTAGATGAGATAGCTATGGAGAACCCGTGTGTGTGTGTGTGTGTGTGTATACATAGATATTTACACATACACATATGTACATGCAGAGAATATAGTGAGGTATTGCATGAAGCCTTTTTGGTAACCAGAGCAGTTGTTAAGCTGTGACTATTTGTGTTCTTCATCATGGAAATATTTATTAAAAGTGAAAATGCATGAGGAACTTTTGAAATTCCTCAGTAGGTAGTTTGTATCACTGCTGTACTTACCATGGACTAGAAGGAAATTGCCTCTGCACAGTCAGCACATTTTCTAAAATCAACAGTATTATCTCTTTCTAGGAAGGTCGTTTCACATTCAGTCAGTGAGGTTTCACAAGCACAATCAAGTCTGAAGGCTCCCTGCTACCCATAGTAGGTACAGGGGTGCAGGTTATTCCAGTGCCCTTGGTGACAGCCAGCCTAGGTACTCCCCAAACCTTCCTTCCTGCTCTCAAATGCACCAAAGGCCGACAGAAACCTGCTTAGTCTCTTTATTGCTGGGTTACTTTCCTGTCATGTTAGTGAGTTGAATCAGCTCCTGGGAAAGGCAGGTTTGATCAGCATCAAAATAGGCATAAGATAGCTGGAAAGTGTTGGTGGGAAGGAGAAAGGTGGAGAGAATGAGGCACCCTGGGTCTGGCTGTGGTTAGATGTTGGATGATTCATCCTGTCTCATAAACCTGCAGAGTTAGGTTTTATTGTTTTTTCATTACCTATAGAAATAGCTGTGTATGTATATATCTGTCAAACCTGCCATCCCGCAGACTTCACTTGGGTCCATCTCCATCCAGATGAGGTGGCACCCTGTCTGTGTGAAGCTAAGAGCCATGCCCTGGGTGCCAGGCACAGCATTTGTCACCTGCCAAACAGCCACCGTGGCCTGGGGGCCTGTCCTGCAGCTGGGCTGGTGCTTCTGGGCAAGCTTCAAATAATATCCAGGCATTAAGTCATGGTGCCCACAGCTGCCTTGGTTGGGGCATTCCTCAGCACTGGGACCAACACGGTGTTTCCTCGTCTCCTTTAGAACCTTGAAAAATTTTGAGCACAGAGTCTTTGCTAGTAAAAACCAAACTAGATGATAAATATTCAGAAGTCCAAAGAGAGAACCTGTAGCAGGGCATATTCCAGGATTGATTTCCTTGCTGATTCTACGGCAGAGGGCGAGAAGCAGTTAGATAACTGAGTGGGGGCTGGGGAACAGTACAGTAGTTTTTGCTTTTTTTTTTTCCTTTATTTATTTTTTAAATATCTCTTTTTTTGTATTTTTCAAGACAAGACTGAAGCTTTTAAGTGTTTTGTGGAGGGAAGTTTTGTCTTGCTTGAGCACTTGATAAGGATCAGTTTTCAAGGTTTGTTCAGTAAGACATTTAGTGATAGTGAACTCATCCTTAAAGGGTCAGTTACAGGAATTCAGCCTTCAATTGAACTTGTAATCTTGTTATTTTTAATTAGGAAAAAGCTGGTATGCTTTCAGTTATGGAGCCATCTTTCCCCAAGTTTTTCTCCTTCCCTTTGGCTTTTCCTGCTTCTGAGATCCCCACTGCATTTGATAGGACTGAGGCAAGCGGTTGCCAACTGCAGCAGCTGAAAAGCCTGAGTTACAAAGCCACATTTCTTTATTTTACGAAGGATCCTGTCCACTGATGAGGATTGTCAATCCCTTTGCGGCTGAGGAGATGGGAAAGGCAACCCCAGCGCGTCCTGGTCTGGCTGGCAGCATGCAGATCACGTGTTTCAATGCCGCTGCTCTCCTTCCAGCACTGCGTCCAGCAGCGGTGTTTATCAGATCTTCCTGACACACAGCACTGAGCAGATGTTCCCTTTTTTAGTATGGAGTGATGCTTCTGACGTGCAAACTGAGATTAGGAAGGCGAAGGCTTATAAAGTTTCATGCTTGAGTGAAGCACCTATATGTTAGGTTCTGACAGGCAGAACTAAGGGGAGGAAAAACCAAACCCCAAACCAAAAAGCCGTCTCCAGCTGCTTTTCTCTGGGTGCCTGGTGTTGCAAACAGAATCCACAAGCTTCAGTACTGGCCAAGGGTTGGAGGCAGTGACTGCTAGCCTGTTCTCCTGATGGGCTAGTCACGCACGGCAAGGCTCCCATGCAGCCCTGGGCCCAGTGACAAAGTTAAAGCAGAAGATGATTGCAGGAAGTTGCTGTTGAGCTGACAGCTGTACCATCTGGTACTCTGCATTTCTGTGACTGTCAAAAAGATATTTTTGAAAGGAAATCACCTCTCTAACTCTCCAGATGTGCATGCATCCATATGCACCAGCATCCAGAATTCATTGTTCCGTCTCTGAAGACCAAAATACGACTTGCTGATAATTGAATTGACAGATAAAAGCAAGACATCTTATTAAAAGAAGAGCCCTGTGTATGCAGGTGTAGAGAATGCCAAGTGCTGATGGAACTTAGAGGACTAGGAAGGAATGGTTAGATGGAATAACAGGGGTTGGATAGGAAAGAAAATCAACTATGGAGAAGGAAAGGAGCTCATAGAGGTGGTAAAAAAAAAGGGTACGAACAGAGCTCCTGTAAGTTCAGTGTGTCTGTGTATGTGAAGAAAAGGAAGCATCTTAGGCCAGATAAAAGAAATTTTTAAAAGGGAAAACTTTGGCTATGCTTTTACTTTGAAGCTTGGATAACCTATAAAAAATAATGCGAATGTTATGAATTAAAGGAAAATCTGTTAATGGTTTGTAGAATTGTGTGATACTGTAATTGTTTAGGAATTTTTGTGAAGTGTCTAATAGATTTAGTAAAAGCAATTGGAAAATTTTCGAAATTGGAAGAGTAGCTATCAACTTTGTGGTTGGGACGCTCCCTGAACCAGTAGACACAAGGCACCTCTCAATCTCTCCTGATCTCATTGAGGTTGCTCTCATTAGTCACCAGATAAGATACAAACTCTTCTCATTGTGTGGTAATGCCCCTTGGACAACCAGTATAACGCTGTGTATTTTTGGGCAAAAGATGGCTGCATATGTAGTTGCAAATGAAAGTCAGTAGGGATAAAACATGTGACAGCTACTTGAAATTCTGAAAAACTGCCATGGAATATTTTTAACCATTATGATTAAGAAAGGGTGAAAAAAAAAAAAGAAAAACAACAACAAAATCCACCTATGCCAAAAATCTTACCCCTGCCATCCAGTCTAGTGTATGCATTCTATAATCTTGCTATTACTGTGTATTTTGGTGCCTTTATCTATACTATTGATACTGCCTGAGATGGGATTCCAACACTTCCCGTGTTGGTTTGAAAATCATTAGAACTTGTATCAGCATTTTCAAGAATACCCACGAGTATACAAAGAACTGAAGTACATATTTGCAATTGAAATAGGTAACATTTTGCTGAGAGAGACTCAGAAGGCTTGTTTCCTTAGATAAGCATAGACTGCTGAAGTTTACATGTGTGTTTTGTGCATGCTCTTTGATGAATTCTTGTATGGTAGATCGTGAAAGTATGGTTCTCTCTTTGCCTCCTGAAACTGATTTTACAAAATCTGGAATTTCCTTCTCTGTCATCTTTCATTTATGCAATTTCAGGAATACAGTAAAGGCAGTAGTGTGGGTATGGTGGTTTGACGAGTTTCAATACTGATTTGTTAAAAACACAATGGTTTTGAAACCTTTTTTAGTTATTTTTGCTCTACAGGCATTAAATTTTTATACAGGTTTTTTTTCCCCTTTTGGCCCCAATACAGAGATTTCATGTAAACCAAGCAGAATGCTTCCTGTCGTTTTCTGATAAAAAGTGCACTTCCATTCATTGTTTCCATGCAACTTCCTATTTTTCTGTGGTAAAGAGGGGTAAATCTGAGACAATTTATGGGCTATCTCTAGGGAAAATAGACTTTTACAACATGAAGTTTGAGTGTTGGGAATAACGAACAAGGAATGTTAGAAATAGTTTGTGTTTGTTCATTTCTTCCTCTTTGGACAATCACTGTGCTGAAGACAACTTCACCCATTAACAATGATGAAAATTGAATGCTACATTAGCTTCTTTCATTAAGGCTATTAAGGCACAATGTTTCTTTGCATTTTAGGTACTGCTTGTTATCTGAAATAATTTTGTATCTTTTACAGTCTTGATAAAAGTTTGTAGTGCAAGTCAGGCATTTCTGAAATATAGCTATGCCTGGGGGGCAGGGAAGCCCTCAGTCTGGCTAACATTGACCACTGTTTAAAAAAGAATAGGTGCTTCATGGACAGAAAATTTGTGCAAGAGAATCACTTGCATTTGATTTTTAGACTAATTGCTTGAAACTTGGGAGTTTTTCTACTCCTTGAGGATAACAAAGGGAAAAACTCAACAACCCTTTTTGAAACATTGGTAGACCCCTTTTTTTTCAGTTCTTTAATGTGGAAAACAGAAACTGTGCTTTCTGGATGTGTTTAAATGAAAGTCAAAGCATTCATGCTGTTCTGTTTATGGATATTAAAAAGATGCTCTTCTGTTAGTGGAAATGTTTTCCAAATACTGGCTTGGGAGAAGGAATGGGAAGAGAGAGTAAGAGCATGTGTGGATGAGTTTGTACATTCAGGCATGGAAAAATACTAGAGAAGAGTTCCTGTAAGCAGTGTTTTGCTGCAAACCTCAAGAGAAGGTAGGGCTCTGACAGTACTTCTGGTCAGAAAGAAGTACAGCAGAGGTTACATAAAATGTAGCTCTGTGGTAGAGTACATCTGCTTTTGAAAGACTTCTTTGTTTTCCAGGTGCAGATGTTTGTTTTCTAAGATTATGCCTCATGGGTAGCAATGTCTTAAGATTGTGCTCAACGGATGTTAAACCGAACAGGTTTTTCATTCAGTGCCTTTTCTGTTTAATTAGCTTAATATGTGTATAAACAAGACACCTGGAGTTTCTTTTGTTAAACAAGATACTTAACTGATTGACATTGCTTGGCTTTGCCTTGCTTGCTTAGGTATTGAAATAGAGTTTTGCTGTATAACAAATGAATATAACTTTATAATTTGCAATTTTTCATGAAATGAATGGTTTAGGTTTAATTCATAATTTCTAAGTAGCAGTACATTGCTACAGCAGTTGAGTTTTATTTGATAGTTTATCTTTCCAATTAAACTTGCATCAGTTTTATGTCCTGATAAGGACAAAAGATCAATAGAAGCTTATTTTTTAAAAAGTGTCAGAAGGAATTTTTGCTTTAAAAATGTAAATTGAATTTTTTCCTACATGGAAAAAACTGTGAGGTCCATGCAGGTACCACTTGAAGTTAGATCATCTCTGTTAAACAGAGATTGTGCTTTTAGCAGTGGCTGGGAGCCATGGGAGTGGATGTTTTGCAACACATCCACCAGAGAGGCATAAAAAATTATTTTGCTTAGGAGAAGCCAGCATCAGGAGTTTGTACCAAGCATAACAGCAACATAAAAAGGTATGGGGCATGTCATCTGAATGATTCCCAGTGGGCAGGCAGATGATGTTAGATAGACTTTACTATGTATAACAGAAATGTCTAGAAAAACTGCAGAAAATAGAGGATCAAAGACATGGCAGATTAAGTGTAATCTAATGTGTTGAAATGTCTGAATAGTTTGGTCCATACATGGAATAAATGTGGGCAGAGTTGATAATAGTGGAATGGGAATTAATTGGGGAATAATAGCTGGGGATAGACAGCACATGGAGCAAGGGTCTAATTGCACGTAGTATTAACACCAGATGTCAGTGTAAAGGTGAAAAACGTAGCTTAATGCGTAGTTCCAGAGAATTTTATTTTCTTCCTTGAAGAAAGGGGAAGGGTGCAGGGATGGTGTTGTGGAGTTGCTGGAGGTTAGTGAGCTCGGAGCACTGGAATGGGAAACCTCTGCTGAGTTTTTGCAGAGCACATGTTTTTAGTTAGTACAGCTTGTATGTTTTAACTCCTTCTGCAACCAAATCTTGCCACCTGTACTGGGTATTTCTTCAGGATATATTTTTTCTCTTCTCAGTTGAAGTTTTATATCTCATTCAGTTCAAATAGATATCTGTGGAGTCTGATATCTTGGGTGTTTTGGTTGGTTGGATTGGTTTGTTTTTTCAAAATAGCCAAAGTCAGTCCATGTCCATGAATCTTCTCCCTGCAATTTTAAACCTCTCACCCTTGCCCCAATGGTAATTCAATCAAAAGTAGCTCCACTATGAAAAACGTGCTAGATGTGACAGTAAAAGAACTCCCTGAAAATTAAGGATCTGAAGGGAAATGTACCCAGCCGTGTGTACAACAGTTGTGCTGTGTTTGTTTTCAGTACAATGCTTCTGTCTCATTTTCTTTATAGGCTCCCACGTGATTTTCTGAGCATATTGTTCTCATGGACTTTTTGCTCTTTCTGTCCATTTCTGCCAAAGCTCTAAGACTCATTAGAGGGCTTTCATGACCATTTGCTCAATTTCAGTCCTGCTTTGGTTGCAGTTCAGAAGGGTTCTGCTGTTCCTTCTGCTAAAGTAGAATCTGCTCTAAACTTGTTGATACTGACCAGTGGTTTTGGTGCGTTGATTGAACAAACTCTCATCAGAATTATTCGACAAATGTGGAAAATGTGAGCTTTTAAGAAGTTTTAAAATACTTCTGCTAGGAAATCCCTAGTTTATGTAAATAGTCTTATTGAAGGAAGATATATGTTGCATTTCAGTGCAGTCTGTAGTAGCATGGAAGAAAGGCTTGTGAGACCTAATATATAGTAGCAATACTAAAATAAATGGTAGGACATACTATAAAAATGCCTTTTTTCTGATATTAGATAAATACATAAAAATTACAGAGGAGAGAATATTAGAATGGAATTTATTTAATACTGTGTGATTATTTCTTTTTTTTCTGGTTCTCCAGCCCTCTAAAAAACCAGAGCTTTTATTGGAACTGATGATATCCTATAGTAATTGCTATTTTTTTGGAGCTTAAGGTTCCTAACTAACTTAAAAGAAACACTCCACACTTTAAAATTTATTTTTTAAATACTGATGTATCCAGTAACGGCCTTTTAGTTATTATTTTAGGTTTTGGCCAGAATAGATCTAAAACCTTTGTTACTCCCATGCATTTCTGACTATATATTAAGGGAGAAAAGTGATACGGAAACACACCAAAATTTTTTTTGTCAGTGAATTTCTTACTCCTTACCAAAATTATGGCAGACAGACTAGGAGCACTGTTGTTCTGCATCACACGTGCTGTGTTTCGTCCGAGTTGGAACTGCTGCCATGATTTGTTTAGAACAAGAAAACCATAATGCTCTCCCTCCCAGCTAAATAGTCTGGAAGACACAAAAATAAATAAATCGGTGGTAGATTTTATACAAATATAAAATGCTTTAGACGATCATCTGCTTTGGTCTTCCTCCTGGCCAGTATGAAGGTCTGATATTCTCTACCCTTCATCTTTATGGCAGTCACACTTATTCAGAGAGGAAAACCATGTAATCCAGGAGTAGCCTTGGACAGCCCAGCTCCTTGTGGTTGCTGGTCATCATGGAGGGGCTTCTCCTCTTCATGAGCAGAAACACTGCAGTTTCCTCTATGCTGCTGCCTCTCGACACAAAGCCGTGTAATATTTCCTACCATCTCGTCTTTTTCATCTCTCAAGGCTGCTTGCCGTAATGAACTGGTCCTGAGCAGAGATGTCTTGCTCAAGTGCTTGCTTGAGAGTGTGAAGCTGTTTTTTTCATGGTTATCTGTACTTAGAGCTACCCTTCATATTAATAGTGGAGGTTGTCCATTATATTCTGCATTCAAGTTACTAGGAATTTGGCTTTCCAGGTGGTCTTCTGTGAAGGGATGTGCAGGAAGGGATTTACTAGTTACTATTAGAGAGCCACCCATACTGAATAAGTAGTAGTGACTTATATTTTCTCTGGGAGTGATTTGCCTCAAGTATTGAGTATATTTTTTGGTATAAATGCTTCCCTCAGTGAGAACCTTTATGAGAAGAAGGTTGTGTAGGTGGTAACAATTGCTCCACGTAGAACAGTGGCCCTTCACCCATGTACTTGTATCTTTAGAAATGAGTGTTGAAGGTCATGGGAAGAAGTTATTGATGAGTCTTGCTCAAGTTCTCTGTGAAGCTTTTTAGTTCAAGAGAAAATGCCTTCCCCTCCCTGTTGTCATTTAAGAGTAGGTTTATTTCAGCCATCATTGTCACTAAGAGATATAAGAGAATGCCCTTAAATTAACTTTCTCTAAAAGAACTTTTGTGAAAGTCTGTCACTTGGGCATACTGAAATCTCTGTTTTAGTTAGCCTTCTCCACATCTTAATGTGCCTTTCAGCATAAAGTGATGAATTCTAGCAGGATCTGCAGTAATTTATATTACTTTGTACCTGACAGCATAGACATCCCTTGTGTTTCTCAAGTCCGGATTCTGATTTTTTTGTTTTTATATATGACTAGATTAGTGTCATTCCCTCATTCAGAGATCAATTACAATAAATCTGTCCTTCTTCTGAGGAGTGTTCTCTCCGATTGGTGTGGCTTGTACCCTCTGCTGTGGCATATGGGAACCATGCTAATGTGCTGTGGAGCCCCCAGCACAGATTCACGCAATTTGCGGGAGCTGCTCGCGCTTTTCAGCTGACAACACTGCAGAAATCACCATGGAAATACAACAGAAAGTACATTACTCTTTACTGTTTGAATAAAATCAGTCACAGTTATGAGTTGGTCTTGGGTTGTTGTGTTATCCCCCTTAGTGTCTTACTCCCATTTCTGCTACCTTCTTACAGCAGAACACATGTTACTCATTAGTAGCATGGATGATATGGGAAACAAGAATGTTGAAGTTGTATTGAATATCTTCCAGATGGACACAGCTACACAGTATCAAACAAGGTTGGATCTGCACTGATTTCCTTTAAAATATTAATTGGAAGTGAAAAATAATTCAATACGTCAACAATTCTCTAGAATTCTGAATTCAGTAAACATTTGCCATTGTAAAATATATACCTAATAATTGGTTCTTATAAAACTGCCTAACCTGCTTTCCATCCTCTAAAGGCATTAAGCAACTAAAATTTGATTGGCGTAGGAGCCAGGATTTGCTAACGAGATTAAGTGGTTACATGCTCCAAAGTTAAACAAAAGCCCAAGGATGGCTGTGTGCGCGCACTTATATTCTCAGCAGAGAAGGCACTAAAGGCTTGTGACCACATTAGGATGGATGAACTGGAAGATATCTTTGACCCTTTAAGTGCCAGTTTGATGGGGATGGAGACGCAGGAGAATATCTGTACATATTTAGAGCTGATAAGCCAATCTTGATGTGTTAATTGGACATTGATAATAATGAACTTTGGCAGGATGTTGGCGTCGCTGGTGCAGGTGAGGTTGGCAGGAACAGGATGTGAGGCTGGAGTGGCAAAGCCTCATCCTGGGGTCTGTGGAGGGCAGAGCAACAGTAAAGCCCAGGTAGGATGAGGCTGTGGTTTCATGTTGGCTTTCAAATAAAAGTAGGTGGTGTGGAGGTGAAAAACAATCAGATTAGTAGTGTCCTAGGGAGGACTTTGGGTTTTTTTCAGAGTGGTAACTATGCATTTTGTAGGATTTGAACTACACAGAGGAAATAACTGGCCTTCTAGTCAGAGAAAAGTGGCAGGAAGGAAGGAAGATGAAGATGAAGGATCTGTGAGGGAACCAAAAGCTTCTAATTTGGATAGAGGAGAGCTCTAGCAGCTCCCACTGGAGTGACAGTGCCTTGTAGCAGCATCCCCCTTTCTTTGAGTGGGGCAGATCTGCAGGTGCAGTAGGAAGGGCTGGAAAGAAATGCGGTTAATGAATGTTGAGCAAATAGCTCCAGCATTGCCGTGGTGCACACAGTGTAAGAATAGACTGAAGTACAGCACAAATGCAGAGGAGGTGGCAGAAGGAGCTGCCTTGTGCCATATATTGGCTGAGCATTCAGTGGACTTTGTGATCTAGAAATAAGTTTTCCTTTCACTTGGCACTACCTCCAGGCGTGCCAGTGTATGTGGGCATGGCACTAACACTAACCACTATCCCAGGTTAGTGGTCGGGCAGATACGCGAATATCAGCACACGAGGATTGTGGTTTGATACTGCTGGTGTGAGAGAAACGGTGCTCGTGAGAGTCTTGAGTTGCTGGGAAGGGCAGTGTGGGCCCGGGACATACCTACAGAGGCACCTGTGTGAAACTTGGCAAAAATGCAACAGCTGGAGTAACCTCTCAGTTATTTACCCCCACTGCCCACCCCCAATATGCCTTGTACATGGGCAGTCTCACAGCACATTCTGATTGCAGTAGAGATCCTCCAGATACTCTGGTCGTCAGTTCAGATTTCCCGGGCCGTATCCCCTTCTCTTACAAGGCTGGTCTGAAAGCAATTCTATCAAAGGCAGTAATTCCCCCAAAACACTGGTTTCTTGGGCGGAGCGGGTTAGAGCAGGCCTGTGTACCCCTTCCCTCCCAACAGAGCTGACAGAGGGGACGTGCCCCAGGCTGCCGGGATGCAGGCAGATGCGGTGCAGCTGCACTGCTGGAAGAGTGGACCTACACCAGTAACAGCATGTGGGCTTGCTGCCAGCAGGGTGACAGGATTTCTGCCGGAGATCTGGCCCCCATCCAGCCAGGGTGGAGTGCAGGCAGAGCAGGCATGCCTCGTTCTGCCTGTCCCTGTGCAGATAAGCTCAGCTGCACACAGTTATCCAGGATGTGAACTTCTGCTCCCTCCGGGACTGTTTCCATCTTGCATGTTGAGCAGAACAGAGGGGTTTCTTAATGTGCATTTGAGGTGCCAGCAAAGGAGGCAGTTACAGCCTGAACAAAACAGTCACAATCATCTTCCCCTTGTAGGATGTGAGGGGAAAGTCCAGGTATCTTCTACTGTAATGTGGTAAATTTGTTCATAGTAAATACCAGCTGAAGGCTGGAGGGGAGGATTGATAGATTTCCTGCATGGGAATAGGTGTTCACAAGGAAATCACAAGGGAGGTATTTGCTCTTTCTCCTGAACTTTTGCTAAGTAAAGTGTACATTTTTGGCAGCAACTCCATATCCAGTTTCATTCAATCTTGCACCTTGTTCTTTGTGGGTGAGTGTGTGTTACGATTGAAACATCTTAACCATCAACTCCATTCTGGCCTATGAGAAACAATTCAACGAACAAGTGTTCCTTTCCTTCCTAGCCCAAGAAATGCTCGTGGAGTTTAGAGAAGTGTTTTGTGCAGGTTGTATAACAGTGTGCTGCAGGACTTACACATCAGTGGTTGGGCTGATTGATTAGTAGGTTCTCTGATCTGCTCTTGTACATCAGGAAAATGCGGCCTCTCTACTGGTTGTGTTACTGTGACAAATTCTAAATGTTTCTTCAACTGTTACAAAGGGCAACTTTTTAGTGGATTTTTTTTTCTTAAACTGAGTATCATTGCTTGGACCGGTTGCATTTTGTATGTGTATTCTTTAAAAGGAGTTAAATAAAAACCAGAAAACCTCAAGTCCTCCAAGCTGGTGGTCAGTGCTACTGCCAAGCTCCTCATTTAGACAGAAGAAAGTTTGTTTATCCTCTGTACCCCAAGCACAGGCATGCGTAATTTATGCTTTGAGCATTGCCTTTACAAATATTCCTGCTCTGTGGGAGCTCATAGGATATGCACTATGCACTGGTGGGTTTCAGGAATGGCCCCTTTGTGGCCCAAGGCACTGCAGAAATCTCCCTGTGCTCAAGGGCTTTGCTTTTTCCAGATAGTCTGGTTTAAGATGGACTCTGACTTGTAAATAAATGGCCAACTGCAAACTGTATTTTGAAAGAACCGTAGTTTTAACCAGCAAAGTGTAGGTCAGTGCTAATATAATTAAACATAAGTGTACATCAGCGTCAAATGATCTCTAATGCTACAATAGCTGGCTTTTAGACTTGACAGATAGAGCTCTGCCATTTAATCAGCTGAAGATTTTCTTTATTTTGAACTTCTTTCAAAGGAAGCATTTTACTTCAATTGCAGATGTGCATGATCCAGAAAGCAGCTATACTTCTAGCTTGTATTTCTCTTTTATGCCTGGCAGCCTCTGAACTGACTGGTTCATGCGAGTCTAATTCTTATCTGAGTGACTTTGGTGCAAATTAGGGGTTAAGTCAATTATGTTCTCCTGTGACCTTCTGAATCAAAACCATACAGTATCTGTTACTGTCAGGGGTGAGCTTGAGCTGTTTTGGAAAAGCAGGGCTGCTTTTCATAAATATTTGTCTTGATTTAGTTTCCTGAGATATAGTTTAAATGTAAACTGCTCTGTATGCTTCAGCTTTTGTGCTATCTTGCTGTATCACATCACACGGTCTCACGTACTAAATAAGAGTATGGCAGTCATCATGCTGTGGTGATTATTTGAAAGGGCGTACACTCTGTTTTGGACTAGATAGCTGTTATCAGTGCAGATAATTGCTGTCAGTCACAAAAGAGACTCAGTAAACAAACATTTCACTTTATCATGTGACAGATGCCTGCAGTTTTGTACAATGTATTTGAGTGATGTTCACTGTAAATCAGGACTGCTTCAAAAGCAACAAATCCAACTCGCCCAAATCCTTCCTGACATAATTACTTTTCTGGTAGATATTAATTTTTCATTGTTATATATACACTATTGCATTTTCAGTGTTTGCAGATAACAGTGTTTGACAAAAACATCTAAGACAAACCAATTCACCTGACTGCTGTCACTGGTGGTGGTGGTTTTTTAGGTGGGTTTTTTTTTGGTTTCTTGGGGTTTTATTTTGGGTGGTTGGTTGGTTTTGGTTAGGTTTTTTTGGTTGTTTTGGGTTTTTTTTTGTTTTGTTTTTTTTGGGTTTTTTGGGTTTTTTTTTGTTTTTTTTTCCTCTTTGTTTTCCTCCCTCGTAAAGAAAAGAATACCTTCAGTTTTGGAATTCATACTTGAAAATTTAGACTTTCAGAGAGAAATGAACCAATGAGTTAGCATATTCAGGACAACTTAGAAGGGCAAAGGTAATAAATGTCTTAATTTTGTGGAGAATGAACACAAAGCTGCTGCTTTTGTTCCTGTGGATTTTCTGAACAAAAGGATGATTATTTGACAAGTATAAACGATGTATCACTTTTTTTTCTCCCAGTGATGTGTGTCTGTCTTTCTCTTTAGGTCCTGTGCCTCAGAGGGAATGTGTCTTATCTTCTGTTAACAATTCGCACCCAGTCCATGCCTTACTGGAAAGCTTTACAGTCTTATCTGGCTGTGCAAGCCGGGGCACGACGAGCCTGCCACAAGAGGTGCACGTCCTCAATCTCAGAAACCCCAAGGAGGGTCTTGGCCATCATGAAAGAGAGGTAAAGGGGAAATTACTTTTTTGTCCAGATCCCTGGTGATAAGTATGTCTGCAAATGGGATTATTATATGTTAATTCGCTGCATAAAGTTATTTCTGAATTGTCACCAAAGTACCGCAAAGAACCACGTACAATTTGCATGGAGACTGTCCACCTACGCTTTGCATGTCATATGAATAAACTGCTTCCATAGCTAGCCGCCCTCTTCATTATCTTTCACAACCACGAAGTATACTTAAAAAAGGTAGGGGGGTGGGCAAAGGAAATAAGAAACAGATTTAGATCTCCAACAGGCCTTTGCAGAATTGGCTGTCTTCAAAAGCAGATCGTTTACCTAAATGTGTTATAAATTAACATGAATACCTTTGGATCCCTGCCATGACCACTATAAACAAATACTGAAGTTCAGATTCTTTCACCAGCGTAATGCAGCCTTAATGCTTCACTGAGGGGGGACTGCTGTACAGAAAGCAAGTGTCGCTGACTATGATAGTCCAATTACTTATTTATGTGTGCTGCACTCGGAGGGACTGGCAAAAACTTTAGCTGTTCTGAAAGCAAGAACAGAATAAAATTTTTGATGTAAAGTTGTGCCGTATTGTTGTTTACTCTCAAAACACATCAAAACAGAGCGCCAAAGTGCAAAGAAAACATTACATGCCATGACAACTGAGCCTTTTAATTCATGTTCTTACAGTATTACACACACAAATGCTTAGTACTGTGTCCTGTGAGAGCAACGTGTGTGTACACAATTAGAGGATTTGTAATGAGAGAACAAAGATGGTGATCTAACAGGGGGAAGCTTAGGAAAAGAGGATCTAAATCTGTGCTGAAAGAACTTTCAAGTGGAGTCTTCTATAGTGATTAAAATAAAGGCAGATTCTCTTGGTCAGAATCAGTCTTTCCACTGCCTTCAGTATCAGCCTTGTTGGGTTCGTGCAGCTCAATGTGTATTGTACGCATCCATGAAACTTCAGCTGTTGTGCTCATTTTCAGTATATATTTCAGTATATATTCTGGTCTTAAATGTCTAGTATATGATGAGAAAAATTATTTTCATTTTTTTCAGTAGATATCTCATTGGCTTCCATTAATCAGAATTGTCAGATCATCTTCTGTCATGAGATGAATAGAAAAATTATACTTTTTTGGTGGGACTGTAACCGAGGAACAGATATTTTTATATTCGGGGGTGGTGGTGTGGAGGTTTGTTTTGGGATTTTGTTTTGTTTTGGTGGTTTTTTAAGCCTTGGTATACCAGACATTGGATTATCAGCCTGATAAGTGCACGGCGAATGACTGAAAAAAGTGTAGATACGATCAGTTCTCTGGACATGAAGACCAAATTGTAGGGCTTTTTGGTTTTCTCTGGGTTTTGCAGGTTGTTTGGTTGTGGCGGGGGAGTTTTGGGGTGGGGGTTGTTGTTTTTTGTTTGGTTTGGGGTTTTTAGCGTCGTTTCTGATGAGAAGTAAATAGCTGTACGTGATTCTGCTATAGATTTTTCAGTGCTTCTCTCATCTCCTAGAAGACCTTAAATCCATTGCTAAGTCATAAGCAAATTTGGTCTGAGTAGATCTCACAAGGTGATCACAAGTTTTATTGAAAGCGGGCAGAAGAGTGCCCTCACTGTGGGGATGTGGTACTGGGGGAACTTGTAACTTCTTGGTTACTAAAGGGTGCCCAGGGATGGGATGAAGCAGGCTGCAGCTGGAGCTTGTACCTGCCGAGAGACCAGAGTGACTCAAGGGCCGAGTGCACATTTGCATAAGCCCAAATTTCCCTCTGGCCCGGTGCCGGTGCCGCTGGCGCTGCTTGCGTAACGCGCGCTGTGTGCAGTTGTGTGCGCGCACAACGTGAGCGAGTCAGGCGTGCACGAGAATGCAGGCTGTGCCCCTACTGCCTGACCAGCGTGACAGAATAATAGAATTAAATACTTGGCTTTGAGTGAAAATACTTGCTGTATTTCTAGCAGAAAGAGGCTGCTTGTGCCTTGTCTAATGTGCTTATGTTAAGAAAGCAGTTTGCCCTAAGCTGTCTTGTCTGTATACTTGGGGGTATACTGAAGTGTAGGGCACTGAATAGATTTCAGCATTTGGAGCCCTTAGCCTCTGTCTCCCATTTCCTGAGCAATTTCCAGTCACTGCCCTCGGAGATGGCTGCTCTAAAAATGCACAGGAAGCTGGAGCAAGGTTTGCTGGCAACAGTGTTGAGCAAAAGAGTGTAAACAACTTGCAAAGATCAGATTTTACTTTTAGGATTAGACTCAGAGAACAAAGCAGAGCAAATGTTATCTTTTCCATTATTGTAGAAACCAACTCCAAGTGGCCCTTTGTCTAAAAGTAGAATGTACCCATCACCTTAAGTTACGTGAGCTTGATTTACCAGCTAAGGTATTTCCTGTTGCCTGCAAATGCTGATAGCAAAGGTAGAGATCTGTTTGTCATACAGTATTTCCAGTAGACTCCAGAAAAAAAACCAATGGGTTTTTTTGACAGCACATTACTTAGATTTAGCAACATCTAAAGCATGTTTAAAATAAATGATATGTTTGTTCAGAGGTTGGCTGAAGTTCTGATAATACGGAATGCAAGATCTGAAAATCTTTAAGTGAAGGCTTGCTTTGGGGGAGGAGGTTGGGTTGTTTTGTTTTTAACCTGCACTGTGCTAGAATGCTGCTAAATTACACATTCCTTACTTGAGGGGAGGAGTGTAAACTTCCCTTAGCAAATTCCTTGGAGGGTTCATGCATTAAACATACTTGTGCAGTTATCATGGTTCTCATAAATATGCAACATATGTGTATGCATTAATTTAACTCACTTTGACACTTGTGTAGAATATACAGACAACAAGTGTTCTCAAATTGAAACACAGGAGGAGTGGGTGATGTGGGGGAGGGCACGGCAGGGGAATGTGTTCCTCCTGTAACACAGGCAGGCTTTTCAGAAAGGGTTAGTAAGATTTGGGTGCTTTTCCTTCCCTGTAAACTGGAAAAAACAAGACAAAAGACAGACTGGAAAGGTATAGGATTATGTATTCTGAACAGTCTTTGCGAAACTGCATCAGTAGTTTACCACTTTTTGTGTTAAGGCAGAAATCTGGTAAATATAAGGTCATATCATGAAATGCTATTATCACATCTATGATCTTCAAGGAATTTGTATTTTACTTCATTAATCCCATTGGGATGAAATATTGTACATTGAGACTGGGAATGACTTCTTTCTTCAAGTAAGAACCCCCGAAGTTCCAATCTTTTTCAAGTATTTCTTAGAAATGTCTTTTATCACAACTCATATTTGGCCATGCTTTATCATAGGAAATAGAATACGGGTGCATGTAATAGCCTCAAGTGTTTATATTGAACTTGGCATGAAAAATGCAAGCCTTTTTTGTTTGTTTTATTTGATCAAATATTCCTGGGGAAGTGAGTGCGTGTGTGCATTTCTGTACTGATCTGGGTCTCAGCTGAATGCCAGGAACTACTGAACTCTTACAATAACTTTCTCTTTGGCTTTGGGTATCTTCACTGCTTCAGTTTCTCAGTTTTCAGAAAGGAGATAGTTGCTTCCTCATGGAGCTGTTTGTTCTGAGGAAGGATTATTGTTTGTTGAGGTGCTTGGAAACTAGAGATTTGCACCAGAAAAATGTGTATAGAAGAGCATAAAAATTATTTTAAGATGTAAGTCACTCTTTAGGTATATTATCAAGTCCTAAATTAATAGAGGATTCTTTTATTATGCCTGTTGGTTGAATTTCCCTGAGCTGCTTTGAGCACACAGTCACAATTGAAATAGTTAAAGGGAGAGAGGAGGGGCATATAAAATTAATCTCATGTGAATACTTAGGATTGAATACATATGAATACATGGAATCAGAGTTCCTGGCAATAGATTCGCTATTGTTTTCGTTTGCATCCTCATCCTCAAAAACTTTAAGATGTTATGCCTGATACAGATGTTTAACATGTGTTATATGAAATGAAGGCAGGAAAACTAAGGACTTGTCTTTATTTTTATAATTTTGAGTAACACCACTGAGGCTGTAATAACTCGACAGACCTTTTTCCCCAGTGTTTAAGCAGTGCTACTTGGCAAAAATTTAATAACAACTTTTAAAATTTCCTTTGAGAGTAAACATGATATTAAAGTGGCCATTAGCTCCTGGAATAGGCTAATTGTAATAGGCTGATCCTGAATTCAGGATAATTTTTCTGTGTCACAGTGTTTTCTGTTTTTAGGACTATGATGATCTTGGTGATGAAGACGGTGAAAACCTAGTTCATTTTGCCTATTATGCTACATATTTACTGTATTTCCCAGTGTGTTTGTTTTAACTGTTTTCAGAAGCTTGATACTACAACAGCCTTGCCCAGGGCTATGTCATGGAAAAATGTTTTGTTTCATGCTCAGGCATCCAGAGATACAGGAACAGCCTTGAGATTCAGCTCAGATAAAGGGGCCACTTCTTGGGCGTATTTTAAACATGCTGACCTGCAGCACCAGAGCCATGGTCAGAAGGGGCCTGGAGGTCATGTGCTGACAGCAGGCAGGAAGGGAATTCAAGGTTTGTTACTTGACAGCTGGAGTTAGTAAGGATTTTGTTACCTATTCATTTGTTTGAATAGGTATACCCTGCTGCATGTGGGTATATTTAGTACTTCTGGTAGGTCAAAGGCCTTTGCTTTGAAGAAAAATAGTTGCTGCTTTAGAAGAAGCAACTTCTTCTAAGAGAGATGAAACAAAGCACTGTGCCTCTGCCAAGTACAGACCAAATCTGAACACTGCAAGGGTATTTTCCTTTTCTTGCCTCTTCACTTTCTGACCACCTTAGCTTGGCAGCAGTAGTGGATCTCTAGCTATAGCAGCAGACCTGCAAGTTTCAGTGCAAGTATGTACAGGAGTTTTGAACCTTCAACCTCTTCAGCTGGCCAACTCTCCTGTTATGCTGACCATCAAGGTCAACTCGATCACTTCACCCATTACTTCTTGTTCCTTGATGATGTGTGGTTCATGAAGTTGTGCAGAGGCAACATAATCATACTGGGTGTACAAATGACAATGGAAAATGAGTTTGGTCACCTGCAAGCCTCTCTGTCAAATTTGAGGTTGACTACTGCTTTTTATTGTAATCTTTTTGCATGGTGTTTTGTGAGGGAAGGGTGCCACATAAGATCGAGAATGGGAAGTCCAGATGATTTACTGCTTCTACCAGTGCTCTGTGCCAGTGAGGTGTCAGAGTCAAGTTGTGAGTGATGCTGTGGCAAATGTACTCCAGGAACACCCTGTATTTGTTGCTTGGAAAGCAGGAGTTCCTCCTCATATGTATCTTTGATCCTGGGTAGTTTCCAAAGCTTGCCCACAGCTTGTGGTGGCTCCACTGGCTCACCAGGGTGGTTTTGCAAGCTGTTGTTATTCCCTTTACACACAGCCGTGCCCAAGAGCCCAGCTGGAGTACTGGACTGGATCAGAAATTAAGCACACGATAGACCTTATAAAGCCTTAAAGACGGTGGCAGCATGTGTCACAGAAATCAGAATCACTTAGTGTCTGTCTCAGATGTCTGCTGAAAGCTGCAACTCCCATGCAACTAAATACACTAAAATGACCTTGATGTCTAAATTACCTTGATGATGAACATGGCATTGCCATATCTTTAAGAAGTGGAGTTTGCTTGTTGTTTGAAAAGCTTTGCAATGCTCTTCCCCTTCTTCTCTTTGTTAGCACTTTGAGGGATCTGTGCTTGCATAAAATCCCACCTTTTAAAATGTGGCTTTTTCATCTTGTTTGTCTGGACTGCAGTCTTTGCACGTTGTTTTTAGCCAGCTCAGGATTTGCTGGACGTTGGATTTGGCAGTCATTTCAAGTTCTGCCCACCAGAACTGCCAGAGGAAGTCCCGCGTTGGCCGGAGGAGCCTGTTTGCACAGAGCTGTGTGTCCTGCAGGAGCGTGGCTTGACGCGTGTCTGCCCTTAAAGAGGCAGCAGGGACATCTCATGACTTGGAAAGTGCTGTGCAAACCCTCAGTATTTTCCGTTTTTAGAAATGGGACTGTTTGCTGTGTGCAGAAAGTGAGCCCTGTTCTCAATTCAGAGAGCTGTGTGGAGCAGTGTCTGAAGCCATGCCAAGGCCTACCACAGAACGCTAACAGGTTCAGAAGGAAAAACGTCAGTATGAGTTTTCTGATTGCTCACAGTTTTTGGGTTTGCTGACTGCTGCTTAAAATATCATGTTGGAAGCTGTACACTGGACTCTTGTTTTCCTCTGGTGCATGTAGCTGCAGGTACTGATGTGCTCTTGCAGCGTTGTAGAGAGTGAGGGGGCTGCTGCTGCTGCTGTTTACTGGATGGACTCTTCCTGTCTCTATGTGGCTTGTGTGTGTAAGCACACTGTGCACGTGGGCTCACACGTTTCTTTCAGGCAGATGTGTGTTGATTTTTGATCATAGACTGTGATTTGTGTTCATCGTCTCCAGTTTCCTCAAAGCTTCTGACTTGTCTTATTTATAAATTACTGCTTTGTCTGTAATTACTTTTCCCAAGAAAAGAATATTAAGGAAGTGATGACATTTCCAGGAGTCCACTTATATCACAAACTCCATGGTCAGGTTCCAGTCTAGCTTTGGGTTCATGCATGTGTATGTGAGATGTTGGAGCAACATTTGTCATGAGTGGTCATGTTTATATTCATCTCTAGAGTGTCTGTTTGAACCAAAATCTGGAATTAATGAAGTCGTTCTTCTTCAGCCTCCCAGCACAGAGGAGGATTTCCAACATAAATTGTGTGGAACTTGCCATGCCTGGCAGCCATGCTCCTGTATCAGCTGAAAAAGTAAAACCATGCTGTGGCAAGATGGAAGAATAACAAATGTTTTAATTGGTTGAGTGTTTTTATGTCGATCTTGCTTTTGATAACACTCAAGTTTGTGTTTCTCTAGAAGAGTCTCTTATTTTTCCCTGTGAAACGTAAGCAGAGTACTTATACAGTAGGAAAATAGGAAAACTTGTTATTTAAAGGAGAAGATGCAAAAATAGCACCACCATGAGGTACAAATATCTGAAACTTAAATTGCTTGAAAAAGTTTGAAGGAAATATAGGTAATTTATAGCTGATACTGTCTCTTTAACAATTGCTATGGCAATTTATAATAAAGAAATGTTGTTATTATGATTGGACATCATGCCATGTGTAATAAACATGGTGGTGGCAGTAGTTAGTGTGTCTAGATGAGATGCAGTATTTGGTGATGACTCACATACTGTCAGTGAGGGCAAAGTATTAAGGACTGTCACCATTGTGGAGATAACCAACATTCTCTTACCTTGAAGACAGTTTGAAGTTTGGCTCTCTCTTCCATCATCTCTCAAGGAAGCACAGTGTTCATGTCTTCTGCATGGACACCGTGTGCTAGTGCATGTGAACATGTGCGTGAGGTTCCGAGGCCTCTTGGGAAAGGTGACTCTGCATGACATTGGTTTTGCAGAGAAATACAGTGGCACTTGCTTTGTAGGTGTATCATCAGTACAGGCCATTGGAACATGCCTTCTTTCCTCCTCTAATTTGGTTTCAAGTGATGCTTGCAATGAAGTAAATCGAACACTGAAAATGCACCTGGAAGCTGCATGGAAAAATACTGCATGCAAGAAGCAGCAGTTAGTTCTTTCTTACTTACCTGGAAAGCAAGCCAGTATTTTCTTCAGTAAATCTCTTTTCAAGCAAGAATCAGCAAGACAATCCAGATATGATGTGCATAAAATGGCATCATTGTGCAATAAAATACTTCATAGGATCACAGATTTCTTCTGGAGGTTTTTATGAGATTTTATGATATTGATTCTGAAATTGTATAGAGATATGAGTAGTCTTACATGGCTAGGCCTGCTTAAATAGAAAATCTGGTTCCTTAGGGATTTTGGTGGTTTTTCTTTCCTGTATAGTTAGTATTATAAAATCATTATTCGGGATATTCCCCAAACACTGCTTTGTTTGTACAGAGATTAAAAGTTCTAATTATTTTTAAGTTTGAAAATAAGAAAACAATTGGGAATATTGAAGACCCACACCAGGAAGTAGAGAGACAATATATTGGTAACAATTACTTTTTATCTTCTGAAAGCAGTTTCCTTTGTATTTAATTTCTAATACTTTATGTGAGCATATGTAGTACAGACACACATTTGCACCAACTCTTACTTGGACTGGTAAGTTACTGACAATAAAGTAAACAAAACTGTTTCCTACATCTGGAGCTGCTGCTAGGTTTTCTGTTTTTCATGAGTCATGCGCACATGCTGTCCCATACTCTGGCGTGGAAAGCAAGAATTTAGTTTTGCATGTCCAGTAAACATGTGAACGCTGCATTTTACACTTTCTTTGTGACAGTGCTTCTTTAAAAGACACCTGTAGAATGATGTTTCTTTTTTCCAGTCATCCAGATCTACGTGTGGTCTAGCTGCAAACCCTGAGGACCAAATTCTTTTGTATGTGGAGGCTCTCGAATGACATAACCCTTTGTCCTGCAGTCTTTCTGTCATCTTTTTCATGTTTGTTTGTAGAATTTACTGGCTTTCTGAAGCCCTATTATCTCAGCCTCCTCCCCTTCCCCACCTGCAGCTTGTGAAACAATGGAAAGTATGATGTTAAACCATTAAGGATTTACCCTGAGATTTGGAAATTCTGTGTTCAGATTCCAGTTTTGCCATCATGTTCTTTAGACACTGTGTGCTATGTTACATCTGCATCATGTTTTGCAGTTGAGATGAACTACGAACCTGCTGTGTCAGCTCTGCCCTCAGACCTGGTGGAGATGAGATAGTGCTAATACTGTCTCAGAATACATGTAGTATTCGGTATTAGTATCGTACTGAGCCTTGACTAACAAGACCTGTTGGAGGCAAGATGTATCGATACTTTAGTGATACGTTAGTGCAGCTCTGTCATTTCTGGCTGGGTGGCTAGCACCTATCTAACTTGCTGAAAATACAGGCAGTAGAAACTTGTGTTTACCTGAAATAGCCTGTGTAGATTTGTTTAGAAGACCCCAAATGCGTTTAAGGAAAATAGTCCTGGCAGAAATTTGTCATATGTCTTTTATCTCTCAGTTTAAGAAGCATTTCCTTTGGGACAGGAGCTGCTTTTTAGTATGTACTCATATATCCTCTAACATAGTTAACCCCCTCCACACCCTTTTTTTCTTTTCAGGGCATTGGGTACCTTGTTACACAACTACCTGGTAATAGGGGTGGGAGAAGGGAAGGCAAATTAAAATTTGCAGCCCAGGTGATACACTAAAGAAAAACTTAGATCTGCAATATATGTACACATAAGTGCAGAACAGAAAATTATCTGGAAATTTGTTTCATTTCTGCGTGAGTCTTCTACCTTAATTATTAAAGTAAAACTTAGTCTGATGATACCATTTTTTGAATAGGCTGCTAGCAGCAGTAGGGGAGATGCTGTACTTGTGGTGTACAGGGACAGATCTTCCATCCTTAAACAGATCTAAAGCCAACAAGGAATTTTCCCACAAAATGTATAAAAGGAAGACTGTCCCCTCAGGATTCATTATATGCCATGTGAATGGTATTGACATCTACTGATTTATGCAAAGCCGAGCAAAGCACTGTGTTTTTAGGACTCAAGTGCTGGGAAGCCTGGCTGATCTGCAGAAGGGCAGATGGCACAAATGGTTTCACTTAATCTTTGTGAGCCTGAGCATCTAGTTCAGGTCACAGACAGAATGGGGAAAGCAGTCCCATCTTTGCACTGATGGGCATGAGTTTTCCATTGACTGAGCTATGAGGCTGGTCACTGTGGGCAGCCCTTGCTCTGCAGGTGACCAAAGTGGGGATTATCGTGTGAAGGTTAGATTTGGTTGGCAGAGCTGTGCAGAATTGCTTGTGCAGAGGTTGCTTTCTTTGCTGCAGATAGAAGTTTTTGAAAAATCTTCTTTTTCAGGAGAATTCTGGTTCTCAAAGCTATGTTATGCAGAACACATTCAGTGAAAATTGAATTGAAATACATATGTACAGGGAAAGCTGGATTTTGTATAACTCTGGTAAACGAAGCTAACGTAGGCAGTGTGTGTATGATATCTACATAAATTTTATCAGTAAACTCTTTGGGTTATACTTTCAAGATGATTGTCACAGAAGTAACTGTCTCAGTATGACTTATGGTAATACAGTTATTGCCCTTTGTGTTCTGTGCTTATACAAACCCTCAAGTTTTTTACTCTTATTTTTCTTGCACTTGGAAAGTAATACCCCTTTCTATTGCAAATAGGACTTCAATAACTGTCCTGCATATTTGCCAAGTTATTTGTATCAGGAATAAGCTTTTATTACCTAGGTATTTGCATAAGTGATTAGCATTTGGCAGCTCCAACTTAGAATAACAACTTAGGAGCAGCAGAAATTAATTTGCTATGTTTTTGTCTGAAAATAAATTATGTGACTAAGCTGTGGGCAGAAATAGTCCAACGTTTTCATGAAGCACTATTTTATAATGTCTCCTTGAGTCAGAATTTTATGACAGTGTGTGAGCTGCGGTGCTTTCTCAACAGACACTGCATTTCCAGTAAAACCTTACCAGCATGGTTGCGTACTCTTACACTTTTGAGGAGAAAGCATCACTGGTGCAGTAACCCACCAGTTACGAACCTGACACAGGCAGCTCTGCTGCCAGGAACAGAGCAGTATGTTTAGTGTCATACAGCATACCATTGTACCCATCTTGCATATGATGTCTTTTATAATGTTATAGTACTAAATTTTACTTGTAATTTGCTTTTTTTAGTCTGTTGTGTGGAGCAGCTGAATTCCAAATCTATGTGAGGAAATCTAAATATGCTGCAGTTCCATCCTATTGCACAGATCCTCAGCTGGGTCATTTAATATTAGGGCCAGAAATGTACCAGAGCTTAGACTGGAGGGAGAGCTGCAGATAATTTTTGAGTACGCTGCAAGCCCTTAGGCTTTTGTTCTAAAGGGCTCTCTCTCATCCGACTGTTGGTACAACTACCAAGTCAGTGTACGGGCAGGTCAGTTTTCTGGCTGGTTCTGATGATAAACCTTAGCTCTTCATTACAAACAGTGTATTGCTCTGCATGGAACAGGTGCCAAACTCAAGGGCGATGCTTCATCCCTACTGAAGGCACTTTGTTTAGTTCGTGCCTTGAACATGTGTTTTGGGGCTGCCATTTGGCAGCTGAAGTCAGTTGGTCTGTTCAGCCTAGAGAAGAGGAGACTGAGGGGAGACCTCATCACATTCTACGACTTCCTCATGAGGGGAAGAGATGGGCAGGCACTGATCTCGTCTCTGTGGTGACCAGTGACAGGACCTAAGAGACTGGCCTGAAATTGTGTCAGGGGGGGTTTGGGTGGGATGTTAGGAAAAGATTCTTCACCCAGAGGGTGGTGGGGCACTGGAACAGGCTCCCCAGGGAAGTGGTCACAGCCCTAAGTCTGACAGAGGTCAAGAAGCGTTTGGACAATGGTCTCAGGCACATGGTGTGACTCTTGGGGATGGTGCTGTGCAGGACCAGGAGTTGGACTCGATGATCCTGATGGGTTCCTTCCAAATCAGCTTGTTCTGTGATTCTCTGATCTTTCCTCTGATTCATTAATAATGAGAACATCATGCATAATTCAAAATAGTTTGTTAGTGGATTTGGCATATTCATGTGCTGCAGGACTTGATTTTTAAGCTCTTTGTGTCTAGCACAGCACATACTGACCTTTAGCCCCTACTGCAGGACAAACAGGAGTGGAGGGAAAAGGAGTTTTCAAACACCTTTTGGTCAAAGGTTTTTGAGAGTACTTCTTAATGAAGAGAGTGCAGTGGGCCATAGGTCATAGTTGGGCAGTCCTTATCAACTTTTCTGTTCTCTTGTCTTCTTTTTTATGGAGCCTAGTTTTCCAGCCTGGGTGGTAGATTGTAATGGTCAAGAGATTGTGCAATATACTCTTTTTTATGAAGTAACGTATGGGACCACATCAGTCTCTGGTTGAATGCCAGTAGCTTCAGTGGAATTATGCCAGGGGTGAATCTTTCCCATGATTTTTAAAACTGAGCTATAACTGCTGTTTAGTCAATCTGATTCACTCAGTACTGTGTGGGCGAGAAGGTCCAGGCAGTGCCAATCTATTTGCAGTCATGTATTTAGGGTAAAATAAGCAAAGGGTTGATTTTAAAATTAGAGTGTTACATGAGCCTTGGAAATAAACTTCAGTCGCCCACACACCTGGGTAGATGCTACCTGGGACTCAGATCCATTCCCAAAGGATTGAGTCGTGCCTCATCCTGAAAGTAACAAAAGGTCTTTCCTTCCCTCGTGCCTCGTGCATCGCAGCCCGCTCCCTGCGCTCTCCCAAAGCAGCAGGTCCCTGCCCCAGCAGCATCCGTGAGTGCTGGTCTGGCAGAGAGGAGGTGGCATGGTGTGTCCCTGGCAAGGGCTGCAAAGGTGGCACAGTGTTGGATTCTGTGGGAGAAAAAGTAACTGTCTGTGGGTATGAGTGCTTGCTTTTAATGCCATTGCAGTTTCCCTGAAGTTAATGGTTTCTGTGATACTGTTTTAAAAATCTTCTGTCTAATTGCTGGGGGTGAGTTTTCAAAAATTGGTGCTTGCTCTGTCTGAACAAAGAGTCTGCATTGGAGAACCTTCCCAGAAGGAAAGCAGTAGGATCTCTTGTGCTTTTAGGAACGTGCTTATACAATCATTTGATTTAAGAGTGCAAATATGTAACCCTGCGAGCAAAGTTACGTTCAAGCAGTAACACCATGTGAACATATTTTGAGTTTCTTGGAAAAATCAGCAAACTCTGTCTCTGAAACTGTTGGCTCTAGAAAGCTGGATATTGTGATCTACTATAGTTGGCTTGATACCAAATCTGTAACACAATATTCGGTGAGCATAGCAAAAATATGAAGAGGAGGAAAAAACAGTATTCCATTTTGACTCCCAATCCCTGTCTAAAGAGTGTGCTTTTTCTTTACTTTTATTTTAAAAAGAAAAGTATCCTTCCCAAAGTACTTGATAAACACTTCTGAAAAGTGAGGCAGTACCAAATCCCACCACTTGACATGGATTAATGGATTAATCCTTGACTGAATTCTATTATGGCCAATGTACCAACATTGTATCTTTTCAAGTGAATTTCAGTAGAAATGCCAAATCTCCTGTATCGATAGACACAAGTGAACTGTAAATATAAGTTTCTTCATATTCATTTATTTGACTTACAATACCAGAATAAACTATGTTCTGTGAATATTGTGTTAACAAAAAGAGTGAGAACGCTTAGGGCAGAGATAAGTATAAATTTTCAGATTTCAACTCTAAATTTTGCCTGCTTTGAAAGAGTTAATTTAATCTTTGCAGCAGAGTAATGAGTTAAGATGTCATAAATCCGTCTTTACTGCATCACTTGTAAGTCAGAAAATGTACTTATGTGATCTGAGAGTTACTTTCCTTTTTTTCTTCTTTTTTAGAGAACAGCTGTCCAAGCCTAGGCAGTGTAATTTAATACAACACCGCATATTTTGTCCTGGCTTATTAGCACAGATTTGTAATGGGTGTTTTGGAAAATGTGCTATGAATTTATCTAAAGGTCTTCATGCCGGAATAGTTAATTCAGCCTTACAAATCCTTGGCACTTAACTTTCATCTTTTTAGAACAAAACACAGAGCCTGTGATTTGATGCCTTGAAGTCAGCAAAACAAAATGGTACTTTAACAGCAGCATTTACTTTGATCAGTTTTCAGCATTTGTGTCCTTGCCTTTCACATAGTACAAATTGCTTTACCAGAGTAGCAGGGCAGGAGCCCGTAGACTGTTTTTGTAGTTGGTTTCTGTGGTGATACTCAGCCTTCCATGAAACTGTGATCTCTGGGGACAGAAGCCTCTGCAGCCGCCTTAACCTTGCTGCTGCTGGAGACCTTAAAGGAACTGTGTGCAGAATGTGCAGACAGCAGTGACCAGCATGGGTCCGTGCAGAGGCAGCTGGCTCAGCAACGCCAGCGGAGGTTTGATGGGCATTGCGCCTATGAATGGAAAAATGCGTTCTGGCAGATGGGACAGAACCGCTGGATGGTTCACATCCCAGTTGTACTTGCATGCTTTTTAAAGAGGAATGTGTAGGTTTTGTTTTAAGATTTTCAGAATAGCTTTAGTCTATAATTTTCACCTATGACCAAATTGTTGTATTCCTCACAAGTTAGTCATGTACTATTTGGAAGAGTGTGTGCCAAAGGGGGCCAGACATGAGTCTGAAGAGGAGCTTCCTCTGACAAACAGCTGTTGAAGTTGAGCCTTGCTGAGAGGACCATTGCTGACACACATGCCCAGAAGGTCTGGCCTAGCTATTGATTGCACAATGAAAATGCTGGCTGTGCAACAGCTCTGTGATCAAATGAGCCCTTCACTGGGAGTGAGGAATGTGTTGGACCACATTGACTTATTTTCCTGTACTATTATGCTGCTGTCTGCTTGGGTAATATGCTGTCTCTTAATATGTTTTTAAAATAATATGGGCAAAGCAATAGCAGCTGCTTTTTAAATGGACTAGGTGACCTAAAAATGCCCAAGTCCATTTAATGATGCTGGTTTCATTTTCTTTTGGTATTGTTTGACCAAACTGGTCACAGAGCTGCCTGAGATGCAGAAGACTTTGACTGAAAGTAGTGTGTTGTCGAGAAGTACAAAATGCGTGTGTTTTATAAGCTTCCTTGAAAATCTAGGAATGGATGGAGAATGTCTCTTTTTGGATCACTGATTTTTTTTTTTAAATTTTTTAAGGCTTATATGGGAGTTTCAGAAAAAAGTTAGGAGTTTTACCACAGAGTTCAGTGAGTTCAGAGTTTCACACCGTGTCTTCAAAACACTCTGTACAGCACTGACCACACATAGGATTGGTTTCTGATGGAGTTTCTGGGCAAGGCTTCACATAAATATTTAGTAATATGGATTTTGCCAGTGAAAATACAAAAAAGAAGGGGAAAATTTGTAGTTCTCTCTTGTGCTATTAATTAGAAACATTTTTTTTTTTGGTGCATTGAAGCAATCCAGTCTCTTTCTATCAATTTGTGTTGTGTTTTGAATATGCTTTGAACTGTCTAGATGTTTGAGAAAGGATGTGCCTTGAATAGCTCTTGAGCTGGGATGAGACAGAAAGGTGTCTGGAGGAGGGGGATCACTTAGGACTCAGTAATAGATGGTATAACTAGAGCCACAGTGGGAGCACTGCAGCAGAAATGACATTTTGTTGAGATTGCTGTAGAGAGAGTAGGGATGAGGATCTTCCACAGCAGTGCTGTGCATGGAGGCAGCCATGCCAGAAATCAGCAAAGGGGCAAGTCAGTGGGAGCACAAATGTGGCAGCAGAAAGCTTAGCAAGGCAGAGCTAAAGAGAGGGCTGGTGTCATGCTGGAGGTGCAGCTGAAGTGTTGAACTTGTGCTTGTGTTGATGTCATAACTTTTAACACCTTAGAGTCCTGTTAAGCATTTCAGTCTCTGGAGCAGGAATGGGAAGAGGCTTTTGGGTACCTCTGATGCATAGTCAAAGTCCGGATTTTCACTTGGGCTCTGCAGTTCAAACCACTCTCCCTCACATAAACACCTCTCTGGTGAGCTGTTCCGACCATGCCTGCAGTACCTGGGCTGAAATTTCCATGTGATACCCACTGACTCTAGTTAGACACGATAAAAAACTCAAATGCTTGGCAGCAGGGTTTTGACATAAAGATCTTGAGTGCTAGTAACTCCCCAGCAGTTTGCTTGAAAAACTTTCCAAGAACCAGAAGAAAGTCTCTCATAATAGATACCACTGCTGTGTATCATCAAGCACTGACAGTGATGTTGGAGCAACTGTAAATATAAGGGGGGGAAATAGTCGCGCTATGAGGAGTGTCTTAATTTTGTACCACTCAGTGGGAACAGTCACATTTGGACTTGGCTACCCAGCAGGTAGGTTCCTCAGCAGTGCTAGCTTTGAAACAGAAACTGCTTATGAAAAACATGGTGGTCCAAGATGCTCCTGAGCAGTTATTTTGGAGCTCTGGTTTTGGGTTTTTTTCAGTCTGTAAAACCAAGTGTTTTTTTTCTCAAGACTCGGTATTTTTCTGAGTACTCTGTTATGCAAACAAGTATAGTGAGAGGAAGTATATATGCTAAGGAATATAGTGATGGAGGCTGCTGCAGAAGCATGGTCACATTAGCTGTATTCTTTCTCAAGTTCAGGACTAGGGATATGAATTCGGCATTATGTGTTTTGTTGTTTAGTCAAGAGCATCAGTGAGGAGTGCAGTAATGCAAAATTATCTTTATTTGGAAAATTTTCACAGAAGCATTTCATTTAGTTATGAAAAAAGTTGATTTGGTGTTGAAGTCCTGTAGCTTTTCCCAAGGATCTGCACTTTTCAGGCAGAAATGTAGGAAAATTCCATTATGTGGTATAACTTATCCTACAGTTTCAGCCAAAAGCATGGATAGATAGATCACCACTTCTGCATACAGCTCAAACTTTGTTAATTATTTCCATACACGTATGGAAATGATAATGTATGTGTGTATTATATACATCTTTAATTTTCAAAGCTAAGGGAAAGAAACTACAAAGTCTGATAGTAGATCCAGTTGCAAAGAGTCTCTGATTTTCTCACTAAGGTAATATGATTGCTCTATGCTCTCTCATGTGATTAAAACAACAGGAAGAAATCTTCATGAAGTCTAAAACATCTGTCTTGTCTGATAGATGTTGGCTTTGAACAAATTTGTCTGAGATCAGTTGAAACAAAGGTACTTCTCCATTTCCTTGTTACCCAAAGGACTTGGCCTAGCTGTTTCTGAGATGAGGTTATCAGAGTGTGTTGTATGTATTGTATCATTCCTGCTTTTAATAAATAATGGAGATTTGAAATAGCAAAAAGTTTCTAATAAGAGCCATATCTTTTACATTGACTTGATATTCTGACAAAAACACAACCAGAGTGCAAGCCCAAGCTGAGTGCTCCTGTTGGCCAGTGCAAGAGGATTATTACTAGTTTTCTATTCTTGGTTATTTAAGCACACAAACTATATTATATGTAATTTCATCAGTATCTAGGATCAAAGGAAACCGGTTGTCATTAGGCATGGAAGTACATTGGATGCACTTTATGCCATTTGAAACTGAAAAAAAATTGGAATAAAATTTGAACTCATATTTACAAGGAACTTCAAAAGATATAACTGGAGTACTTTACTAAACTGAGATTACAGTATTTTTATTGTTTTGTAAGAAAACATAAGCCCAGTGCAAAGTAATTACATTTAATAGTTTAAACAGCTTATTAGTAATTAGCAGTGATTACAGCTGCAAAGCCACAAGAACTAATGAAAGCTTTTTAATTGTCGTAAATTTAATAGTGGTTCTAAACACCTTTTCCTTTTTAATTTCACCTCTCCATTTCTAGACAGAACAACAAAGCAGGAGTCATGTAAAATGAATAATTTCTCTCTTATTTTCAGGTAACAGAACTACTTTGGCTCTATAGCTGATAGAGCAAAGCAGTTTCTGTAGCTAAGAGCATGGCTGTTTGGCATTTCGAGTCTCTGTCCTCCGATTAGAATTGAGAGCACTACCACCCTGCAGTTTGCTAAAATGAGGTATTTTATTCTTTAGAAGCAGAAAAGGGAGAGAAACGTCATTCTTAGTAGTCCGTGGTACTTAGTGTTTTCTTTATGAAATGTGTAAATACCACCATGTCTTCTGCTGGAGAGGCCAGGTGGTGCCAGAGGTGGCTGCAGAGGGCAGAAGATGGCACTGCCTGGCCTTCCGGCAGGCAGGGCTGTCACTGCCCAGCTGCTGGCCAGGAGAGGAGCTCGTTCTTTAAAGCAGCTTGGGTTTAGTACAAATATGGATTTACTCAGTTTTCCAACGAGTTTTAATGAAGCTTAACAAAGAGGAGGACAGGGATGTCCTCGGTGCTCCCAGAGGTGTATGTGGTATTTGATGTCTGTCACTGTGGGGACTGGAGATGTGTTTGGTCAGTGGCGTTTCAGAACCTGGTGCATTCTGCTTGTAAGCAACTGCTACCAGTTAGTGTGGGAGCACAGCCAGCTGTTTGCTAGCTTTTCTGCAAGTTCTTAGGTAGAGGAAAAAGGTCTTTCTGCTGTCCTCTGGGTGTCTAGGACCCAAGACCAGGGCCTGGCTTTGACTTAGTAGTGATGGTGAACTTTTCAAGGTAAAATAAATAAAATAGAAAAAAATTTTTAAAAAGACCAAAAAACCAAAGCCAACTAAACAAAAAAACACCCAACTTTTTATTTTGGAAAATATTTTCAACAGTAAAAGGTACCTCATTTTCAATTTGGTCTCTAGCTTTCATCTAATTAGTTTACTGGATGAATTTCCATTTACTTTAATGGTAAACTAATGGTTGTTTGCTACTATATAAGAATCATGCAATGAACTATACATAGTGGCTCTTCTCTAGCTCAAATATCTCAAATATCTTAAATATCCTTTTAAATTCTCTAGCAGGGTACAGAATTAATTCTGAATTATCTGTGTGCTCAGTTCTGTTTGCCACCATTCAAGCTGTGTTCGTGGTTGTGTTCGTGTTTCCTCTATACATTTTTTAGAAAGAGCTGTGATTGTCTGTCAGGGAACCTGCCTGTCACCAGTATTGTGGGACATCAGCTTCCCTGCTCAGTCTGTGGTAGATTATCTCTCCATTGCACACTAAAGGTTTCGTCGTATAACATGGGATGAAGTATCAAGCTAAATCCTGACTGCTTAAATAGCTTATTAGGTGCCACAAAACCACTGTAATATCAATTGCAAGTCTGTATATGCTAAAAACTGACAGGCTGTCCTGTCATGTGTTTGGTTATGGTTTTGCCCAACATTGAATCCTTTCTAGAAGGGCGGTGCTGGGATACGAGGAGCTGGGCAGGAGGGACTTCCAGCAACCACAAACTGGTTGTTTCAAAGCCACCTGTAACAAGTTGCCTCACTTCCATGATGTCCACTTTCCTGGGATCATTTATCCTGTGTATCTTTTTAATATCTGAACACAGGCATTTTCTTTCCCTAGTGTGTGTTAAAATTTTATTTGGAATTCCGTCCATAAAGTAGTGTAGTGCTCGCTCGTATTTCTGGATTTGTTCCTCCTGTTTTTTGTTTGTTTAGTTTTATTTGTTTTGCAGGCTAGATTTATGCCCTTAATAGAATCAGCAGATGAGGTTTTGTACTCTAAGCCATCTTTGTAGACTACCATCTAGAAACCTGAAATCAGAGTTTGCTTTGCAATTCTTTTTATCTCCTTGTTCTCCAACTCTCAGCTTAGTGGTTTGACCTTTTGCGTAAGCTATTTTTCATCAGCATTTGCCAAGGTTTTCTTTTTAGCAGTGCTTTTCAAGCATAGAGCACAAATGTTAACTATTTCATATTTTATTTTCTCTGTGCTCCATTGACTGTCTTTTGTGGAAGTTGATTAGTCTATAATCTTGAGTCAAGAGGTCTGAATGCTAGAAGTCATAATATATATAAAAATTATCTTTGATTCATTGTTTCAAATTCCAGGAAGTATTCACATATTTCTGTGTTTTTCTGTAGGTCACGTTACATTTGAATCCAATTTCATCAGTGCATATTCACCAGAAGCCTCTGGTGTTTCTTCTCAACTCTCCTTTGCCTTTGGTCTGGAAGCTAAAAACAGAAAGACTGGCACCTGGAATCCGAAGAGTTTTCTTTGTAAGTGTACACAGTCCTCTGGCCTGCTCTCTATCATAGCTGTGTGTCACATAAGGCATGGAGTTAATGGCATTCATTTGGAAATTTTTCAAATTTAGATTTTAAAAAAAAGTTAAGAGGGGGTCAAGTTTCATTATAAGGCTCTGGGGAACAGTTAGGTGGTAGGGCAAAGCAGTTTGGAAAAAGTAGCCAATTACTTGTTACATGAATTTAAGGAAAAGAAAGCAAAACTGCTTTTCAGAATCTGCACATCATATAGTTACTAATACTAACAGCCATTCGAGTTCAAAAAGCTGTGAGGTTATAACAGATTGCCAGTCCTGATTGGAAGTTCAACAGTTCCATAATGCAAAAAGCCTCAAAGCAACTGGAAATACTAAGAGTGGATGCTAGTTGTGTGGTCTCTGACCACAATAAAAATTTGTATGTATTGAGCTCAATGTGTCCAGTTATGGTTTATATCTCTGCTGAAGCTTTGGTCTATTGAAATGACCAAGCTAAGCCCAGAATGAAGTCATTTTTATTTCTCAGAAAGACTGGAGCACTGCTTATAATGCAAGATCCAAATATTACCTAGTATTTGTAAATCATGTCCATAGAGTTTGCCAGGACATTCAAGTTTGCTATGTGTAGTGAAACAGACGAGTTGTTTGGATTAAATTTTTAATGCGTGACATCATGTCTAATCATGAGTCGTCTTTATGAAAATTGCAGCTTTCACTGTGTTCAACTCTAACCGCAGAACTAAACTTCATTACTTTTAGTGGCATCCTTATAGGGCTTAATTTTGCTCCTCCAGCACAGCTGACAGTGGTAGGCAAGATTGTTTCTGCAGCACCCAGCGGGAACTTAGTTGTGTCACAGTGCATCAGCAGGACAGGAAGATGCATAATGGTGCAGCATTAGAACACCAAGAAAGGACACTGCTCTCTCAGTTGTCCTGGTATGGTGGTGGCACTGTTAAGTGCACCAAGAGTTCTGTCACTTGCTGGACATGCAAACTTTCTGGAATAGGTTTTTTTTTTTCCTGTCATCAAGGTATAAGAGTAGGAGTAGCCTTGATATTTTGACTTTGAAGGACTTAGTCCTGTTTACAGTACAGTGTATTACTAATTGGCACAAAGAACATGGGCTTGTTTTCATTCTAAGGTATTAACAATCTTAGGTTTTTCATTGGTGTTTTGGAGACTCGTGACTGTTATCTTCTTGTTGACCATTCCTGTTATGTGTCCTTAATGCAACCAGTACCGTTCTGGTCTACTCAGAAAATGGCTGAGGAACAACACATGGAACAACAGTGCAACAAGTCCTCGTTCCTCTCATGGACAAAAGAAGCAGGATCTTTCATCAGATAATAAAGCCTTGGACCTACTTTCAGTTTAGTTTAGATCTTCTCCCACAATGCATCATCACTCCCATTTCCTATCAAGATTTTGTTCAGCTAGTTTGTGTTCTTCCTCTGCACGCAGGATTTTCCCTCTCCCCTTACTTTGCTCTGGGAGTGGAGAGGTGGTCTGCTGAGACCCATCCCTTTCTGCTCAGCTGATTTTGCTGGAGTTCAGATGGTGATCATGCTGAGCTTGCTTGGTTTGTCTCAGTGGGGCTTCAGCAGCCTGTATTAAGGCATAGGAACAATAGGAATGTGCCTAAGGCTGACTGCCAAAACTGTACCATTAGAAAAGAGTTTGCTTCAGCAAACTGTTTTAGGCTCTACTGGTTACAAAATCAGGTTTGAAGGGGTGAGCAGCAGCAGTCATGGTTCTTGCCAAACAACAAGTTGCCTGACCTCAAGAACTGCCACGGTAAACTTGGCCACTGATGCTGCAGGAAGGACCAAACTGTTTCTCAGGTGGGGCAGGAGTACCTGATAGGCACTACAGATTTGCTGCTGTGTTGGGGAGACTCAAATACCTCCTCTCAAAACTGTATCTCAGTCTCTGCTGGTCATGGTAAGGGCTGAAAGTTGCGGTGCCTTGTGCCATCCGGCCAGCCTGTGGTGCTGGGATAATGCTGCTGCCCATGGGAGCTCGCCTTTTTGTAGCAAGGGGCTGAACTAACTTGCAATGTTAACCCATCCCTAATCCATCTGAATAGCTCTGCATAACAATTTTAGATGTCCTTAAGTGCCATATGAATTTTTCCTTCCACCATGTTAAGGTTTCTATTTTTCTTTCCTATGAAGAGCTCATAGAACGAGATTGCAGAATACCAGGGTACTGATCCACCATTACCTCTCCCAGTTTAGTCCCCGTTGTCCCTCTCACTCTGAAAATTCACTTTGTTCTCTCCCTAAGGCAATATTTTTGCTGTAAACATAAGCTAACTTCAGTCTTTTACCACGGACTCGTCAGCCTTCTCACTTTTCATGGCCCAGTTTCTCAGTAGCTAGGGCATCTTGGGATGATCAGCCATGAGGTTACGGGCTGAAGAGTTTTAAGTGTGGTCATCATCTGTTGCATTTCCACAATTTCAATCTGCTCACAAGGACAAACACATTGTTTTCCCAAAAGCTTTCTGAAAAAAAGAGCACAGAAACATGAAAAATGTGGAGGAAGTTCTAGCAGCACCTGTAGGCAAGTGCAGTATGCCAAATAGAGATCAAGGGGCTCTAGCTGTGCACAGAGCTGTTTTCCTGTCTTGAGCTGTGCTAGTTTGCAACCCCCGCAATGGACTCTGTCCTAGAAAAGGTGGTCCCTTTTCAGAATCAAGGGTTCTTGTTTTAGGTAAGCTGTGGGGCAAAGGGACATACTGCTTCTGCCCTGGTTGCAGAGAGGTTTCCTGCCTCTGTGCCAGAGCCTTCAGTAAGTTCCAGACAAACTGACCCTAGGACTGTAAATGGCAGCTCCACGGCCTGCAGAGTGTAGAGCATGCTTCCTTGACCCTTCTTTAAAATACATAGCTCTGTGGCTCTGACTTGTTCAGTCTCCTTAAATAGATAGCCAAAACAGAATACTGAGTATTTTGAATCATAAAAGATTTCAAATTTGAAAAAACTTTTCTAATGCCCATGAGTTCTGTGCTCAAAACAGAAATCTGTGACATGCATACCACAGGAGTGTCATAACTATTGTGTCTGTTTCTATGGAAGCCTCAGGCAAGATATTCGTTGACTTTCCAGCTTTTCCTTCAGACTCTTCAAACAATACATTCATTCACAATTTTATTAATATACTGTGTGTAAGGTATGAATTGCAATGACTATCATTGATAGCGTCCTAGTTAGAATGGTAAGTAGTGTAAAGAAGTTTAAATGACAACTTTTGGGACTTGCTGCTGATAAAGACCACACTGCTAGAGCCAGGTCAAAGTTTGTAGTGAAAGGATCATTAGTGAAATCCTAGCTCTTTATTTCTTTTTAATAATAGCTTTTTTTTTCCTTGTAAAGCACCATAATAAAGTTCTCAAACTGTAACGGGGACATGTGCTTTGAATAAGTAAATAACTAAGTAAAAATTACAAATTAATTGTATTATAAGTTCCAAGGTAATTTCTAACAAAGGTATCTCCAGGATATGAGTAGATGATGAATTGGAGCACAAGTGCTGTTAGTAACATTGTACAGGTGGGGAAACCAAGGCACACTGAGCTTAAATGATGATTGCACTGGAGCAGAGGGTAGAGTTAGGGCTGTGTGTTCTTAGTGTTCTCATTAGTAAAATGGTCTGTTTCCTTCATTCTGTGAATTTATTGTTTGAGTTTCCATTAAAGCTAAGCTGCCCCAGGGAAGGATGAAAAGATTTAAAGATTGTATCAGCACATATCCGAAAGACTGAGAAAATACAATACTACTGAGTTGGGCTGGAGTTTAACTTCTTATCACATTTTTGCCTTTGGCCTGGTCCTCCATTGGTTAAGAAGTTTAAAATCAATGTGGGAGAAAATCCAGGCTTTGAGTGCATACTTATAATACAGGGGGAAGCACAAATTACCTTTTTGGTAAACATTTTTCAGTATGAAAATGTTTATTTGGTGTATACATGTGGTTTTGCACTTATTTTTGTCAAGTAATTCACATAGTTTCACTCAGTGACTTGCCATGTGCTTTATCTTCATGTAAACAGCTCATGGTTTCATTTTCACAAAATGTCCACTGGTGGCTAAACCTCACTGTGGAGTAAATTATCATTAATTTTAAGTAGCATGCCCCAAACAAAACAAAGTTTGTGTTGGGTTAGCATCAGGATTTTTTTAATGTCATGGTTTGAAGAGTTTTTTCCAAAGTGGCGCTGAATGGAAGCACAGTGGTTCTCACAGAGTGACAGTACTTTGGAGGAAGCCGTCATGCCAGGGCATGGCTGCTAAGGGGAGTTGTTCTTCACTATTCTGTTGCCTTTGTTGTCATTTTGCTTCTTGGGGTGCTTTCCCCATCTGTAAATCAGAAAGAACACTAGTGAGTAGTCTTAAGAGAAAATTTGGGCATCTTGATAAAAATATGACAAAAATTTTCTCTGTGTGTATGAGAAAGAGAAAATAATATATGGTGTCTGCCTAGTGTGGTGTTAGCAATACATTTGGCATGGACAGGGTTATTTTCAGACTCTACATGAGTTGCTATGTATTGATGGGTGAAGTAGGTGATGCTGCGAAATTATTGTAATTTCAGTAAAATAAGTCTTGAGTTTATTTTCATTGTGTTAAAAATAAATGTACCTTAGTATCATGGCATTTCAATCCAAAAATACCTGAAATGGGTTAGTGCATGAACTGCCTGACCTAAGTAATTGTAAATCATCACATCAACTGCTGGTGCATGTAGTCATATCAGTCTGATTGTATATTTGTACGTGTCACAAAAATACAACAATTTGGGAATTGGGCATTTTCTGTTCAGGTGTTCATGGGCTCATCACTCTGAAGAGTATTGCGTGGGTGGGAAGCTCTGTTCAGTTCAGCAAGGGGAATGCTTGGCACCTGTGCTATGTTTTATCTTTTTTCCTCAGCAGGGAATAAATGCCAAAATTGCATTATAAAGAGGAGTGGGAGAGGAGGTTGAAGGACATCTTCACTGGTGATTAGATCGGTTAGATTATGACAGATCACAGTTTTATGTAAGCTAGACAACTACTGTAGAAACTGCTTTTACCTGTGATCTCGGTGCAGGTCAGTATTACAGAAAAACATTACCAGACCTCTTCCACCATCCTGCTTTTAAGTTTTCATACAGCAAAATAGTTTCCTTCCTTCCCATCAAGTCGTCATTTCTTTCCTTGCCTAAAACTAGTTTATTGCGATCATGTCTTGGCAGAAAACCAGAAGTTTTATGAAACTGCACAGAAAGAGGGTTTTATAGGTGCTACTCAGCAAGTAATTTTTTTTCTTTATATTTGGTAGCTTTTTCAATTGCTTTTATAGCGTAGGAATGTCTTTACTCAGCAAGTGAAAGTAGTGAGAATTAAATCAATGAAAGAAAGTTCCCAATCCTTTGTGATTTCCTGTTAGAAATCACTGTTAGAATAGATCCAAAACCCCCTTAAATATCGACATATGTGATTTTATATAATATAGGATTTAAGAAGTAAGGCTTCAGCTCTTTCTCTGAGTTATTCAGGCAATTGAATAAGTAAGAGTTATGGATAAGAAAACATTAATGCAAATAACCTTACTCGTGAGAACTAGGAGTGAATGTATGTTAAGGTAGTTAAACGGAGGAAGCAAGAGCAGTAATGATAAATACTAGATCACTTGTGATCTAAATGATAAAATAATAATGATAAAAAATAGATCACTTGATCTTGGTTTGAGATTTGAAAAGATAAAAGCTTTAAAGAAGATAAAGTGATAGAATGAAGAGTTTGATTACTGGTCATTTCTGTATTTCTAAGAAGAAAAAAGCCATGTTCTTGTTACTTTAGCCAATTGCTGGTTTATTCCTCTCACTTCATGAAAATATGGTTCACATATTTTGGGTCACTGCCACCAAACCACAGGCTGTTCTATGGTTTGCACTAGATTTGGATGACTGACAAAACTCACTGAAAAACAAGTGCTATTTGTTTTCCTGTGCCTAGTATTTAACGGGAAATCAGGAGGCTAAATTTCCAATCACTGGTTAAACAGACCCAGATGTGAACAGAACGCTCTGCTAGGAGAAGAGTGAGGAAGGATAGGAAATGCATGACTAGTGATAAATTTGGTAGAAATAGTGACCTTTCACTATTCAAAGTAAAAGCAGCAGATTTTCAGTGTTGTGTAACAGTGTAAAGAGGAATTTAAAAGAACGTTTACATTGCTGTAGAATCTTGGGTTTGTTTTTTTTTATAAATCTTCATCATTCTTCTACTCAAGAGCTGGAAATAATCCTGTAGTTGCCCTTTTCCACTTGGAAGACTTCATATTCTCCCTTGCCCACCCCACACTGTTTCCTTGCCTTTTGGAAAAATGTGAAAATTAACATTATATGTCTAATTAAAAGCAATGTTTAGTAAACAGTAACTCTTACTATGCTTTTTACAACTGTAAGTTTCCCTGTAGACTTTATCTCCTGGCATGATTCAACCCTGGCAAAATACTGCTTTTCTAAAGTCTATATAAATGGGTTACTCCCAGAAATATTAGGAGAATCTCAGGCTACATATGGTGATGATTCTTACGTTCTTGGCAAAAGAGCGGAGGGATTTTGTCAGCAGTAGGAATGGCAGAAAATGACTGGGTAGTAAATATATGCTTGAAAATGATGCAAGTAAAAGGAGTTTAAGAGTACAATAACCCTAGTAAGGTATGTTTAAGTATCTAGGGGGTTTGAGGAGGTTTTTTTCCCATTCAAAGCTTGCTTCAGGAAGACATTGCAGAAGAGGAGTGATATTTCTGGCTTAGGAAGCAAGATATAGTACGTGAAATGAATATACAGAGTATGGTAAAAAAATTCCGTATGTGTGATGTCCCAAAATAGGGAAATTTTATGATGTATAGGTATCCTCTGCTTTCACTGTAATCACTTTGGTTTGGGCAGAAATATTTCAAAAATACCAACTTACCAGTAAATTTCACAGGAAACTAGGCAGGTCCTTGTGCCTGAGTTTCTTCATTCATGGGACTTCAAAGGCCTGCATTTTTTTGGGAGCCTGGTTTGCTAAGAATGTCACGGAGTTCATACTAGATCCCATGTGATTTAAGACATCTTTCAAAACTCAAGCTTTATTGTGTGGTGTTTGTTTCAGCTTTGTGAGTAGGCTGTCTTTGTGGGTCATTGCTCCAAACAAAACTTGTGTTAGGAGTGTGGATAGGCCAGATGTGGATGATGCTGCCTCTTGTATCTCCTGCTGACCTTTCTCATTGCTGCCTCTGACTGGATCCTAAGCATTCCTCCTTCTCCTGGTCCCTCTAGAAGCCCAGACCCATCACTTTCAGAACTAAGACAGCTGGTAGTCAGGAAGACGTGGACTTTACATTAATCCAGGCTGCAAGAGTGAGGAAACAAAGACTGTTTGGGCATTTAGTGGTTGAAGTGTATTCCCAAACCAATCTTGCAGGAGGCTGAAGGACCTGGAGCAGGCACCTGTGATAGTTTTTTCTCTTCTGTATGGTTGTGGCTCCTTCCTTTCTTTCCTTGCTTCAGTAAACAGGGGGCTTAGCCAGTGGAAGTTTACAGAAGCAGGCAGTGGATTTTGGCAGACTACTGGTGTTAGTGACGTGGAGATAATAAATCAACAGGTTGTGTTACTGAGTCACTGATTCCACTGGAAACTATAGCTGCAGTTGCATAGATAGATTTTAATTCTCGCCTTCACTTCTTCCACTAAATTGAGTCTAACTCGAAACAGAATCCCTGGAAAAGCTTCTCCTACCTTATTTTGCTCATATCAAACAAGTGTTATGTGGAGTCTATTAAGATATTGTTAAGTTAATGTGGGATGAGTGGACAGTTACCTGTGTGCAATTAATGAACTCCTGCTGAGCCTTAAACTTTGGGAACAGATTTCTCCTTTACACGGATTTTCTTGTTTGTTTCTTTATCATTCTAGTAACTGTTCCTTAGGGGTTTTGAAAGTTGCACCTGATTTGACACAGATTCAGCTTTGATAGAAAATCCCAAGATCTTTTTTATAGATATATAAAGATGTGCAGGAGTCTGCTCTCTGGTCTCCTAAGGTTCTCCTTTCATCCTGAGAAAACATTGAACAGCCCTAATTATATAAGGATCTTTGGTAGTTGCCAAACTGAGCATCTCCTAGGAAGTCGAATTAAAATCTAAAATGTAATTAAGATAATGCTTCTCTTATGTGTATGTTTTCAAAAATGTGAGAACTGGAAGTGGAATTTTTTAATGATTGTGTGTAGTCTTGAGAACACTAAATTGAAAATGAAAAATTGTGTCATTGCCTGAAAATATCACACCTCTGTGACTGTAAGGACTATGCAGAGCTGATAGATGATTCACAAAATGTTGTGTGTAATTTCAAAAGCAGCATGTTTCTTATTCACTGAAGAGAATTGTTCTCTTGATGATTATTGTATATTGTACATGGATTTAGGAACAATGAAAATACATTTTTGAGTTTTGGAATACCTGATATTTCTCCATCCATGGCTTTATTTTTCCTCTCTAAGAGGATGAAAGCACATGAAAGTGCAGTACCAAAAAACACCAGCTGACTCTGATCCCCATGTAGGCTGCTCTGATAGGTGGTTCAAGTATTTTAATTTTATTCTGAGCAGATATATTCCTCTCCTACATGTTCCACCACAGGTCTGACACTGTGTAGCTCAGATAAAAATAGGAAGGATGCTGCTTCTCTTCCTCCTACTGTATTTGCCTCCATCATGGCTTTAGAGGTGGATTAGTTGGTCACTTGTGCTGGCAGGCCCTCGGTGGGTAGGGGTGTAGCTGTTGTTGTGAGAGGAGGGATTGGTTCGTGCTGTGTGGCTGTGGAAACGTAGCTTTGTATTCTGAGTCATCTCCCAGAGGTGCCTACCTCTCTCTCAAGGCTGAATTATGAACCTGCTTCCTACTTGGGAGTTCTGAATTATAACTATGTTAAATACTTAAAAGGTTATAAAGCAAAGTAAATATCCCCCTGGATCAGATTCAAAGGAAAAAAAGGCAATAAACGTTTAAAAGGAGAGAAGGAAATAGGTAAAATAAGAAACAGAATATGCTGTTTTGTGTGTGCTGTATTCGTGCTCACCACTGTATATATTTGAGATGACTCAGGTTTGTTTCTGAAAGTTGTTCCCTCTGGGGAATAGTAACTTAGGACATTTGGCATTTCTGCCAGGTATCTGATGTCCTGAACTACCATGGCAGCCTTGCCAAGGCACTTTTATTCAGACTGGAAACTTTTCTCAAGGAACCTATGAAGGCATTTTTGTTTTGTCCCCCCAGCATGAGAGGTGTATGTTTCCTTGCCTTGGTATGATGCAAAGAAAATTTCAGGCCCTATTTTCCCCAGTGGTCAGCAGGGTAGTAGTGTATGTAACCAAAATATGTTCCTAAACACATTTCATTCTTTGATGGAATACCCAGATTTTGGTAGCAAATTTTCAATATACTGTGCTTGATCCTCATTTCCTCTGAGGAACAGCCCTTTGAACTGCGGCTCTTGCTGTGGTTAGTGGCCATGGCCAGTATCTTTTGGTCCTGCAAACGGATTTTCCATGTCCAGCTTCTTCATTTAGCCTCAGAAGTGTGACAGGACATGTAGGTGTACTCAGCAGCAGAGGATGTTTCCGATGCAGTCCCTTTTCATGTCCTGACAACAACTGGAAGCAATAGAGCTGGGGCACTTTTTCCACTCTGCAACCTCAGAAAGTAACCAGTGAAGGAGATGAAGGGAGGAGATAAAAGTGTCTGTGGCAGCAGTCTCTTGATCAGTGTGTAATTAGGGCTCAGATAAAAATTGGTACGTTCCCAAATATTTAAAACATTATTTGACTTTAATGCTTTGGATTATCCTAAGCATGTTAGAGCTGCTTTTTGATTTGGTCTGAGGAGTAAGTAGTTAATGTTCAAGGCAGGTGTTGAAACAGTGATGGTTGCCTTTTTTGGAAAGGTCTGTTGAATTCTTTCCAGAACAAATAACGTGCTTGGCTCACTTAACCTTGCCTTAGGTCCGTGTAGTAAAAATCTCAACATTGGCAAGCACAGTAGAACTCTGCAGTCCTTTCTAAAACCTGGGTAGTGGAACCAGCATTTCAAATAGACTTTAGTATGTGATCGAAAAAAATAAATATGATAAGCTTCATGTTTATTTAAAGGTGTTTACTGTATGATCACTTAGTGAGGATGCTTGTGCCAGACTTCTTAGTTGCTCTGCTTTCTGTCTGTCGATTCCTCCCTTGTAGGACTTGGTAACTTTGATAGGATCTGTCCCTCAGGAAGACACTTGTCATGCTGCAGGATGATGAAAAAGGTTTTCAAGTTTTAATTAGTAATAGATGAAAAACCTAGTGTATTCTGAGGAAGACAGGTGTTGTGTTAAGCATACATTTAACTATCTTAAGTGAAAAATACAGCAAAAATGTGTTATTGCAAGGTAATGCATTTCTTTAATTGTTATTTAGAAGGAATAATATTTTCTCTCATGCTGTACTCAAATGTCTTAAAAGACACACTGATGCTGCTTTACCCTGATGCTGACCATAAAACAATACTGGAAACAATGCGTAAATGAAAACAAACTACTGTACTTACTGGATAAACTGTTTGTCTCTGAGGGTGGAATGCCAACATCTATTCAGTATTCCTGAAAAATAATCACTGATTAAGTCTTTAAATCCTTTGAATTTCATGCATGGGATATTCTTCTAGTTAGGCCAAAGCTCTGTGGAAAAGTCCCACATGTTTCTGATGTAAAAGCCATTGCAAAGAGGTGATCTGTACGCAGTCCGGCATGACCTGGCTTTTGTTCTGTCAGTGTCATCCTCTCAGGCTGTCCACTTGGAATTTACACAGAATTTGATGTGTTAGGAGCATCGTGGAGATGTTCCATGAAATCACTCTGTGGCGTAGCTGCTTCTGAGTGGTGAAAGTACAAAGTGAATGCTATTTGCTAAATACTTTATGGAGATGACTGGTTGCTCTCCTTTCCAAGTACTGGATTAACTCTGATGGCAGACTTTACTTCCTTATTTGAGAAGTATGAGAGTATTGAGAGAATGTAGTGTAATCTGTTACACTGAATAATAAAGACTTTTTTTTCATTCAAAGGAAGTATTTTATGGTAGTTATTTGAAAACTAAAAAGAAAGATTATTCAGAATTGAAACAGACGTTAGTTTAAACTTTGAAAACTATTCTGGCAGCAGGAGGTGGTTTTTGTGACAGGTCTGGTAAAATTAAACTCTGCATTACCTGTGCCTTCTTTTTGAGGAGAATATGTGATATGTGCATAATAAATGCTGGCATTATAGCTGGAGGCACAGGGAAGAATTTGGAATTTCTTTTCATGTGCCAAAGGATGTAATTTAGGTATCTAATTTGACAAATATTTGCAAGTGCCAAAAAATTTGGTATGTATCACCCTGAAATAGTGCTGGCAGCAATAGCTTCAGGGAAGACAATAGTTTATTGCCATTAGTTAATTTCTGTAATTGGAACCTGGCTTCAGATAATCTGTGTAAAATAGGTTGAGAGATACTTGTGTAAATAATGCTCTGGACAGAAATTGTTATGATGTATTTTTATAATTTGTTTTTCCCTCTTTGAGTTATCAGTAGTTTTGGCTTCTCAGCTGGGTAAAAAAATATACTTTTGTTCCACCAAAGAAGTCTGGGTTAGTAGAAAGATGTGAAAAGGGAAGGGGGAGGAGAATAACAGGGTAGCCCAGACTTTTTCCTGGGGTGCTCGGAGGACAACAGAAGAAAATGGAATGGTGGTACTTTAATGAAACCTTGTCTGCTGCAGTGGTCTGGAAGCAGGGGCTGTGTATTGTATCTGAGCAAACTACAGGGAGTATGTCCAAAAAAATCTTCACTGGTGCTTTCACACCTGAAAGCTTGTTCATCTTGCTGTGCTTTCACTCAAGTACATATTCTTCTTCACTTGGTGTTTAGATCTTAGTGAAAGTGTTCATTGAAGGACCAGCCTGGGTAGGGCATGCGGGCCCCGGTCCTTGAGCACCTTGAAGGAAGAGACAGTGAAGTGTATGGATGGGTTGGGCAAATGAAGGAATGCTGCTCTTTCACCACTTCCTGTAGGGACCTCTCGACAGCTGACAGATGTCCTGGAAGTGTTGGCTACATCCATCTGCAGGGAAAGGCGAGTCCAGAGGTTGCTGTTGGAATGATGTTGCAATCATCAGTTCAGCACAAGCTGAAGCAGGTCACAATCTGAAAGAGTCTGACCCTCTGCCACATTCCGTTTTTCAATGATGTCATTGCCACTCCAGTGAAGTCGTATTTGAAAATCTTTGGCTTTCCTGCAGAACCTGTTACACTTCTATATACAGTTTTTCCATTTTCACTATTTTAAATAACATTTTAGTCTTTCATTCAAGACCTCAGTTAATGTAACCTATTTTTAAGAATTTTTCAAAATACATATATAACTCATCTGCTTTATCTATTAAACTAAAGTATTTCCTCACTTCCTGTAAATAAATCAACAATAAATACCTTCCTTTTCTCTTAGCCTTTCTCTTTCCTTATATTCTATTTCTGGGCTGGCCTTTATATGTCACTGAGCTTGGACTCACGTTCTTTCTGATTTGGGAGTTACTTCAGTAGTTCCCAGCTTTATTGAGCTTCACATTCTTACCTGCCTTCATTTCTTCAGACCATCCTCTTCTTACTCTCTCCCTCCCTTTGCCCCCAAAGTTTATCTCCCCTTGCGGCACTGTGGTTCCACTTCTGCAGCAGTATAATTTTGGAGAGTGGCTCAGAGCCCTCTGTTATTCAGCTGCCATGTGCACCCCACCTGGGCTGATGGGCACTTCATTTTTTTTAAAAACATCTCTGAAAAAGGAATCATTATGCAGATGTTAAAACACGTGACATTTTGGTATTGTTGGAAATAAGCCATAATCACCTTCAGTCACTGCGTTTGGGTGTGACAGATTACATTGCTTAAACATGCTACATGTCTGCATGGATAAATGTACCACATTAAAATATGGTTTTTTTCCCATCAGGTGTCTTTAGGTTCCGTTGTTCAGTTTGAGAAGGGAAACTTCTCCTTGTCAGCAGAAACTGAAGAAAAGTTTTTTCCTGAGAAAAATGAACATCTACTACAATGGGCCCAGAAGGAATATGGAGCAGTAACATCTTTCACTGAACTTAAAATATCAAGAAACATCTATATCAAAGTAGGAGAAGGTAAACCAAAAAAAAAAACCAACTGAATTCATAGACACTTCTGGATACTGAGAATAAGTCTTGCTTATATTTCACTTATTTTAATTTTTAAACACACCTCTCATTTTCCAAGAGATATGGTATGAAAGACGAAGGCAGAGAAGTAAGAGCAAGCCTAAAGACCAGACCTTGGATTTGGGCAACTTTTAATGGATTTTGGTGCATAACTTTATGCTCATAAATGTGGATGTAATTGCTCAGAATCTTACAAGAGTCAAACTTTGCCTTTTAAATAGAATCAACTACTCATAGTGATTGTTTGAGTGCATTCATCTGAAGAACTGAAGTGAAGACCTTGAAATAGGGGAAAATTTCTAGAAAGACCTGAGTTACATTTATTTTTTTCAGTATTTGCTTGTATAAGGACCCAGGCTTCTTTGGGCAAAGAATTACTGCTTTCCTCACCAAACTAAGTTACCTCAGTCCATCCTTATGTATTTTCATCCCAAGGAGAAAGATTTCCTGTCCCTGTGAGCCACATGCCAAATTCTTCAGGTGGCTTAGTGCAGGTGGGAGAGGACTCCAGCTCCTCGGGGACTTCACAGGCCCGTACGGGGGTAGGGTTCAGGCTGCAGCTCCATAGCTGAGCAGTGTTGGACAACATAACTATATGGTCCTCTGCAGCAGTATCTCTACAGAAACTCCCAAGCAGCTGAACTAGTTGGTTACAAAAAACCCCAAAGTAACCAAAAGCCTTCTGTGGAGAAAACATTCATTCTTAACCACCTATATCTGATAATTTGATTTCCTGACGTATGAGGCTTGCCCCCCAAAATTAGAACATGCTTGAGGTAGTTTTATCCAAATCCTGCCAAATTTGTAGAGGATAACCTGGTGTGATGATTTTTTTTTCTTTTTTTGTTCTACTTGGCACCAGTCTTGGATTCTAATGCCAGAAAATCATTCAGAAATATATTTATTAGCTTATTAAAGTGCTCATGAAACATATACATGGGAGTAGTGGTCTCTGCATTGCAGAGACAAATATTTAATTAGGTCCATTGAACAAAACAGATAAAATTTTATTTGTTGATTTGCATGTCTCCAGTCAAACCAGGAGGCTAAAGAGGAGAGTTTTGCATCATTTTTAGAAAGCTCTAAAGCACAATTTAATTAGGAGTAAGTACACAAAATGGAACTTGGCAGGCAACCAAAATAGACAGTTTCTGAGAAGGCTCCTACAAACTAGCTCAGCTGTAACCGTATTGGATTTTTATTTAAATTCTTGGCAGAAGAATGAATATGCATGTATGTGTGGGGGTTACACATGTGTTAGGGTGGGGAGAGGGTCAGCTCTTGAACTGCAGCAGTCGTGTGAGGAGTTCTGTGAAAACCACGTGGGATGTGCTCCTGGTCTGCTTCTCTGCAGTGAACAATAGAATCACTGGATTTCACAAACCACAGCATACAGTGATGTACATTTTAGGCTTTTCATACAAAACTTACACTCCTCAAGCGATTTAGTAAGGTACCCTCAGCTGACAGTCTGTGAATCACTGCTAGTATTACTCATAATATTTAGGTGGTCATACAAAGTAATTCCTTGCTGTGTGACTGCTACCAAATTTAATGGCTGTATCCATATAATTGCCTACATTTCAGCTTCCCTCAAGTTAGACAAATCTGAAACTGGAAGATGTAACCTTTTAGAAGTGTAGGCTGTAGCTGAATACAGCAAACAGAAAATGCAAGCCAAAGGACAGAAAGATCTGAAGAAGGCTGATCTTTCATAGAATAAAGCTGCTTCTGATGCCATGGGTCTTTGAAGTCACTTTTGAAACTGCAAATGAAAGGCAGCTGAGAGCACTAGAAAACTGGATCAGGGCCAAGTGCATCTGAATCCTGTTGATTCTAAAGAGTGGCTGATCAAATACTACAGGGATGGTAATCACAGCAAGAACTTTAAGGGGCTAGAATGGGAGTGTGGAAGAAGGGGGCACAAGAAGTGGGGTTCTTGTTCTTGCCTTGATTTGTGTAATGAAGGAGATGGCAGAGTGACTGCTGTGATAATCACTGTCAGATTCTAGAAAGGACTGCTCATGGTGAAAGTGGTCTTGGGACATGTTTTTCAGCAGAAGTCAGTTTAATTCCTCATGGTTCAATAAGACATGATTGAACAAGTCAGGAAGTCCTATCAGTTAGCTAAATGTTACCTAATGCATCCAGTATCACCAGTAAATCCAGGGCAAATGTGCTGGCCTGGAGGGACCTTAATTTCAAGATGTTTCTTAGCTAAATAAGAAAAAAAATTACTCAGCCATAACAGTAACTAAACTGGAAAATGTAGTCTGTTTACAGATGGTAACACTGTGCTTCTGTCCTGGCAGAGCTGAAGCATCAGTCTTGACTCTGAATTTATAGCCAGTACACACCAGTGCACATATCCTGCATGCCATGCTTGCTTGGTTTAATGCTTGATCATGGTCGCATTGTGTCTGGCTTAGCTGTGTGTCCTGCTGCGGGATGAGTACTGCCTAGAGATTGCATCCTTCCTCCTGAGACCCCTGGTGGCCTTTCCCTGATCCCGTTTCTATCCTGCCATTAAATGCCAGCCAAGGTTCTGATCTCTGTTGTGCTAAGGGCTAGCAAACTGTGAAGTACACATGAATAAGCCCTACCATCAGAGTGCCCAAGGAAAATTCCAAACACCTTGCTTATCCCCGGCTCAGACTTTGAAAGGCAAGCTCTGCTTGGATGGGATTTTTATTGCTGAATCCAACTGCTGCTGCCCAGGGTGCCTGTCTTGGAGAGGGACACTTGATCAACCGTGCTCATTTGCACAAAAACCTCTTCAGGATGATGTTAAGTTTGGATATTCAACTTTTAGCCAAGAACCTGTGGATGACACCTAGTTTGTGCAGAATAGAGCAGACAGTGTCTGTCCTCATCAGTAAAATGGAAGTGCTGCACACAGAAACAGCAGCTCCTGGTGTGCAATCCTCCGTCTCCATCCAGGCAGCCTGGCGCTCACTGAAGGAGGAGGTGGCTGCCGGCCACTGCTCACAGCTCTGCTGCTCTCCGGCCAGCGGGGCCCCTCGGCACCCCGGCCTGCTGGCCAGAGACCCTCTGCTGAGGGTGTTCTATGCAAACCTCACGTCTGAGTCTGATTCTGTATTGGGAGTCTGGGGAGATTAGAGAGGCACAGAATCCATAAACTGACTGTTTGTTGGCTGGTTTGGTATTGTTTTTAATTGATTGCAGACACCTGCAGTCCCTTTCCAAAGTAAGTAGATAGCCCTGAAACTAACAAAGAGGAGATCTGAAGTGAGCAAAAAAGATGAAGTGGATCCCCTTTTTTTTTCTGCTCCAGCCCAGTTTTGGTAACTAGTGTGGACAAGAGAAAATACATTTTGGTGTGTATGTCAAGTAGCCCGTGATAGAGTTAAAATTTGTTGCAGAGGAGAAGCGTGCTATCGAGTGGAGGCCCAGGCTGGGGAGCCTCCGTGCTTCTGGTGGCAAGAGCAGCAGTTCTGGGGAGCTCCAGAGACGCCTGATGGAAGTGCCAGGAGCAAGAACTGAGTTCTTTGCAATGGCAAATGATAGCACGTGTGTAATTACCCACAAACGACTCCAGAACTGTTATTTTATGGCCTGAATCATGCTGTACAGCAGTTAAGAGGCAAATACCTAGTGTCTCTATGTGTGTGTATATATATATATTTACTTTTAAAAAGTCAAGCTCAGCACAGACCTTTTGGGATAATTTTCCATTCTTTGCTGTTGTGGGAGGAGCTGGCAGAACTGCAGCTGCATTCAAGGCTAATGTGGCAGGGCACATACCAGATGTTAGAGAAGTGCTTTGCTTGGGCAGTATGAATAGCTACAGGCTTACACAGCTTTAGGAGCTTCTGTAGGGGAGACAACAGGGTTAATATTCAAAGGCTGCTTTGTATAAGATCAGGAGAAGAAACTCCCCTGATCGTTTCTGCAGAGACCGGGGTCACAGGAGTCTCTGGTCTTCCTGCAAAGTTGTGTAGCATACACAAATGCACTTCAGAGGTGATATTTCAGTTCTCATTTAGAGAGTGCATGGTCTCAGCACAACTTTTAAGAGTTTGTTCACAGTTTTGTGTTCACAATGCATGCTATTTGATTTATTTTTTTGTTTGTTTGTTTTTTATCTTGCTACTGACCTTAATAGGAAAAGTCTTTTTTGTAAAGCAATGGTCAAAGACTCAGCCATGTGGAATTGTATTCTTACATGACTTCAAGTGTTTGAACATGGTACTTAGTCCTTCTATGTATTAAGACAATTCATATGTCAAACTATCTCAGAAATGCAAGGTGTTCCTGATTTTCAGTGGAAATACTGTTTCTTGGGGTACAGCAATGTAGGCCATGCATGAGAACTTCATACCAAGTGACTATTTTTTATGCTTTGCATTGTACACTAGTGGCTCTTCACCCAGAGGGTGGTTGGGCACTGGAACAGGCTCCCCAGGGCAGTGCTCACAGCACCAGCCTACTGAGTTTGAGAAGATTTTGGACAATGCTCTCAAACACATGGTGTGACTCTTGGGAATGGTTCTGTGCAGGGCCAGGAGCTGGACTCGATGATTCTTGTGGGTCCCTTCCAACTCAGCTTATTCTGTGATTCTGTAATGCTCATGTTCAGCTATGCAGTTAAAACCAAAAGAGATTGGATAGCTGTGCTAGAATTTCATCATTTCAGCTGTGCATAATGTGATCAGACTTTCTCAATATCAACAACTGATTCCGTAATTTTCTTGCTGTTTTTAGTTTTCCATGTGCAAGAGAAACGCAGTATTTCTAGACAATACTGACTCTGACTATACAATAGATAGGAAATATATTGAGTAAGGAAATGGAAAGTACATTCTGTAGTATTTTAAAAAATTGTAAGTTTATAATAACAAGAATAAAACATTTTCCAGAGGGAGAAGGAGTTGATTCCAAAAGTTATTTCCGAGTAAATAGCAAAAGAAAGAAATCTCTTTTAAAGATGCAAGGAACAAATTAAATATATTTTATTCATTTTGAAAAGTTTTTACATATTTTCCTTCAGAATTGTTTCCAAATTTCTCTTTGCAGGAATTTTCTTTCATTAAATGTTTAAATCCATAAATACTACCTATTTAGTTTAGAAGTATATCTTTTATATTAGAAAGCTGATGTATTGTTGCAACAGTCATCTCCGTTTCAATATGATGATTTGTCTTACGTGCTTATGACAGATGGTAGATACACCTTTCAGCAATCTAGCGCACGCTGAAGTTGATGTGGTATGTGCCTACATCTAAGCTTACATCGGTGTTTAAAGGTCCATATGCTTTCTTTTTTTCCCCCCTCCAGATCAAGTTTTTCCTCCCTCGTGCAACATAAAAAAGAATTTTCTCTCTTTAAATTACCTTGCGGGATATCTACAGCCAAAACCAGCAGAGGGATGCCTTATGTCTAACTTAGTCCAAGAAAGAGAAGTTCATATCATTGAACTAAGTACTCCAAATTCCAATCCTAACAGGTAAGGTATCATCTAAACAGACTAAAACAGTTTAAAATAATAGCTAAAAATGTCATTTGTCTAATAAAAATCAACTGAAAGTAGCCATTTCATCCTTAAAGAAAAGCTTAGGCTTTTGTACTTTGCCTTAAATAGAAATTGGTACTTCAGTATGTAAAGACTTTGAATTCTGCTTCATTATCACAGGATTTTTCTGGACAAGACTGCAAAGCACAGCTTTTATGGACTATATACTGCTCCCCTTCTTGCTCAATCTATCGCATTTTTCCAAGGATAACGTGAATAAGGGAATATCAGTAAGGATAATGTGAATAAGGGAATATCAGTAAGGGCGATATCTGACAGAGAGGGTTTAAGGTTAGAGCACTGTATGAGGAGGTGAGACAGAGGTTGAAAGTAATCATGAGCTGTCACAGGTAGGGATGACTGGCAGCAAGCTCTAGGACAGTGGCTCTCAACCACTGTCCAGAGGTTGCAAGTGATACGAGGTCTATGGTAAGTGCTCCACAGTTGCTCTGAAGATTCACAACAGTATTTTCTGTTGAGTTTAAGGGATAGTTTGATAATTACGAGAAATGTTAAGGGTTGACGGTGGTGCACTGACCAAAAAACTTTGTAACTACTGTTTAGGAAAAGTAACTCTCTGTACACCTTATAAGGATTTTTCTAAATTGTCAAAGCTACCTTTGAGAGGTAGGACATTTTATATACTCATCCTTTTCTGGTCTTTCCTAGATCTTAGTGGGAGAACATGAGTGGGGTTTGCTTCATATAGTCATACTTGGAAAATCTCTTCCTAAGTGCCAAGTATGATTGCTAGAACAGAAATTTTCTGTGAAACTTAGATGGTTACAATTTCATCAGAGATAAGGTAGAATTAAAATCCTGTCTGCTTACTGTATTCACTGGATATCTGGCATTGTCTGGTTCTGCTCCTCGTGCAGCTGCATGTGAGTGCATCCTATTCCTAATGAGAAAATCACACAGGGAGATGGAGGTGGGAGGAGGTGTTTTTGTGAAAAGGATAATTCTCATTGCAAGATGTTGAACCCAGAGCCTGATAATTTTCTTGCCTAGGAACCAGGGGGAGGCTAAGAAAGTGTTGAGGTGTGGTGGAAGTGAAGTAGGTAACCCCAAATGATGATGCAGCCTCATCCTGAACAGAGCTGAGGATAATCTTAGCATCATTCCAAGTCCCTTGTGGTGTTACACAATGATAACCCTGGTTCCAAGCTCTTGGCTTTGGATGATAGTACAATAGGAATTTGCTCTTCAGGTTATAACACTGCAAAAAGTTTAAGTATTTTGTAATTAAAAGTAAAAAAAAGGTAATAAGTTACTTTGGTCTTAGTTTTACGTGTTATCCACAGCTATCCTTACAAAGTTTAAATCCCCAAAGAAACATACAGAAGCTGAGCTGGGCATGTGTAAAACTGCAGGAGATGGAACAAAGGTCCCAAGATACACTAAGTCTTAGTGCAGAATATTAGTTGGAACCTGTTGCTTGGGGATGGGCACGTTCTTGTAATGTATGGCCCAATAAGATGATCTAGAAGTATAGGTTTTTCTGTTGAATTGGTATTTTGCGTGATGAGATGTTATTGATGGGTAAGAACCCATTTGCTCTATTTATTTTACTGAGATCTTGAAAATCTGGATAGCTTTCATCCATTTTCCAGCAAGCAGTAGGCTGGACATCTGGGTTTTTTTTTCTTTTTAAAGTAAGTATATATCCAGAAGTACTGGAAACTGAATACACTGCTTAATTCCTCAAAGCACGCAAGATCTTAAGCAAAGTAATTCCACAATTTAACTGTTCAGGCAGACACCCCCCTATATAGTACCTGTGGTTTGGGTTGGGTTTTTTGTGTGTGCATGTTAACCTGCTTGTCTTTTTTACTTTTTTTAAGGTATTATTTTAAGTTTTAATACAGTTCTAGCCAGAGGAAACTGAAAGAGTTATATTTAGGCACTGTCACAGTGAAGCAAGAAAATTATGTTTACTTTAGAAAGCAACTTGCTAGTTATATAACTTACCTGCACTAAATAATAGATGAATTGCAAATAATAAGTGAATTATTGCAAATAAGAGACAGAAATATTTTTTGTCTTAAAGTACTTGTTACTATTGTTATGCAAAATCACTTAAGTGTATATGGAATAACAATCTGTTTTGCACATGTTGTGTTGCCTGGGATAATATCCAGCATTTTAATCAGCTGGCCAGACAGTGGAAACATGATGGATTGGAAGAAGGTTGATAGCTGAAAATTTCTGGCATTCTGTTCTAACTTTCTATTTTCCACACACAGTGCTCTCCAGGTGGATATAATCGTTGACATTAAACCATCTCAGCCAGGCGCCAGACTTGTCAGAGATGTCGTACTTATCCTCAAGTGTAGAAAGTCTGTCAATTGGGTTATCAAGTCTCATGATGTCCAGGGAAAGCTGGAAGTGATTGTAAGTTAAGGCACCTTTATTTTTTGAGAGCTATCATAATGTAACAGTATAGAATCCGTTTAAATGTGATGTAGTGCTAGATCATGTTGATTTCTGAATGTTTTCTCTTAGCTGCTTCTTTTTAATTATCACTTCATTTTAAGGAGTAAATACATAAACTTTTTATTCTCATGAACTTTTAATATATGGGCTGTAAAGCTGACCAACACATTGCAGAAGCCAAGTGGTTAGTGCAAGGATTTAGTCTGTGTCTTTTATACTTCTGTTGAAGCACCTTAAACACAGAGTTGGGTGTTCATCTCTCTTTTTGGTGTTACTTTGGTGAATGGATGGACAGGTTCGTGTCAGAAATCAGAACGATGCCTTCAAGTGCAGAGTAGATAATACTAAATATGCAGCACACACCCACACCCCTTTAGAAGTGGAAACTCTTTTACTTCTGCTTGTGGCTATAGTAGTATCCATCCCTCTTCCCTGCCAGTACTTCTGTCTCCGGTAAGTGTTTGGTCAAATTGACCTCATGTCTCCTCAGACAGCAAAAAATAATTGTTTTTAAAGTTAAAACCAGGCTCTCTAAGTTAAGCTTGTAACGTTACTGGAGATGCTGATTCATGTTGATTTTTGATACAGGCTTTGTGGCTTAACACCATTTCTACTAAGAAAATGCGTGTTCCCTTGCTCTGAAATAAATAAATATAATTGAACTGATCTTGCATCCTGTATGTTTGTGGCCTATTTCTGTCCTAAGCAATCAGTTAAGAGCACATTGTACAGTTGAGCCGAATGTTTGCTTAGGACCACCCAGTAGCCTCATGATTAGCAGTTTTGCAGCAATTTAGTTACGTTTTCAAACTCCAGCTCTTGGTGTTTGTAGGAATTTTACTTTGCTTAGTTGCTTTCTGCTTGTAATCTGTGCAGAGGAAATTCTGACAGGATCCAAAGGCTGATTGATCTAAATCTCCTAAGAAAACAAATTGGTAAGCAGGATTTCACAGTAGCTTTTGAGAGTGAAGGGAAATAAAAGAAAGCTTATTTTGGTGTTGCTCAGAAAATTGAATGGCGAACTTATCTAGGGTGGATGATGAAGTTCCTTTTTGATCCCTGACACATATTTATCTTAGAGACAGGAAAGGATGTTCTGGTCATTCTGTAGGTCTGAAATACTCAGTCCTGAAAGAGAAGGGTCGGGGTTGGTTGCTGAGGATTACCACTCTTGTAAGCAAAAGGACAAAAATTAATGCTTGACTTCAAAGTTTCATTCTCGATTATTACATAAAGGTCACCACTTTGGTATATTTGGGCATATGTGGATCTACTTTCACAGGACAGAGAATTGTGCTTTACTTCGTGCCACGCTAGGAGATAGCTCAAGTACCATATTTCATGTCCATGAAGCTATCACGTTATGGATGATCAATTTTCACAAGACGATTTCTACAGGATTTTAAAATTTCTAAAATGCTGCACCTGAATATAGAAAAGTGAGGCTGCTTTTAAAACTTTATTTTTAAAGTTCTTCCTTATAGATATTGAAATATAAGTAAAAAGTATAATTAAAAATTGTTTCTGTAATGAGTGACAGAAGGTAACGTTTTATTTAGATTAACAAAAGGAGAAAATAATACATAAAATATATACAGAAATGTCAGTATTTAAAAGACTTTATATTTGTTAGGATTTGTGAGCAACTATTTAACTACTTCATTTATATAGATGCTTCATTTTCTGAATATGTGTTCATTTTCCTTTATTTAGAGGGCATAAGGGAGGGAACTAAAATCCTCCATGTCATTAAAAAGCCTGCATATCCAGCATTTAGGATCTCTTCATATCTCTATTAAGCTGAAGGCCTTTCCAAGCCCAAATTTAGACAATGCATAAAAACATTACTTAGCAATTAGGTAATGTTTCACAATGTTCTTTTTATTAGTTGAAGCAGTTCCATGCACTTCAATTTTCCTAACTTCTTGCCCTCACTACGAATTAGAATTGTCTTGAGGGGATTGGCAAGCTGAGAGGGAAAGGTTAGTGCTAAGCTGCCTCAAACCCAGGACTGTAAGTTATTGAGGTCTAAGTTCACAGACAAAAAATGAAAAAGATGTTGTAGGTCATATAGCTCATCTCTCAGCTTGCTGTGTTTCTTGAGACTCTGAAAGAGGATGGACACAAACCCAAGTAAAAGGGGGGTATTTTAGGTAAATTGATTGCACGCGATGTATGTGCAGTGCTTTCCTCCCAGGCTGTGTTTCACTCCTGTGCAGGCAGTCCTTACACGCAGTGCTTGTGTGGTGCTGTGCTTGTAAACTGCTGTTCACATCGCTTGCTTTGCAGCTGGTGTCCCTCTGCAAAGCTGGGAACCGTGCAGTGGAGTTCCAGAAAGGAAGTTTGTTGAGGAGCAAGGAGTGAGAGAGGTGCAATGCACAAAACAAACCTTTGAGGGTTTCAGAAGCTTGAGGGGACTGTTGTTCACCTGAGAACAGCTGGCAGAATGGTGTCCATTCTGAGTAGGTCAGTGGGGGTTCAGATTGCCTGGTTTCAATCGCTGTGTGTGAAAGCCTTGGCAGGGCAGGCAAGTGAAGGAAGGTCTATTCCTGCAAGCCCTCGTTCTTGCTTTTGTTTCAGTGAGGCGATGCAAGACTGAACATTTACAGGCTCAGTGTGGAGTGGAGTGGTGTAAACAAGCCCTGGAAATGCTCGGGTGCCAGCTAGGACAGTAAAGTTCTGAGATAATATTTGTTCAGCTGTCTCCTTATGACAGAAAATAAAGAGATGCAGCAAACGTGGGGTAACATAATAACTCCTACCAGTCAAAGCTTTGTGCTAAAATGAAAATCCGTGATCAGTCGTGTCCAGATTTGCATGTGTTGAAGATCAAAGATTAGTTGATCCCAAAGGGTAGTAAGGCACTAAAATTAGGATACCTATTGCTCCATTTTTGTTTTTTATCTTCAGTGGCCTTTGCTGAGTGTTGATAACTGTACTGGTAATGGTATCCTCAAACCAGACACTCTGTACTTAAAGATAACTTTAACTCCAATTGTGAAGCTCCTAGTGTTTAAAGGCTGCAGAACTGTGTCTTTAGGAAGGAATGAGAGAGGGAGCTGAAGGTGCACTATGCCATTCCATCAGGACTCTCTACATGCTTTATTCACTTCTTTGTTCAAAAACTCATTCTGATGTCAGGTGGAGAAGTGCAACTGAGCTCTGTGACCTGTGTAGCATGTCCATATGAGCAGTGTCTAAGAGAGATCTCTCTAGTCAGTCTTTTGGTGTTCTAGAGTGAAAGAGAGTTAAGATCTGTTCACATTGAGGAAAAACCAGTGGGGATGAAAAAAAGACGCAGCCTATATGATGGAGAAGGTAACCGAGCATGGGAATGAAAGTGTTTGTGGAACATTCCATGGTATCAGCTGCAATAGAAAGTGCATTTCAGTCACATTGCAGAAATCGTTGAAAAGTGGGTCATCATGCCTTTCCTGCAGCATCTATGTTCAGCTTGTTCTGTAGCCATTGATGTGATTGTTATAGTGATAATAGTAATGTCATGAGTGTAAAAATAAATATATATGTATTTAGTTTTGGTGTGAATGAATACATGTTAAAGATGCCAAGCTGCTGAATGCAAGTTTGTGTAATACCAGTGAATATTTTTGAACTGCCCCTCTAACAGTGAGAGATACTTATGTTCCTTTGACTTGCCCACTTGGGGAAGAAAATTTGAAATTTTACAGAACATTTACAGGAACATGAAAACTACGTGGTTGTGTGACTCATTTATTTAATAATAATTCAGCATATGCATTCATAAGGTCAGCATCTGCATTTATGAGTTTGCTATATCAACATATTTGTGTAAAACTTGTTAATTAATTTTAATATCTTTTCATGTGCAGAAAGTATATGTTGTTTTTTTAAGTAGTCTGGCCATGTATAAATGTGCAGGCTCTCACTGCTCTATTAAGCATTTAGTTCAATCCTGTTTAACAAACTCACCGCTTTGGAGGAGGCGCGCAGCATTTCCAGGGTGAAGCGCATTCACACGCAGCCTGTCCTTGGTGCCAGCTGACTTACAGCATTAGCTGGTATCAGCTCTACTTCGTGGGCATGCTTTTTGCCTTTTTCAGTAATGCTCATTTGAGCAAAGGTTTTCCTTTATCCAGCTTAAGTAATGCTCTAATCCAAGAAATGAAGGGGACATTTGAAAATTCAGTTGTCATCTTGAGTTCACTTCAGGAGTGATTTCAGCTCAGTTTTGAAGAAAGTATGGCATTATACAAAAGGCTGTAAATAAGTCTTTGTCTCGTTTAGGGATTAACAGTTTCTGATTGCCTTGATTTATTGTACTCCAGGCAGAGGCTGAGAGGAAGCAGGGGGTTCTTTTCCATCTGTGCAGCAGTTATGTGCCTAAGGTGGCAGGGTTTGGTTTATTTCCCAGGTGTCCTCAGTTTGCTGTTATTTAATAGAGTAAAACAGAATAAAAAACCGGGGCTCCGTCAAGTGTCACTCTTCCATCGTAAGTATCCTTAAGTGGTAAATCACAAACCAAGTTTTTCTTTATTTACAGACATCAAATAGTATTGGTTTTGGAAAAGAAACAGAACGATCCATGACTATGAGTAAATCAGTAATACCTGACATTCCCTCATCGCATGAGAGTTTGATCAAGTGGGCTTATGACCATAATTATAGTCCAGTTATTTCCTACACAAAAGCACCTGTTGCCAACAGATTTCATCTGCAACTTGAAGATACAGGTAAGTTTGAAGATGGACTTCTAGCATGTAAAAAAAACATACCTTGTGTTTCCAGGAATACAATTACTTGAAAGGTATTTTCTCAGTTTTGAAGCTTTGGTTTTTGGCTCTTGTACTTCTTTTACTGCTCATCATCAAGAATGCTGGTAATATCTGTGAATGGTGGTTACAAATAATAATCTGTGGCTTTTGGTTAGAAAAGTCCAGGCAAGTTGTGTTACATCCTGAAATTTGGTAGAATTAAATGTTTATAGTTTATCCAATGCACAAGACTCTATAGCTCATGATACTCAGTGCTCACTGAAATGGATGTCAGCAACTGGATATCGTTAGTTAATAAATCCAGCTTTGATTTTGTTTTTTAGTGTGTTTTTTCCAAAAGTATGAGCATAGTGTTTCCTTGAGACGATTAAATAAACACTGAAACTGTTTACAGACATGAGTGGCTTACAGAAAAGTCTGAGCAAACAGAATAAATACAACTATTGAAAAAAAATGGGTATTTGGCCAAAGTAATTGCTGATGTAAATCTATCTGGGTCCATTGAAGCTAAAAGAGTTGCATCTGGTTTTTTCACTAATTCTGAGTTTCAACCACTAAAACTATTGTTTTACAATTTCGATAAAGCTTATGTTCACATTAATTTTATCAATTGCAGTCTCATGGGTTCTGTACTCAGCAGTCACGTGTGTAAGCCAAGACATAATTTTCTTATTTTCCCACTATAGAGTTAACACTTATTCAGCTTCACTCTGGTTATGTAAGTAGTTTCACAACAGTAGTGACTGAATTTCTGATGGGTCAGGTAGTGGAAGAATTTCACCTAATGATTAGCACTTAGGCTATTTCAGCAGCACCAAAATAATGTATTTGGTGAATGTGATGTTTCTTTTACCTCTGTGGATCTTTTACATATAATAATAATAATAACATATAAAAGTTAATTTTCAGCTCTTGGTGAGAGAGATTTCTGACAGGGACTAAGTATACCAAGATTAGATCCCTCGGCCACAACTAAACCCTTAGTTGTAGGAGTTGTGGCTACTTACCTGAAAAGTACAAAGATGCTGCTTTTAATGTCCTTCAGGAGCTCCCTTTATGGAGAATTTTTTTGTTGTGTGAAAATTATTAGTTCTGGATGCTTTTTAGGAAAAATATCTAATAAACTAATGTGGAGTTGTTGTTGTTGTTTTTTTTTAGAAGAGATGAACGATGAAGAAGACCATTCCCTTCCTCCAGAGCTGACAGAATTGCTGGGTGCTAACCCACTGCCAGCTCCAAAGAATACCGATGGCCTGACTTTTCCATTTCACATTAACAGAGGAAGACATGACACAGTGGGAGAAGAAATCTTCCCATCCAGGCATTCAGTAGATACATTAATAAATCATGACTTTGGGCATTCCCTCTCAAAACATAAAGAACCTGAAGAAGTTCAGGGCAGTGCTGATATGGCCCTGTCAATAAAGTGTGATGACAAAGTTATGACAGTAGCTGTAGAAAAAGATTCTCTACAGGTTGGTGTAATATGTTATTCTCAAAACTGGGGAGGCTTTTCTGGGCAGACCATTTTATTTGCATTTTGATTGAAAAAATAAACATTCAAAGTCCTACAGCCATCACCACACAACATGCCCCAAAAGTAGTTTGGTGAGGAAACTATACTGTAGATGTTCTTCGCTATAACTCAGAATCATGTTTTGTCTTCCCAACAATCTGGTGGTTTTTAGAGGGATTTCTGATTGAAGGTGTGCACGGTTGATTCTGTCAAAAAATTACTGCACCCAGCCATCAGTCTGAGTTTTTAATTTCCGAAGTACAAAGAAGCTGCTTTTTTTCCAAAGTAGCAGTATGAGACCTAGATGGATCTATCTTTACCACCTACCAGCTGACAGGTTGCTTGTGTCCATTTGTATTGTTGAAAAGAGCCTGACAGACAGCATTTTAGCTCGTTTCAGACCAAACAGAGTCAGCATTATTAATCAGCAGATTAATAATGAACCTGTTGTTTCCTTTTTTTTCCATGTTACATTTATTCCTTGTCTGCCATGTATAATAGCATTTTGAGAGTGACCTTCCCTGGGTGTGTCAGTACAATGAACTTCACTTCCTCCTGTCAGCAGTCACGAACAGTGACTGAGCTGCACTTTAGCAGGAGCAGAGCACAACTGTGCTCCAGCCCCTCACAAAGCGCCTTTGTTTCAGGCTGGCGGCTACACCCGGACAGAGCTCTCGCTGCTGGACCACTCTTGCAAAGCCAAGATGAATGGGACCCACTTCATCTTGGAATCTTCACTCAACAAGTGTGGGACTCGGACAGCATATATCTTGAACAAGATTGTTTATTTTAACTCTGTGAGTATTTTACTAAGAGGATCCACCTTCTGTACTGCACATCGTAGTAGTACAAGGAAGCCATTGTAGTTAGCTTTAGTCTTAGCAAAGAGGAGGCATCCTGATCCTTTCCTGCCTATTGCAGCCTCAGTCCCTGTATTCAAGGAGGCTGCACATTCAGTGTGCTCCTGTGGTCAGATAGTATCCCAAAGGAAAAAGGAGGAGTTGGAGTTAAATACATTTTACAGCATGGCTGCCCTTTGGGGACCATCTGTACCAGTCCGGGAGAAGTTGCACTGACATTCCCTGTGCAGCTTTGATGCAGCCATACGTTTGCAGTAATACATTGCTGTAAAGAGAAATAGGAATGAAGTTTTGTAATTGCACAAAGCAATACCTTTTAATTGATATCCTGAATTAAGTGAAATTTTTTTCTTCTAAAATTGTGTGTGAAAAAGGCTCTTGAGATGTGAGGAAATGACATTATTTTTGCATAATTTTCTCTTAGAATTTGAATTTATATTTTTAATCAGTTGCTATACATAATAAAGGCACTCTTGAGTACTAGTGTATGAGTGATGATACAAAGGAGCCCAGTTGGGTTGTAAGGAACTACTTCTGGACTGGCTCAGTTTACGAGCCAGAGTACAATGCAGATATTCTGGGTTCAAAAGTAATGACACGTTTCTCTTGCCGAGCTTTCCAGTACATAGAAGTAACTTTGGCAAATGATGGAAAGCCTGTGGTCCAACCCAAACACAGCTCAGGCAATCTGATCTGACCTTGCCTGGTTAAAACTGTTCTATGCTGGGGAGTCAGTACACCTAACTTTAGAAACAGTCCTAAACGAAGATAGAATCATTGGCAAATGACAGAACAGCACGGCTCTGGAGCTAAACACTCTCATGGTCCCTGTATTCTATTATGGCCCAAAGTAAAGTGGTTATTTACCTCCTCTCCTTTCTCCATCACATCTTTTAATAGTCTCGACTACACACTTGAACTCCAAATCATGTATGGGATTGTTCAGAATCTGGGAGCATTTCTCCTAAAAACCAGACACCCTGCAGTGGAGTGTCGAAGGGTGTGTGTATATGTCATTTTTTAGCAGTTGCTCTAAGTCTAAGAAAACAAAGTTGAAGTCCTGGAAGGGAGGGAACTAGCTGAGGAGCTGCAAGCATACAGAAGCAGAGTGCAGAATACTGGAAAACAAAACCAGAAATTTCCAGGTGAAGCAATGAAGACATGTGAAAAGGACGGAAAAAAAAGGAGGGGGAAATTCAGTGGGAAAAAAAAAAAAAAGAGGAAAATGAAGAAGGAATATCATGGTTTTGGGTGTACATGTCTGAAAAAAATTGCTAATGACAGAAGAGAAAATCCTTTAGTGACCGTAACATTTTTAGTGATTTTTTTTTATGAGTGCACTAAGGAGAACTGCAAGTAGCAAAATACCACTTCAGAAAGCCATTCCTTTTTTCAGTGTTGGCTATAGAAATACCAGAAATAGAACGGAAATGCTGGGCTGCTCGTTCAGACACCAACACCCTGACTGGTGTCTTTCTTTGCTGGCTCTGAATTCTGGAAAGAAAACTCAGGGACGTTCATTAAATATAAGCTACATATCCTACACGCTCAGCACGAGGCTGTTCAAGACATGCTTTCACCATTTGCTTAGCTGGTGCTCTTCTTTTGGCCTTTGCATTGCTCTGAAGAGAGAAGAAAATAATAATCATGAGAGTGCTCGGTTATCACCTAATCTAATTAGTTTGCAATACCTCTTGTGCAGATTGTCATTCAACTGTCAGCACCAGCTGAGGGCAGCGGCTTTGAAGATGATGACATGGAATCAGGTGATAATGGATTTCCAGGGGATGCTGATGAGGGAGAGGTGTCTTTCTCAAGCTGGCCTGAAATAGCGGTATGTTACTCTCGGGTTTGCACCTGACAATGAAGAAATACCTGTTGTAATAGGCATTTCACATAAATTACACTAATTGTCTAGAAATGCATTTGTCTTTTAACACATTTCTTTTCACTGCGGTTTCTTATGACCCTGTTGAAGATTCGCACTAAGCAGATGGAACGTGGGTGGGCCTATGCTATACACACCAAATTTGTCCTACCACTCCTGACTCGTGATGTTGCTGTATGTTTTTTCTCATTTTAGTTTAATTGCACAGTGCACCAACCAGAGGATGACAGAGGCATTTTCTGGCCTCCTGAACCACACATCACCAATGTGACCTTCAACATGGAGCTGTACAAAACAGATTTGTTCCTTGCTCCCTCCCAAGGACTCTTCTCTGTTGCTGAGAATGGGCCAATATATGTAGAGGTAACAAACTGAAAAAGACTTTCAAACTAACAGAAGGGTTTTGCAAGGCTGTGCAGCTGAGCCCAATCTGTTCTTGTCAGTTGAAAGGTTTTGTTGGGCAGTTGGTTCAGGCTGCTGTGGTGGCTGCAAAGAACAGAAACTGTGGGATAATAAGTAGGACAATATTTTGGGTAAAAACCCCAAAGGATTCTTGCAAAGTGGATGAATTTAACTTACAAGGTAAATTGATGATTCTTGCTAAATCTGCTTTTCTGTGCAGAACTTAAAGGTGATTTCTGAGCTCTTGCTCTGAACTGGCATGTGCTAATGGGTTCTTTTTATTATATGTCTGAACCTCATCTGAAAGATGTAGACATGCAAAAAAATTTTTACAAATGTGTGTCTTTCAAATGCTAGTGTTCTCAGGTTACACAGTTAATACAGATTCTGGTCTCTCTCCAATCTGCTTCAAAACATCAGTTATAATCCTTTTGAATGCTACCACACAAGAGATCTGGCAGATTTATATAAATAATACTAAAACAAAATCAACAGCCAAGTATACCCTTGACTTCAGGTGTATTTTGCACATGACAATATTTCCATGTGTTGCTCAGTTGCTTATGAAATCTATGGAATTATAAGCCAATACAGTCAGTATTTTTAAAGATAGCTATGTGAACAGAATTTTGGATTTTCAGATAGTGGTAGATGTGAATAAATGCAGCTTTGGCAATGAAGAAGCATCTCCAGTTTCTAGGCGAGTAAATCACAAGGTGTGAGCTATGGGGTTGCAAGACGAGGAAGAAGCAGCAGTGCTGTGCCGTGTTTCTCTCGCCCAAGTTAATGCCTCTTTGGGAGCCCATGTTGCACATGATAAGCACAGGGACCCATTTGACATTGGTGCAGTTTTCTTCATGATTTCGGTGTGTTTTGTCTTTGTTCTCTACCCAGTGAAAAGTACTTAAGACAGCTAAAGCAAAAATAAAATGTGTCACACTCAGTTAAGAATGTTTTTATAACAGACACTTAAAACCATCCACTTCCTTCATTGATCTGGGATGAATCCCCCTGACTCTGAGCCTGCTAGATTTGTCTGGTTCTGGAGCTGTTTATCCAGACAGATGTTCTGATTTCTTCATCACCTGTCCTGGCAGAAGCTTTTTTTTTCTGTTTTTCCTTCTTGCACAGTGGAAAACATATCAGTTTTGAACTTCTGTAACTCCATTTTTTTTAAGCTGACATTGATTTTTTTTTCCCTTTTTTGTTTCTATTTTGCATTTGTTTCTGTGAAAAATATTTTTGGGTTTTGATAAATACATATTTTGTAAAAATTCTTTATCTCCTTTTTCCTTGTTTTGTAAGGGGGTTTTTGTGTTCGAATCTTTTGGATTCTGCAGGTTTTTTTCTTTCTTATCTGTTGTCATTTTCTTACCATATTTTGGTCTTCCACCTTCCTCCTGTGGTTCTTTTCTTTCCTTGAGATATCATTCATCCTTTTATTTAATTAACTGTAATATGCCTGTCCTACTTTCCGTAATCTCTTTTTTAATTAGTTTACACCATCAGCTTGTTTCCTGTCAGTATCTGTGGCTGACTTTTGTTCATCCATCTTTATTTCTGTTCTTTTTAGAAGATAGTTTTTCTTGCTTAGATGCTTCAGCACATCCTTTCATCTCTAATTTGATTGCTGCTCACATAAGGGAGAGGAAAAAAAAGAAATGCTTTTATTCACTGCAAAACTCGTAGCATCCAGAAATTGCTGCATAAACCACACAACTTGGCAGGCTCTTTCTTAAAGATACATGCAGCACATATGGATTAAATATGCATATAAGGCACATGTCTTCTAAGAAGATTTCTTGTGGAACTGTTTAATTGGGCAGTGTTAATGGTTAGACAAATGCTTGTGTTGTTTATTAAGAGCAACATGCCTCATTTGTTACAAATTCCATTTATTTTTTTCTTCTAATTTTTCTGTAGCATTTATTGTCTGCATTCCAATCCAGCTGAGCAACATCAGGGCACTGGAAGCTTTCAGTCTTAATTATTTTTCATAAAAGAATATGAATTTCAAACTTACAATAAGCTAAAAGGATCCTTTCACAAGAAATTATGGCTCCCTCACCCCCTCCAGTCCAGGAATGCCACCCACACGTCAGACCATGACCTCCTCTCTGCCTTTGCATTCCTGTCTTGGCTGGGGGTTGATTCTCTGTTGTGTCTGTTGCTTTTATTTTTTTTTCTATTTTCATTATAATTTTGAACAGATACAAAAACATGGAATTAGTGATTGATTTCCATACAGCTCTGTTATAGCCTGTGTGTTTAAGGGAGGCAGTGCCATCTCAGGTGGCAGTCAGAGTCTTTAACTGTGTGTCTTATCTGGGGGGGGGTTCATCTGCTTTCAGAAAGATAAGGGATTGCTGTATTTATGCATGGTTATGCTATTAAACAGCTGCTGGTTTTGAAACCACAGATTTTCTGTCTCTCAGTTTGACAGTTTACCCTTAACATTTAGCCTTCAAAATATTTCAGATTGGAAATGGCACTGGAAAACTGCTTAAAAACTGTTGAAAATATTAATGAAAAGTGAACTAAAAATGTCATTTCTGAGATCTTACTGTCTCTTTCTTTGATGCAGGTGTCTGTGACTAAAGCTGACAGATCCTTGGGCTTTGCCATTCAAACATGCTTTGTTTCCCCGTTTTCAAATCCAGATAGAATGTCTGACTATACCATTATAGAAAACATTTGTCCTAAGGATGAATCTGTTAAATTCTACAGTATTGAGAAAGTGAATTTTCCAATGCCACATGCACAGAAGGACAGAAAAAGATTTAGCTTTGTGTTCAAACCAATGTTCAACATCTCACTGCTCTTTCTTCACTGCGAGTTGACTTTGTGTACAAATAAAGACAAAGATACTCAAGGACTTCCAAAGGTCAGTAATTTATTAGATTTATCAAAACTTCTGATTTAGATGAAAACAATGTATTTTTTTCATCTGAACACCAAAGGTAATAAATAGTTTTCTATGGAATTGATGTAATGAACATGGTATCTCTAGGCGCTCAGGATTTTAATAGATAAGAGTTATTATACTGTGCATTTTGACTACATAATTTGCAGTTGCTATTTAAATTTCATTAGGTGGCTACAAATAGAAATTGCTTTTTATTTCACAAGTAGTTCAAGTTTATCTTTTCTATGCATATCCAAAGCACAAACAATGTTAGCTTTAATTTCCAAAGGCATGCACCATATTGGGTAAAATTGTAATCTGATTGCTGCAAAAGAGAAGGTTGTTTGGAGGTTCTTGTTTTTTTGGTAAATTGTGTAGGGTAAAACTGGTTGTGAGGCAGCTGTGCCACTGGCACAGCTGTCCTGGCAGGTGGGTGACTCTGACCTCACACACTGTTCTTTGCACCCTAGTGCATTCCTCCTGACGAAGCTTGCACCTCTCTCAATGTGGATATGATCTTGGCCATGATGCACAACAAGAAAACCTTCACCAAGCCTCTTGTTCTAATAACACATGAAGGAAAACAAGAAGGTATAAAAATGAGCTTGACCTGTGTAATAATGCTATATATATATCAAATATTGTGTAACCTACAGCCACTGGAAATGAGAGAGTGCTACAAGTATGTGACATTGTATAATGTTGTGGTGATACTGTGTCTGTAAGATGTTACTTGTTGGGACATTTTCCTGGCAGCAGTTATCAGGGCAAGTCCTTGCCATTTTTGAAGCACCATTATTGTTTGGATGTGTGGCTTTGCTGAGCATTGAGAAAGGAATACTCAAAGTAGTACAAAATAACATGGGTTTTGGAAGTATGAATGTAGCAGTAGCACTTGGAGGAATTTCTTGTTGCCCAGAGACCAAAGGCAGTGTTCTGCTCCCTGCTGTGTCCTTTATTTATTGTGCTTGTAAACATAAATTTATGAATAGTAACAATGGAATTGCAAAGTATTGAGAATGTTAAAGCCTGATAAGTTTGTACAGCAAAGAGGTGGCCCCTGGAGACTCACTGGATTCTTGAACTTCGAAGAGCAAAGGATAAGATGCACAAAGGGGCTTCACTTTGGTGGGACTTGTTTGATTATGTAATCTTTCTTGGAAAAAAAAAGAGTGTGGTTAGTAACTGGTTGAAGGAAAGGCTGAAGTGCATTGTGAGATAATGCCAAACAGCACTGATAAGACCTTATTTTAGTTTAAGAATATGCCCTGTGAGTGAAGTAAGAACTGTTCTAAGTTTCATTTAATTTGAAAGTTTTTCTTAGTAGATCACTCTGACAACAGCATCAGTCATGTTTTGATGCAATCCTAGAAGCAAATACGTGCATTTATCTTCCCTTTTTGTATTTGCATTGTTATTTCATAAGAAGCTTCAGTGGCTTCATGTACACATCAAAATCTTCCAATGGTGTCCAGAGGCTGTTTGACCTCTGGAATGCTTTTCAGGGAGCATCAAAAGGATGGGGATCAGGAGTCTTTTAACTTCTCTTTTACAGTGCATGCTGTTTAGTCTTTGAACAATTTAAAGGATGATACAGCATTGCTAGGGGACATAGGCAATGACTGTTTCTGTCTAACTCTGCAAGTCAGCTCATATTTAGTTTGGAGGATTTTTAACAAAATTGTTAATACAGATCAAATCCACTATGAATTAAAGTCCAGTATTTGATCTGTCACTGTTACAATTAAAACTGTGCTTTGGGCCTGATTCTGGACTTTTCATTTTGCTCAGCTCTTATATTATTTCAGTAGGTTTTCTATTGGGAATGAGTAAATCCTGCAACTGAAATTCGGCTTTCAATAAACAGACTCTTACTTCAGCTCTCTTGTCTCTATGATGTGTGGAGCATTGTGCGCAGCTCCCATTTCGGGCTCCGCTCAGAATGTTGTCTTTGTCAGAGGCACAAGGTCTCAGTGTGCAAAGACAAGCTAAATTTATAAAGATTAGTTACAAGACAACAGTGTGATAGAGTGTTTTGTTGCATTGTGGGTGATTTAGTCTAATTGTGGGACGCTTGGTGGAAATCTCCCCAGCATATCCCAGCTTTCAGACATAATACAAAGTGGCACATTAACAATGTAGCTTTGTTGGTATGTAGTTGTTCTGCAGTGAATCAAAACCCGTTTCTTAAAGCCAAATGCCATTGTTGGCCAATACGTGAACCTAAGATTTGGAGAAGAAATTATATCAGTTACTGAACAGGAGAATGTACCTCTCAGAGGTAGTGTTCTTCATTTTCTTTGATGTGGACAGAACCAGCTCTCAGTATTGCAAACCACTCTATGTGAGGTGCTGCCCTTGGATGTGCTCATCAAGCCACATGTGAAAGTCATGTGTTTGACATTTCAAAAGTCAGAACAAACTGGTCATTGCAAAGGTGGTTTTTTTCTTCAGACAAGCTTATAACTGTATTAGAAATCACAATACTATATCTAAATGAGAATTTGCAGTAGATCCCAATGGAAGTGTTTAAAACCTAACTCAATGGCACACACATTCCCTTTGCATTCCTGCATTTCCCCGTGCTCTCCCCTACTGCCATGAAAGGCACGTAGATGGCCATTTATCTTCTAGGAAATACATGTTGTTCTGCTGAAATAATCTACCAGTGTTGTTCAGACTTCTGCTAAGTGCAGAAACTTTAGATTATTATTTCTACAGCAAAAGGAGACAGGTCATAGAAAGGAGGTCAAATGGGCAGCTAACAAGTGCCTCTATCCTACAAAGGTATAGAAAATGATGACAGTTCTAATGACTGGCAGCACTAGTTTTTAAATTAGATGGTTTTTGTAGACCTCAATGATTCTCACTGCTTTTGAATTGCTCTGAGCAAATCACAGTAAATTACATGTAAGAACTGGATGACTGAAGAGAATTGATAATAAGCTACACAGCTTATCATTAGCTGATTTCATATTCTCTGTAGAGAGGCCAGTGATAGAAATAGCATGGAAAATTCATTTTCCTCAGCTCAGAAGGCATTTTCTTGGCAGTTGGGATGTGCTGGTGGAGTGTTTGGACAATCTGATAGTGCCCTTACCCATGTTTGTACTTTTCAGTGCTTCTTGGTTTCAGTCCAGCCCTCCTCACAGATCTTACGTTCAGTTATACTCTTGCTGTTACGTGCAGTTGAAAACTTTCCAGATTATTCGTGCATGCACCACCCCACACACCCCTCTATGTTCTCACCTGTTTCCTGCTACTGTTCCACCTGTTTCCTATCATCTGCTGAAAGTGATCTGCAAGAGATACTCATGTGTTAGAACACGACACAATAATACAGTTTAAGAATAAAATGCTTTTCTGGATTTTGTAGGCACATGTGTCTCAGAGCCTAATGGTCTAAAGGATATTGCTGGAAGTTTGGTTCTGCCATCTGGATTTTAGAAGTTAGAAGCATAGTCTTGTTTCAGAACACTTTAAATAAATATATGTATTTATTAAATTAATAATAATATGTATTTATTAAATTAATTAAATTATTTTAAAAATAAATGTTTCTTTTCAGTATTTTTGGGCTGAAAAAAGTGTCTTCCATGTTTGCATGGAAATCAATTAAACTAATTTTTTTTAAAATTTTTTTTTCCAGTTGCTAAAAATACAAAAACAAGTATTGAAACAGTCTTATCAAATCTTTTTGCATCTGTTGCACTGAACACACTCAGATATGCTAGAATGTAAATTAAATCCATGAGTTGCTGGGCAATCCAGAATCAAACTGCAGCTAACCAAACAGGTCCCTGGGTGTGAAGCCAGAATCTCTAGCTCTTCTGCTTGAGGTGGCATTCTTGGAGAAAGATGAGAGACCAATTAAGAAAAAGAAATTCTTCATTTTTTTAAGCATTTGTTTACTTGTCTCTTTCTATTCCAGGGTGATATCTTCATCGCTAGGATGATAATATTTTATATTCTTTCCTAGAATAATAGCTTTGATCTTTGAACAATACCTATGATCTTTTATTTCTTATATATAATAAAAAAATTTTAAAAACCGCAAAACCAAAAAACCCACACAACTTCTAAGACAAAATACCAAGTAGGACTCAGGAAAATGGGTGAATCAACACATATTCATGCAATTTGGACAAAGCAGTATGTATTGTGCCATAAACCTCACTGTTCATCAGTGAGCATGTGCTTTTGTATGTGTGTGTGATTTAGCGCACTGGTATCTCTTATTTATGATTAGTGAGTAGTCAGATGAATGTAATCACCTTAAAACAATCTTTGTTCCTTTACAATCTGTGAACTTCAAGAGCTCCACGTAGGAGTAACCAGAGTTACTGTGGGTCACACCTGATGATATCTGATTTGGGAAAGGTTGCAGTGTATTTGCCAGCAAAACATACGACACTCAAACTATACTCTAGATAGAGTCCCTTGAGGAATAATTAATATATTAATAGAATTTTCCTGAGATGAGTGAGATTACTGAATTTGGTCTGCTTTTCCTGAAATTCATGGTTTGTAAAAATTATAGTTAATGTCTTTCTGTCAGATCAGAACCTTCATAGTTTGTAGGCTGCATGTGGAACTCTATCTGATTAATGTTTTGTGCATTTTCTTTGTTTTAAATTAGATCCTTCCCTTCCAAAGCCAAATGTGAGACAGCCACGTAAGTAACTCTTAAAACAATCTCTTTTAATCTTTAAATGTTTGTCTAGAAAGCATTAGATAAATTAAGAAAAATCTTCTCTCTTTCTGAGTGTGTGCATGTTTAATTCAGAGACAGAACAGAATTCTGACTGTATTGTTGATTGAGAGGTTCCCATCAGTGCTCAGAGGAGGACTGTGACCTTTTGAGTATGTGAAAATCAGGTTTGGGGAAACACCAGTGAGAGTCTCAGCCTGAGCAAGTTTACGTGCTGATATCTGTGTGTTACCTCCCCCTCTCTGCTGAGGCCACTGCTTCCCAACACCAGTGTCAGAGCAGCAGTGCCATCCCCCAGAGCTTCTGTGCCCTACCCTCCTATTTCAGCCTCGCTCCTGTCCTGCACCACAGCCCAGGTGCTCCAGCAGCAGCACTTACAGGCCTTGCTTAGATCACTGCCTTGATATGGATTAATTTCTTTGGTTTTAATGTTGTCTTGGTGTAGTGAATTAAACAGGGTCAATTAATGACCCAGAAAAGGAGAGAAGCAGCACTAGAAGAAAATAATAAACAGGAAGGTGCAGATGATGTGCAGCCAAAAGCAAGAATGAATGGAGAAAAGGGAGATTTAAAGAGGAAGAGCAAAGAAGGTTTTTCTTTTGCTTCTGTCCCTGTGTCTTCAAGACTAAATTTGTTCAAAATAGCAAAGGCAGTGAGCAATTATGCTTCTGCCACTTCTCCATGCAACTTTCTTCTATCCACTGTTTCCTCCTAAGAGGAGAGGACATTGACTGTTGCCTGGTGGAAAAAACTGTTGAGTTTAGTCTTTTGTGTTTGCATTTGAAATGACTAGAAGTAGCCAAATGAACCAGAAACAGTCTCATGGAAAAAATGAAAGAAAAACCTTCTAAGACATTATCTGTCAGGTGTTATGTATGCAAACTAGGTCACAGGCACCCAGAAATGGGTCCTGAAGGCCCTTGCCAACAGGAGCTGCTAGAGAAGACTTTTGTCAAAAGAGGATGGAGGATGTCGTTAGGGACATCTGCTGGATGCAGGATGTGTAAAGTGAGGGTGTTGGTTGTGTTCTGAGAACTGAAAATTCCATGGAAGGATACTACTGTGATCCAGTCAGCTCATTTCCTGGCCAGAACAGTCAGTAAAATGTTATTCACTGGCCTAAGCGATTTTCTGCACTGGGAGATATTAAAAATACTAAAACTAGAAGTCAATTTTTTAAGAAGAAATTTCCCCAGATGATTGCCGAGTGATTATTATTTTTTCAAGTATTTCTAATTACCAAAAAGAAAAACACAGAGGCCAAGCATTTTTCTGTTTGGATGAGAGGGGCAATACATTCAGGAGCCAAATGCTCTTACCCTTGAAATGATCCTACAAAAGGGCCTCTCCCCTAGAAAGTGATTTACGTGTGTGTGTGCTTCTATTTTTGTGTTCTGTAATTAATTTCAGTTATTGAAAGCGTTGCCAAATGTGAAAAACAATTGTTTCTATTTATGTTTTCGCTGACTTTTTGCTGGCATCTCTTCCCTCTTAACAGCAGTTCCGTTCTCCACCTAGATTTCAGACTGAACTTGAGGAGATGTAGGGGAAAGTTTGCTTGAATGTTGGGCTATTTAAATGAAAAGCATTTTTGCTAAACATCTCAGCCTTTTTAAAACACTTTAAAGATAAATGAATATTTAATTGAAAGCAAGTTACTAACAGCCAACTGAAAATGCTTCATTTTTCCAACATTTACCAGATTTGGGTGTGCTGAGCTGGAGTTTTACTTTGTGATGTGGAACAGTTGGTTGGACCAAAGCCGCTCTGAAAGCATCGCTTTTATTTCCTTGTTGCAAATCTGCCAGTCCGTTTCTCAAAGCAGTGCTTAGTTAACTATGAAAATTTAAAAAGCTCTTGCATGAAAGAGTGAGGGTGAACTTTTGTTAAATGGTATCTGCCTCTGAAAATAAGAAGTCCTTGCGTTGTGTCTCCCTGTGCAGCCGTGTTGTACGGGCTGGACACGCTGACGGTGGTGGGCATCGCCTTCGCGGCGTTCGTGATCGGAGCCCTGCTGACCGGAGCGCTCTGGTTCATCTACTCGCGCACAGGTACGGCCGAGGCCTCTGAACCCCTGCGCCGGGGAGGCCAGGGGGACGGAGCCACCAGTGCTTATCCTGGCCTGCTTTATTTCCTTGCTCCCTCTTCTTACTCGGGAGTTTTCCAGCAGCTCCTCCCATGCGCCTCTTTTGCGTATCAGCCGAATGATACCCACCCTTCCCTAAAGGGAGATGTTACATGTTACGATTTAAAATTTGCTTAAATAATTTTAAACACAAGTCTGGAAAACTCACCTGGGACGTGAGTAAAACTGAGTATTCCTGGCTTGTGTATTATCATTAGTAGCATCTCTGTTTTAAAATTTAGTTAATATTTCAGTTAATGGATCGTTTTTGGTTCCCATACTACTTTTTAAAATTCTTTTTGCAGTTACTACATTAGGCTGATGGGTACAAAAAGTGGGCCAAATTCTTAAGAGAATGCTTCATCTAAACAGACATATTCTGAATATAACTAAACTTGAAAATTTTTCTCGGGCTTTGATTACACAGACTTTTTGCCACAATTATTTACTCCTCCATTCTTCAGCTACTATTTTCAATTGCTAGAAGTCACCTATAATCTTAATTGTGCGCAACCAAATACTTAGGAATGTGTCTGAATTGGTGCAGCCTTTATGCACAGATAATTTTCCAGTATCTCCTTAGGATTTTTTCCCACACTAAACTAAATTAGCAAAAATGGAATACTGTGTTGAAACAAGAGGGCATTTGGGGAGCTTTCTGTTGCGTGCCCCAGACAAGGACTGGAGACTGATGGAGCCTTGATTTACAGCATGTGACCTTGGCTTGCATGTAGATTATGGGGTATCTCAGGATCCTTAGAGTATGCTGGGCTCCCAACTACTTCCACTTTTGACCTCACAAGACCCTACCTAGATCTGGGAGGTGGGAAAAATGTGAGGTCAAATACTCCAAACCTGTGCAGCTCTGGAGCACTGAAATTCGCCTGTAGCCCACTGCAGGGGTTTTTTTTCTGGCATCCAAAACCTCATGGAAGCTATTCAGGAGTGAGAATCTGGCCCTGTTGGGTCAGAGCTTCTGTAAATATTATGACCTAGGAGCTTATGTTAATTTGGAAATAAAAACCATGGTGTTTTTTCCAGTTGGCAGTGCAACAATTTTGTATAAGCAGTTTAATACTTCTCAGTGCATCAGCTGTGTATGAAACTTTTTAGGCATTGAAGCAAACATGGAAAATTTGAAGGCTGTGATAATATGTATAAATTGTGTAATTCTGTCTCATATAAGTACTGAAACATTGTGGAAGACAAGTAAGTGCTATTTCAGTGAGTAAAAGCGAAGTTAAGAAAGTAATTGCTGTATCGGTAACCTTTATTAACAAAAAAATTTAATTATTAAATTAATACCTTTGGTCCTGCATTTGTGGAAATTCAATCTGTATTCACATACAGAACCATCTATAGACACATGGTGTGTGTCAGTACTCAAGGAACACTGGGAAGCCAACATGATAAATCCTTCAGCAACAGCAGAACTTGGACCAATCCCATTAAAAGAATTATATTAGCAGAGTACATCAGTCATGGTGACCACATACAAGTAGTGGAGAGGGCAGCTGCTCTGGCTTTGTGTTTGAGAGATGAAAGTAAGTGGAGAAAAAGGCCAGGCAAAAAGTAATAAATGAATATAAGAAAGAAAGGGGACACTGTAACTCATCAGATTACAGAATCACAGAAATGATAAAAAATTATCTAGGAAGTTTTCTGGTTCAGATTTTCAAAGGATTGTGAAAGCGAACCTATGTTCCTGTGCACGTAATTTTTCTGTGCATATTATCTTGTATCTCCAAAGCATAACTTGCAGCAGAGTGCAGTGAAGGCTCTGGCAGACACAGTTTCTTAGAGGACAACTGCTGTGGCAGACAAGATAATCCAGCTGCAGTGGAAAATTTTTAGAGCTCGCTGCAGACTTTTATTAACTTGAGGGGAAGAAAAAAAAAAATCTAAATTTCATCTACAGAGCGACTGTCTTTTGCCATTAGAGAATTTATGCATTGCTGAATTGTGTTCTGAAATCTCATCTTTTGTTGTAAGTAGTACTGGGTTTCCAACACATGATTTAGACCAAAGGTTGTAAAACATGAGTTCATTCTAAAACTCTGTTTTGCTGAAACTCAGAGCACAGATAAAAGCTACTGCTGGTAGAGGGTGGCAGCTTGGGATGTGTGAAGTAAGTTGTTTTTGCTGCTGTAGTGCTATATGCAATGCAGCAAAAGACCACCTTTTGCCAATAGTAAGAGATTTGCTGGTACGCTTTAATCAGCATGTGTCTGCTGCTAACAAAGAAAGGGTTACGTGAATGAGCTCTTTTGCTCCTCTCAATAGGCCATTAGCATGAAAACCTCAAGCAAGTAATAGCAGAAAGGAACTACAAAATAGGTGGAATTTCATCTCCAGATACTGAGCAAGGATTGTTGTGTTGTCATGTAGGGCTTTTGCTGATTTCAGTCATGAAAAGTTTCTGCCAAAGCATCACAGCTGGGCTTTAGAATGCTCTAGATTTTCTGAAACAATTTAACATGGAGTAGAGATGTGCTATGATACACGAGTTGTTAGAGAAGAGAGAGGGAAAGCTAATTTTAGAACAACAGAGGAGGAATTTTAGCTGACTTGTCTGCAAAAAGACTCAGTACTTTTGATCCTTTCTCTAGTCAGTTAAAGGGCCTGAAAGGTGTTGGTCCTGCTCGGAGAGGACCCAAGAACTAAGGGAAATAGCAGACATTTGCCACAATTAACCTCATTTATCTGGGGGTCTTGTAAAGAAGCAAAAATTTTGCAGTGTGCGTGAATGCAGAAACTCTTTGTAATTTAGCCATATAAATATGTATCAATGTTACATGCGCCTTAGTAGGGATCATTGAGTATGTTTAGGAGGGGCAGGCACAAGCCTGATTAGTTAATGAGACCGTTAAACCCTGTAAAGTGTGTTAAAGAAAACATCTGTCTCTGCGTTCTCTTAGGAAGCGCGCTTCCCTTCCTCAGGCGGTGTTACAAGTTAAGAGGATAAACTTTTCCAAAATCCGAGAAGTTAAAAGTGTCCCTCCTCCCCCACTTCTCCCTTTTTTATGGGATCTGATTTAAAGTAAACTGACATAGCAACCAATTATATTTGGCAAATGGAGATAGAAAAGCAAACATTCAGACTTCCTGGACAGGGAGTACAACTGGCAGCTTTCCTAAGTGTGAATAATAAAGTGCATGTTGTCGCGTTCAGATGGGTAAAAGCTTGTTTACTGTCAATAGAGGAGATGTGTCCATTCTGAGTAGTTTTGGTTTGGTAACATGAGATACATGAAGCTGTTTACATGAAAAAGGCAGATGGAGAATGCCTCTTCAGTGATAGTTTACATTTCTTTACATCCTTTTCTTGAATACTCTTTTTAAAAAAGCTTTGCTATGGTTTAGCTAGGTGTTGAGGAAATAAAATACAGGAAAAATCAACCAGTCCAGATGTAGTTGCTAGGCTGTGTGTTCATAACATCACTGTGATTTGGATTTTCTTTTTTCTTGAGAACACTGAGAATTTGTTATTGTTCAAGAAGTGATTGTGGTGCATCAGGGCTGCTGCTGCTGCTTTAGAAATGAGGTGCTGCAGTGCCATTGCAGTGGAAGGAAGGGGTCTTCCAACCCAAACAGAAGGGAGGCTGCCTCCTAGGACGCTTTCCAGAGGAGCCGGGGGGAGAGTGAGCCATTGGGCTTGCTGGGGACTGCGGCACTGCGCTTTCGCTTTGCCATAAAATAAAAACAACATCTGTTTGGCTTATGAATGAATTCATGTTTCAATGCATACAGATTGTATTGATGTGCTGAGGCTGACCAAATCTGCGGGTAACCATGTGGTTTGTAAAATGGGTGACCGCGGAGCTGCAGGGAGAGGCGGGGGCCGGGGGCCCGGCCGGGGAAGCCCAGCAGCCGTCCTTCCTCTGCCGCCCGAGCGGCTTCTGCGACGGGGCTGGGGGTCTGCAGCCTCCCCTCGCTGCTTTCTGATGTCTGTGGTCACTTGTTTAGTTTTAATGAAAGGGAGTTTGCTTATCGCTGCCTTTATAAATATATCCTGTAGTACAAAAGGAAGGAAGGCATGTACACAAACAACGGGAGGAGAAGGGAGCAAGTCAGGAGGGGAAGAAACATCCAAACAAGGCTTATGAAAGCCTGTACAGCACCATGACACATACTTTGATTTGATACAGTTTATTCTGGGGGGTTGCAAAGTCAATTCCAAAGCAAGTTAAAGCTGAAACTTGATTTATTTGCAGATGACTGGGGGTAGAATCTGAGCTGCTTCTATGAGCACAAATCCATGGCTCACGGGTGAGCTACATAGTTGTTTCTTACACTGGGAAAAACAGACTCAAAATCTGCTCGCAAGAGTAAATGCTGGACTGAATGCTGAATTTAAAAACAAGATTCTCACCCTCTTTTTAAAAGTTTATTTGGCCTCCTGGGCAGTGTGGTTTAGTAATTTAGTCTGTCTGTTGGTTTTTTTTGTCCTGTCCTGTCCCTTCTTTGCTCCCCATTCCTAAACCAGTGGGGTGTAAGGCAAGAGCTGTGTGTTGTGGGGCCTTAAGTGCACTTCAGCTGTGGCTGTGGCTCGAGCTAGCAGCAAACCTGCTGGTCTCCATTACACAGAGCACTTGCAACCTCTGCTGTGAGAAATCCTCAGACCTCCCTTGTTTGTAGCAGACCTCTGAGTACTGAGCAGCCTGCAGAAGGATATTCTGTGGCCTGAGACACAAAGCGTTAAAGGCGCATTTCCTCCGCAGCCACATTCCAAGAAGCTGGGGCTCTGGCAGCTGGGCAGCAGCACACAGGGCATGGGGATGTGCCAGAGCAGCTCCTGTGGGAGGAAGCTGGCTCGTCCTTGCACTGTAACCCTCTGGATGCGGGCTGTGCCTCCAGCCTTCAGCTGGTCACTGAAGCAGTCACTGGGAAGTGGGATCTCTACCAAATCCTGAACATGGAAGAAAAATTGGAGTGTGCAGACCTGACCCATGGCATCAGGTTTTGGATAACATAGGATAATGAGGAGCAGGAGAGCTGCATCACTATAAGCTCATGAGGCAGGAGATGTACTAGCCTCTGATTTTCCCTAATTGCTCTGCCCATGATCCCGCAAATCATTTCCGTCTTGCTCCTTTCTGGGAAAGCAGCCGTGCTGGAGCCGGCTGCCACGGCAGGTCTGCAGCTCAGGCAGCAGCAGGGTGACTGTTACTGCACTGAGATCACAGGTTCACATCCTGGAGATGAGCTCAAGGGAGGGGGCAGCTGCAGTGCACATTATATAAACTTAAGTCTTGCCATCTGTTTTGAAGAGACTATTTTGTAATATTGCTAAGGTTACAGACTTGAGCACTGTAACTTTAAAAATGCCACGGTTATGGTTTCTTATGTGGCCTTATGATCTTTTAGGCATTAAATGGCATAATTATTACTTTCGTGCTTAGTTGAAAGCTGGATTTTTCCCTTGGAATCCCAGCCACAGGTGCAGAAGGATGTGAGGAGACTCCAAGTGCTTGGTTTGGCAATCTAAGTAATGAAGGGGTTTTAATTTATTGTCAGTAAACAGTTAAGAAGAAATGGTGAGACATGTTCTCACTACAGGTTGTAAGTGCTGCACATACTGTGGTAGCTGTAGGAAAACTTCCTGCGTGTTGTATTAGGAGTAAATCAAGTCAAGCTTTCAGGATAGCCTGTTGTTTTCTTATGTGAAGAAAACTGGCTGTGTCTCAGGATATGTGGTGTCCAGCTGATTGAAGAACATTGTCTTGAGCTACACTTCTAGTAAATACGCTGCTCTATAAACTGGCATTAAAACTAAAGCCTACATTTCCTGGCCTTTTTCCTGGAAACAGCAAAGCTATAAAGTGTCTGAGTTGTGTAATAGGACCCATTTTGAGTGACACCTGACAACAGAAGATAGACAATGTTGATCTTGGCAGTTGCCATCAGCTGCTTGTAAAATGCTCAAGGAAACAGTGGTGTTATTTTCCCCATGTGCACAGCAATGCCTAGGTGCCAGAGTCTCGTAACATTTTCAGTGGTACTCTGATTAAGGTCTGTTACCCAATATATTAATTGCATGGAAAAACAGACCACCAGAAGAGGAAGACGGGGAAGAAATGGATTACTGTTTTCTAGGACAACATTTTCAATTTCCCTTCTCCTGACCCCACTTTTTCTCTTGCCTGTCCCTCAGGGGAAACAGCGGGAAGACAGCAGGTCCCTACGTCGCCGCCGGCCTCCGAGAACAGCAGTGCAGCACACAGCATTGGCAGCACGCAGAGCACCCCCTGCTCCAGCAGCAGTGCCACCTAACCCGGGGACACAGCTGAGCAGCAGCACAGGACTGTGGGTGGACATCGGACAGCAGCTTTTCAGCGTTAAAAGGATTGGTTTGGTTGCTTCTGAAAAAAAATGAGGAGGGATTTTTCTGCAGGAAAAAAAAAAAGACTTTTTCTTTTGGGGAAGCCACTGTGTGTGTGAGTGTGTGTATGAGCACACAATGCATGAGTGAACACAGCCTGTTGGATCTTGTTAGCACGTTATGCTACATGTGACAAAGCTACTAATTTTGCAGTACTGCAACCTGTTCTAGGGGTCTGTGGACCCTCAATGTGAAATCTATGCCAGTTTGGAAAATGCTGCTTTGTCTATATGATATTTTCCTTTCCCTGAACCTTGTCATTGACACAAGGTATTCATTAAGGGAATTCAGTCATAGAATCACAGAATGGTTTGGGTTGGAAGGGACCTTAAAGATCACCTAGTTCCAACCCCCTGCTATGGGCAGGGACACCTTCCACTAGACCAGGTTGCTCAAGCCCCATCCAACGTGCCTTTGAACACTTCTAGGGATGGAATATCCACAACTTCTCTGGGCAACCTTTTAAGTGCCTCACCACCCTCACAGTAAAGAGTTTTTTCCTAATGTCTAATCTAAACCTGCCCTATTTCAGTTTAAGCCATTACTCCTTGTCCTATCACTACATAAGATAAGCAGAACAAAGATGATCTTAGGTCAAAGGATTTCTGTTTGTCTGAGCAAGAAAGCATCAATGTCAGATCTCCTTGGTAAATAATATTTTATTATTCAGCTACATTTAGCCTCTTTTGAATAATCTTGGTTTTGTTCAGCTTACAGCTACAGCATCTCATTTGCTTTCCTGTTGTGTTTGCAGCTTCAGGTTTTTTCCAGGTATTTTCATTGTAATACTTATTGATTTGCTAATTGGAAAAGAGCACACTCTAACATTCCCTCTCTTGTTTTATGGGCCAAAGCTCTTTTATAAGAGATTTTTTGATCTGCTATACCAAATACAGACACACACAAACATTAAGACAAAGAATGGTCTTGTGCACTAACATAGATGGGTGTGTACCTTTAATGTCTTTATGCAAATAGATATATATCGAGGTATATACAGCCTAACCACTTTACCCATTGGAAATTAGCACAGCGTTCCTTCCATACATAAACATATATTCCATAAATATATATATATATATAAAAAAAAGAAAACTGTCTTTTCAGTTTATAATAGGTAGATAGAGGAGATAAAGAGGTTGATTTGGTTCTAATCTTTTAGCTACCCTAAATTCTCTTTGAAATAAGAGATGAGTTCGAGGGCACAAGGAATGTACAGTAGTGCCTGTTGTTTGCTATTCTCTGAAAGTAGTTGTGCAGTTGTTTCTGTCAAACTGTTGTATGAACATTATGATTGGATAGTCCCAAAGTAGTATCAGAATATGGAAATGGCAGAAAGGTAATAATTGTCACTCTATTTTTTAGTGTCATTGCCTTATCTTGACCTTCAAATTGATGCAAAATGAAAAGCAAAAAAAGACACTTTTAACATGTAATTGTTTGACTGTTAGTTGCCACTTTGTAATGTGTTCTACTGATCCTTCTTTGAGGAAGAAAGAGCATTGTTTTCCTCTAAAAATGAGATGAATAACTTTTATTAGTTGTAGTGAAGGTTACCTGTGTTCTGCAAGAGAGGAAGGGACTTCATTACACTCGAGTGATAGTCTGCTCTGAAGTCTGAGCTGCAGATTTCTTGCTGATTCTACACTTGTGCCCTGCTGATGCCAGGATGGTCCAAGTGCAACATATGCAATAGGTTTAAGTGCCCAGGATCAGGCAGAGTGTTACTCACTTTAAATCAAATCTGTTGCCAGTCCTGCAAACACCTATGCAAACAAGTGACTGCACGCCTCGTCCTCACTGTTGGGAGCACGTGCTCGACTCTGTACACCAGGGCTGGTCTCAGTGTCCATGCAGGCAGTGGGTGCTTAGAGTTACACATGCAAAAATGCTTTATGTTACCAGGCCAGTGAGCAGTCCCGGTGACGTGGACAGGGTGTTGTGTAAGCGTGGTTGTCCCTGTGCATAAGGGTGTGCAGGATTGGCTCTGCTCCGAGGCGTCAGGAGGATGAATGTGCTACCTGTGTGGTTGAAAAGAAAGCGCTTTGCCTAACCTTCAGCAGAATGTATTGTTAAAGCATATTCTATGTGTAAAGTCTTTAAAGATGTCTTCAAAGAAGACTAGAGTCTTTAAGTTCAATCATAGCTATATTTTACTACATTAAATTTCTGTATAAAGATATATTTAAATGTTTTAGATAAATGTAAGTTACTCTATATGAAATGTTTAATTTCAATTACTGTGAAATTTACATATTTTGTAAATTCCTTTCCCCGTTTTAACCCTTTCCTTCCTCAGATATTTTATTAAGTAGTTTCTCATAGGAAGTATTAGATTTGGTTTTTGGGATGGACAGGTTGAAAAATTCTGTGTAAAATAAATAATTGTATATTTTTGAGAGAAACATGCTGCATTATCAATCTTTTTATCAAAAATTTACTCTAATTTTAAAATAATTTACAGATTTATATTTACCATTGGATAAACCAAAAATATATAAAGGTCAAAGATTTGATTTGTTGCCTTGTGTGTGAAATACAGTTTAAATTAACTGAACTTGGTATACTCAGCTATTTAATTCAGAAATTTTAATACACCTGAGTTAATTGTCTGTTGGAATTTACCAAAATGGCACATGATTACTTAGCATATGGAACAGCCATTTCTGCTTGAATAAAGAGAGAGAACCAAACCCAAACATTCCCTGTGAATAGCTTTATTACAGAAATGTGTAATGTTTTGAAGCAGCTGTTAAGCTGCCCTCAGTTCAGAGCCTGATACACCTCTAGGCTCTGGTTTTATAGCGGCCATTTGTCTGCAGTGCTGGTTTTGGAGTGTGGTGTGGCAGCTCCCGAATGTGTAACCGCTGAGCCACTGATTCCCACCTCTGTCCCACGTGGTTCCACCATGCCGGACTCACATGGCAGAGCCCTGTGGGGTCTGGAAGGCCAGGGAGACTCTGCTGTCCCAGCAGAGGGTGTTAAAGCAGGGATTTGGATGGATGGAGTCAGTGGTTAGTTTCAGTGGTTAATGATGGAATCAACTGTGAAGGAACTTCTTATGTAAGAATGGGAGGATTGGGCTTAAAATGGACACCTTCTGCCTGTAAAAGCTATTAGTAGCATACTTAAACTCCAAAGTAGACTGCTTGTTCTGTCATGTGTCGTCTAATCACTAACTCTAACCTTTTACAGCATTTGGTTTTGGACATTACTACATTTGTGTTTCAAGAGATCAGATCTTTCTATGTTAGGCTATTTTTGTAGCATTTTCCACATAGAAATGGATTTTGCAAAATGTCTGTAGATGCTGATGATTGTAACCTTCCCCCTGCTCTTTCCTAACCATTTCTCTCCTGTATGTTCTTTCTGTTATGTATATCTACCTCATGCTTCACAAGAAGACTGTACTGTTGGTTGTGCTGGCAGCCCTTCGTGTGAGGTGACTGTTCTGCCCTGTTGTTGTTTGTCATTCATTGGGATGTTCATAGTGTTATCAGATCTTCGCCGCCGTGTCCTGCCAGTTCCAAACACAATATTCTCAACTTTGAATAAATAAGTATATTTCTTTCAGATGCAAATGCCAGATATTTTTTTAAAATCAAAGAATGGAAGAAATTTACTTGCTAATACCTGTGGCCAGTCTGAACACCCCATTTGTATTTCATATTACATTCAGTATTTCAGAGCCTTGTGGAAATGCATAGTTGTACAGTTTTGATAACCACAGTGTCATGTCATCTTAGTCTCTTGTGCATAATAAAGTATATATCAATTTATTAATAACTGATGTCATGATTCATTTAAGTTGTACAGAGCCAACAACAACAGATCGAATTTTGTCTCACTGCTCTGTCCTCATGTCCTATAAATTTCAGTGGGAATTGCGTGCAGGATTTGATTTTGTGTATCCGCTTCTCTTTTCTCCTTTCTGAGTTCTTTTATCCATTGGCTTCAGTTGACTCCTCAGTATTATGGCTTCTTGCAGAAATCAGTAGATATATTTAGTTAAATGCTGCTGTTCTTCACTCTAAGTTGAAGTCCAGAGCTCTGATCCTGTGGGCATTTAGTTGCTGCATCTCAAGACACGGCGTCAGTCGAATTCTGCACAAAGCCTGGCTTGAGCACAGTCACGCTCAGGGCTCTGCAGCAGCAGAGTGCAGGTGGGTACCTGTGACTGCAGCTACACTGGAGACAGGTGAGCAACGCTGTTTTCATCACTGAAGGGTCTTCCTGTGCAGGAGCAGATGGTTTGGCTGTGTATCAGCAGGACAAGAATTTGGGTGTTTACTACCCTGCTTACTAATTTGCTTCCTGTATTTCTTGTGCAGAATATTCTTTATGGGCACTTGAGGGGAGCAGCCTCAGTGTTTTTTCCCTGAGTTATTCAGAGGTTGTAGTTATTGACTCACAAAAGAGAGTTCCTTAGTAAGGGAATCTAAAATATTTAATGATCACTTTTAAAAACCAAGATTCCCTCAGTAGAGAAAAGGCTATTAATTAGAAGCAGTTCTAAGCTTACATGTTGCCTATGACACAATTCACAGAGGTGCAATAGATTTATTGCTTCATAACAACCATATTTCAGTTTCTGCATCAAGACAGTTTTGTTTTCCTGTGGAAATGAGCTCCATAGAGTGAACTCTCAGCTGAAAATTGCTCTAGCTGCTGTTCCCTTTTGCCTGTAAAATTTATATTTTGATTGAAACATGGTGCGAAGTCATGATCAGTGTCTCGTATGTGGAATTAATTTTAAAATACAATTACTAGCCAGAGAATTCTGATAAAGTTGCATGAGTATTTTTAGACATCAAGAGGTAAGAGTCTTGCCATATTGCAGAGCAGGTATCAATGTTGTGCATATTTATTCTCTCAAGCATTGTGAGTGAAGCAAATGTTTTGGACAGTCAAACAATACCAGGTGCCAGTTTCAGGAAAAACACAGTCCAGAGCTCTTCAAATTTAAACAGAATCAAATTTATCACGGCATTCCTTCCAAGACAATATAAAAGGAAAAGGAGACAATATGTTGATAAATTTTCACAGCTGTCACTTTGTAATTGTAAAGCACATATTTATGAGGCTGGAAGTCTGATTGCGGCATGTGTTTTTGTACAGCGTTCCCAAATCTCTGGCCCTGGACCTAGCCTTGCCAACCTGTGTGCATTTACACTTTGCAAAAGAAAGATCAAATTACATCCCTTCACCTACCCAGAGAAGGTTACGGCTCAAGTAGCGTGTTTCTGTGTGGTTTGCTGGGAGCCCTCAGGGTGCCACTGCCGCCGGCCCGGAAGGCGATGCGCCCGGCGGCGGCTCCCGGCCGCTCTGCAGCCGCTCCCGCTGCCCGCCCTGCTGTGCCGAGCCGCGGGTTCACTGTGCTTAGGAAGGTCCGAAAAGCTGTTGGTTTATGGATAGATGAGGAGCATAAGCAGCATAAAAGTGTTCCTCTTGCACTCTCGTTTAAATAACAGATTTTTTTCCATCCAGTTTTGGCACATATATTTTGAGGAATTGGTTAAAAAATATTTGGGTGGAGGCTCTTTTCCCCTGTTACTGCTGCTTGTAAACTGCCGGGTCTAGTAAAGAACATACTTTAGAGACAAAAAATTAAATCAGTATTTTAAAAAACAAAATATTGAGTGTTAATCAGAGAAAGCTGATGGTATTTAACAATGTGTTAAGTGGCTCTCCAAGCGCTCTGTTTTGTCAGTAAATTTTTTACGGCGTGCCTGCAAAATCACAGTGTAATCCATGCAAATGGCTATGGTTTTCCCAGTTCTCCAAGTATTTAAAGTTCATATTTGCTTTGTAAATAGGGTGAAAGGATTAAAAAATTCTTAGTCTGTCCTTTATACAAGTAGGCATATCCCGTGGGGTCATAAGAGCTTGGGGTGTAGTCTTTGCACTGCGCAATATTTTTATTAGTCCATGATCCTAAAGGTGATTAGTAACCTTGGGTGTTAGGATTGAAAAATAAAATAAACAGGAAGATTTAAGAGGAGCATACACATAGAGCATTCGCAGCAGGAATATTTAGGTTTTCACAAAATTTTTTGAGTGCCAAAACATGTCACTGAAAATTTAAATTGCTGAAATAAAATAACACGAAGGAAGCAGTCAAGAAGTGTCTGGAAATGGGAGGCTGAAGCCTCATGCCACACTTCAGCCTGAAAGAAGCTGGGTCTGGCAGACTTCCAGGGCTGCCCTGCCCCCAGCGCACCAGGGGCATGAGGGCTGGGATAGTGCCTGCCACTGGGAACTCCAGCTTACTGATGCCTTAAGATTTCAGCTTTTCTATTTTCATATGTTTGTAATCCTGCAGTTCTTTAGTGTGTAACTCTGAGCTCCATATAGAGTGTTAGCAACTACTTTTCCCGTTTTTGTCAGATACAACAATTCCTCTCTAGGCCTGAGAATCAAGGACACCTCACTGTTTAGGCCTCAAGAAATGTAAACAAAAGCGAGTTGGGGGGGAGCAAACTAAGAGAATGGGACTCCACTGCCTGAAGCTGTAATTGGACAATTAACCTCTGATATGCAAATGGACAAAACTTATATCTGTCCGAAAAAACGTGTGACTGTGTCCATCCTGGGTGTAGTCTCTGCGAGACTCCTGCACTGCCCAAGGTGTGCCCTGTGAAGGCCTTTCAATAAATCCCTACCCTTTATCCTTTCCCTCTGTCCAGCCTCTGTTCCACGTCAGCCTCTTCAAGGCATCATTACAGTGCTGGGCACAGCCAGCGGGCAGGATTATTATAGGCAGGGCTTGTGCTGTTAACTCTGGGGTATGGCTGTCCCTGTGATTCGCCCTTGGTTAGCAGGCTGTTGCAGACAAACCAGGTGTTGTGTAAGCTCAGCAGCTCTTTCCGGCTTTTGCATTGGGAAGAAGGGCCGTGAAATATGAAAGGCTTCGGCTGGAAGTCACAGTCTGCTCTTGGGAGAGCCAGAGAGCGAGTGTGCATCTTCCAAGCAGGAGAAGTGGTACAGCACCAGTCCTGCCTCTGGGGAGCTCCTCTGCTGCTAAAAACTGAGTCCAGGAGTTCAAAATAAAAATCCCCATCAAGAACAAGAACCAGTTCCTGTCTTTCCCTGTCCAGCTCATGCAGGAGCAGCGGGATGGAGCGGTTGTCCCACTGCGGGTCCGGATGAGACCTGTGGCCCCTCATGCAGGCTCAAACTGGCAGTGAGGGGCTGGGCACCGTCCCACGAGGGCTTTGCAGTGGATCTCAGTAGGGGAGGCAGCTGTCGGCACGAGGGACAGCTGAGGGCTCCTCAGGGACGGGAGCGAGCGGCTCTTGGGGTGTGGGTTTAAAGGAGGGCAGCCATGACCGCTGTGTGTGCCCGGGGGAGCTGCGAGGGGAACAGTAGAGCTGTTGAGATCCTTTTTGGACAAAGTTAAATATCACTGTAGGTGGAAGATGCACGTGGGCTTTGGGGTGGGGGGAGGTGGCTCACGTTTTTAGCCTGAGTGTTAAATTGCCGTCTCACTGGCGCCGCATGTGCGGGGCGACGAGGGCGAGGGCTCCGCAGCCTCCGGGAGCTCCGGCAGCTCTGTGAGGGATCTCAGCTGCAGGAGGCACCTGCACGGCCTGGGGCTCTGGTCACAAACGGGCCTGCCCTCACTTTAAGCGGAAAGAAGCCCAAAGGTGGGATTTGGATCCCAGTCCTCTGACGAAATGTCTCAGACCCTCTCTTAGAGCCACAGAATGTGCTTGACAGGCAGCTCTGATGAACAGGGCAGCACAGGACAGGCACACACACAAGTGCGAGGTGGGGAAGGGTGCTGCAGGTGGGGAGGATGGTCAGGTGAGAGAGGCAAGAGCAGGTACAGGATGCCAAACACCTACGTGAAGAAGGTGAGGCTGTTACTTCGATTTACATATTGTGCCCTCGGTCTGAGGATGTGTGGAGGCAATGTTGATAATTAAGAATAGAAAAAGGAAGAAATCCATGACTAGGTTATTGTCAAGTTGGTTAACAAAGGAAAGTTGGATGAATGCTGTGATTATGAGTGTTGTAGCATGACTGTGCTGCCTTTCTCTGGAGAGGGATGATTACACTGGAAAGCACGTACCCCGCTGACATGCTTTGTACCATTACAAAGCTGGAGTAAGTACACCCATGTTTTTACTGGCAGTGCTTAGTTAATTTTTCTGTGACTTCCCTCAAATGTGTGTCCCTGGAGTGAGTCATATTTTACTACATGCTAGACAAAAAGGGTCTGTCATAAACCAAGAGGCCTTGCCTGGGCCAGCTGCTGTCCCTGTGGGCCATGGAAAGCACAGGATGACCTGCGGACAGAATGATTTCCTCTGCTTGCCTTGTGCCCATCACCTGAATCATGGGATCACCGAGCAAGGAGGCCACAGTTATGTCAGGAACTCCACAAATCTAGCTCTGGCAAGGCATTGTGAATAGTTAATTTTATTTTCTGCTTTAATGGTAGGAGTAGGGTTATGCCAAGCTGATTCTAGGCAATTTCTCTACCGCTTGTTCTTGGGGATTTTCATTTATGTTATTGCTCCTTCATTACAAGATAAAAATTTATAAGATGTTGAAATTCAGACCTCATACTTTTAGAGTCCATGCCTTTTAGTCAGTATCTGGTTAAACAATGTGAGCCAAGACCAAATTTGCTATTCTCTCATCTAGAAGTTGTAAGAAATCTTAATTGCAGTGTTTGTTTGATTAATGACGAATAGTATGGTTACATAGACCAGAGTGACATTTTGTAGATTTCTCGTGCTTTTATTCAGCAAAGGCAAAACTGTTATATGAAAAACCTAGGTATTCACACAGCTATGTTTTCAATATAAATGCACATGTGTATACAAACACACATCATTCCATCTAGTACTGGAGGAACCCAAGAAGAGAAAGCTCCAATGTGTATTGGAGGCGGATGCACGTGGCCATAATTACTGCAGAAAGCATGTAGAGTATGCAAGCCAGTGCTCTTGTGAACAAGCAATTTACATCTGGAAGATTTGACTCAGCTGTCCTGTCTTTCAAAATCTTACAGGTTTGGATTTTATTGGCTTACTTGAGGCAGTTAGGAGAGCCATGAGCCCGTGCCTCCTGTCCGGAGGCAGCCCCTGACTCGGCACACCTTGCCTGTCTGCTGAGCGGGCACCGGGGAACCTGGGAGAAATCCCGTTCCCAGCTGAGCACCTGCAGTGGGCTGGGATGAATCTGCAAGTGCATCTTCTCTAGAGGGCATTGCTCAGGCTGGGAACCAGTTCTTTAAAAGCCATATACTTCGATCTGAATGAGCTCATTATTCTCATAGTTTATATGTGCTGGTGGTGCCAGTGTAGAAATATGATGATACAGTTTTATTTTGACACAATCAGTGGAGGGGACAGTTACATGGAAGGAGACTGGAGGAGATCGGGGTTACTGCCTTACAAACATGCAGCTTCTGTCTCTAGGAGGGATAACTCAAGTGTTGCCCCCTGCTTAAAAACCTTTAAGATTTTTCACAGCATGGAAAGAAACCAATGTGCGTAAAATTCGAGGCATTTTCCAGGATCCAGGCTCAGTGCCACATTTGAAGGAAAAAGATAGTTTGCATTATTCAGAGTCCATCTTTCATTTTTAAAGCAAACTAAGGGCCAAATTCTCAGCTGGTATAAACCTGCTTCTTCAGCTTCCATCAAATTCTGTCTATTTACACCAACACAGCATCTCTCAAGTGTGTAAACTGTTCTTTAGTACCTAATAACAGAAATACAATCTGGCAAGCAGACAGTTTTGACAGCTGCCAGTGTACTTCAGATCCAAAGATGATTCCTTGAACTCCAGCTCTTCCCTCCTTCTTTAGACTTTTATTAAAAACAGGACCTATTCCCTAGTCTCTCATGTCACGCATACTTTATGCAATGTTAGCTCAGCACACTACCCATTTTCTCCAAACATCTGAATTTTGCTCCACAGCTGTAAAGTCCTTTTCCTCAACTCTAACCAGCATTACAAGCTCTTATTCCCAGCTGAAGTTCTGACAACCGCGGTGCTGGTCCTCCTGTTTGCATTTGAGTCAAGAAGGCTCACATTTCAGATTAGCCAGTGCAAAATGCCATGCTTGTTTTTTAAAAAGGCATGTCTTTTAAGCAGGGTATGCAAGGCAGCAAGGCATTAGAGCTATTCTGGCTTCAGTGACTAGGGTAGGTTTTACTGTAAAAATCCCAGGAAAAGGTTGAAGCAGGTGTTCTGGACTCCTGATCACAGCACACAGAGGGTGGCACTTGAGGTCTCCTCACTCATGGTGTGGCTGTGGGCTTGCCCAGACAAGTGCCCCATGATATATCTGACGTTGTCTTTCTGGGGCAATGTCACTCCCATAAAGGCAGAGAAGTGCTGCCCATGTGTGGAGCACTGGGCTGTGTTTCCCAGGTGCTGTCACTTCGGCACTTGTGGAGGTAAATGGCTTCCAGGCTGCCATGGGCTCGCTCCTGACGAGGGTGACAGTCAGCAAGGGGCCACTGCTGCCCTTGTGTCCCTTTGCTCAGCAACACTCAGTCAGGTGTCCAAGGAAAACACGGGCATTAGTCACACATGAATCAGCTGTAACAATCCCACCCCTTATACACCCTATTCACATTGCCTGTTCCCAGATGGATTTAGCTGGCAACTTCTTTAAACTGTGTCCATGCTGTGGCCAGGACTGGGCTAGCTGGCACTGCATGTGATGAAGCCCACTCATCAGGGAGGCTTGAAAACTGTTTCATTGATCCAGGTTTTCAGGAAGGTTTCTTTCTCTTTTTCCTTTGAGCTCATTGCCATTCCTGCATTGAGTGCCGTCCATTCACACTTCCAGTTATGCTTTTCAGACAAAGCAAGCACATCTCTGTCTTGACCCTTTTGCCTTTGTCTTCTGGAAGTGAGTTTGTAGGTTAGGTGACCTCACTGGAGACAAGGAAGTAGCACATGGCGTTTGAATTCCTCAGTATTAAAGAAATATTCCCGGATAACAGTCTACAAAAAACTACATAGACTGCAACTTGCATTCAAGGCTCATCAAATGCCTTGGAATAGCAAGCAAAAAAGTAAAATCACACAGTGCTCTTAGACAAGTAATAGGTGTGGGGGGGAAATAACCAGATGGGATATGTATGTTCATTGTATTGAACCCTTTGGAAAAGATTCAGAGTTTGTGGAAAGAAATGACTGTTCAGTTCTGCAAATACAGACACACGAAGCTGTTGCACAGTGCTAAAGTATTTTTAAGGAATTAGAGTTGTTCTTTTATCAGTCATCAAATTTAAGGAAACCACTCTTCATGTGTCATGGGCTGTGCTTTCAACATATTCTGGGATTCATTGCCAAGGACTAAAACTTCAGGGATGTTCTCTGAACTTCTCACCTTCCCTAAGACTGACTGATTGAAATGCCCACTGCATGACCCCTGACTAAAGGCTTCTCATGTGTGATTCAAACTGAGACTTGACCAAGTCTTTGATGGCAAAGCTTGCATTTTCCCTGAAATTTTGCTTTATTTTCCTGAAGTTTTTTAGTGCTAAAATTAAGCCTATTTTAAACTGATTTACTGAATTACATCACACAACTCTGTGCCTCTGGCTGTGAATTCAAATAGGCAGCCAGCTGAGGAAATGTCAAACCTTTGTTTTATTCTTCTAAAATAATTGATAATTTCATGTGGATGTCATTGGGATAGTACAAAACACTCTCATGGAAGGATTACCCATTTCTTTTTTCTTGAGGAAGATTGGTTGATCAAAGCTATCATATAAATCTTGCAAAACTGTCAGGTGTTACTCTCCATAACACAGTAATAAAAGCTATTCTCTGGTGATATTAATTAAGAAAAACATTTCTCCCTGGCAGTGGCTTTCCTTTGATGTTCCTATCAGGACAGTGCAAACAGGCAAATGCCAGAGAGCTGAAACCTCATTGCTGCTGGTGTGTCACTGGTATCTAATGCCGCAGGTCTCTTTGCCAATAAAGGCACAGGGAGTTTTCTGTACAAACTGTTGAAGCCCTAATGGCAATTTCCCTCTAAAACTCTCTCCTGCAGATCCAATGAAAAATTGGCTCTTTACTGCTGATCTCTGTGTATGTATCTTCTTCTCCTTGCAGTTTGAGTTCATTTTGCAATAGAAGCAGCTCGTGTTTATTTTCTTTCTTTCTAAACCCTGATAGTGACTAATAGGTCTTAACAAGCTATGTCTTGTTTTTATTCCTGCATACTCCAGGTATTGCAATACAGTGGAATTACCTTTGCAATAAAACATTCACGCATTGTAAATTAGACATAGAAAAATATCTGTTTAGGCCACCTTGTCTGAGATATCTGGAGGTTTGATGCACATTTTATAGCAGAGAATTAGTGCTGGTTTCTGTGACACAACTTCTGATTATCATCTGAGTGAGTCAGGTACTGGTACCCAGACACAGGAAACTCAGAGCAGATCTTGATAGCTCTAAATCCAGGGGATTTGGGGTGTATTAATACATTGTTTGAGAGTTATACAATCTACTTTAAGCCCTTTGGGGGCAGCTCTTATCTGCCCTGTTTCATTTAGACATTGGTTCTGAAGAATGACATTCCCTGGCCAAAATGCCATTCAAGAAAGGTAACTTGTACTTCCTACGGAGTGATGTAAACCACTCCGAGGGCACAGCACAGTGGAGAGCCCAGCTCTGCCAGCAACCATGTCAGGGCATTTGAATTTTCTCTGCCTCACTTTTTTTTTATGTGAGGCTTTCCTAATCACTTTAGCAATTTAAAGATGGTGCATGTCTGAGAGCTGATGTTCTGGGGGGAGGTCTCTGCTCTACTTTCACTACTTCAGCAATCTGAAGTAAAATGTGAAAGGCTAAAACACTTTGCTCTAAGTGTTTGGTAAATTTTCTTGCTGAAAGGCACATTTTGCCAGATTTTTTTTTTTTTTAAAAAAAAGGTGGTCCTTCACTGTATTTTTAAAGCATTACATCAAGAAAATTTCCCTAAACTTTTAAAATACATATTGCTTGTTCATCTTGGTAGGTTTCCCCCCACTCCAAGCTATCTGCCAAGGCAACCTTTTTCAAACACTGTTCACTTGCAAATACATAAGTTACATTAAAGGATAGTACATAGGATGTAAGAGGCTACTCTTTCTCTTTTCTGCTCTGAGTTTTCATGTGTGCTATGTTTACAGCACAGTGCCTTTGTCACGCAGAATTTGTGGAGTGAATCTGCACAAGTGTTAAATATCAGGCTGTAAACTAAACACTCCCAGGAATGGGAGGCATCATGAAGGGATTCATGTGTGGAGAAACATCATTTTCCTGGGTAAGCTTTAAACAACCCTGCTTTCTCGACTCCCTATTTCAAAACTAATTGCATGTTCTGAGATCACTTTGGCTCCAAGCGATGAATGCCATGCCCTGTGATGTTTAATGAGCTTTTCACTCTTACGTGCAAGAATGTTCTGTAGAATGATGGACGTAGAAAATATCCCAGCTTAATAAAGTCAATTTGTAGGTCAAGAGAATTAGTCTAATAATCATCACTGATGATTAAAAGATGTTGAAATGCACTGGATCCCGCACTTCAACTGTGGCTAGTTTATTTTAGAGTTGCTTGTGCTGAAAGGAGGAAAGTTGTGTCACAGCTGGGTGAATCACACCGTTCAATGAGATATTCGGTACAACGTGTTTTCCTCTTTACAGGCCTGTGTGACCTCTGGTGTGGCTGAGGCTCAGAACTGCTCTTCCCAGCTCCCATTGTGAGGCTGACCCCTGTGTTGAGACCTGGGATGCTTCAGTGTGATCCCAACCTCTGTCTACTCTGTAATTTGGATAAAGAGTTTTCCTTATTTCTACTGCTGTTGTCTTTGTCTAGTCTTTTTCTACAGAAAGTCTGAAGTTTGGCTGCAAAATCTGCCTTTTCTTTTGTGGGGCTCTGCACTGCAGTGCTCTTGTCTTGCAAGGAATGAGGAGTATCCTGAGTCTTTGGGATCTGTTGGGCTCCTGCCCACCATCTCCTGCTGCTGGACCACCCGAAGCAACTGTGTTGCTCCTGCTCTGGGACGTCTTCCTCCACCTCCGGCCAGACATGTCCAACCCACAAGAGGGGCTCCTTCTGTAGATTGTCTTCTCCATTTTTAATTCTTCTGACTGTGCACTCCATTCAGACTGGAGTCTAGCACATTCAAATAAACAAAAATACTGAATAGTGAAAAAGCCATGGGCAATATTTTTACTGTGGGAGGTGTGTACTTTATTCACAATGACTGCTCTGAAATTAAGATGAGAAATTGGAAGAAGTGGCAAGGGGAAGCTCAAGTTGTTTTGGAGATTTCTTGGAAAAACACATGGGGTTTTGAGACATTTATTTTGTGTGATGTGATTAGTGTATGCTGGGTGCATTATGGAGGTGACTCATTCCTTGCTTGGGTGCAGGGGGGTGAAAGAGAAACAAAAGATATTGGCTGTATCCTTGTAGAAAGCTTTGAGTTTTCTTTACTAAACTCTCTGCGGGATTCTTGTTTTAACTTTTCATAGAAAACCCTCATCCTATTCTCAGTCTAATTATGATATTACTCACAGAGGAAGACATTTTCCCCTCTGAGCAGTCAGCATAGAATAAGGACTACAGGGGACATGAGTAAATAACACAGGAAAGAGATGTGGAAGGCAAAAGAAACAATAATTAAATCAGAACTTCTAATATCTTGCAATTTATGGTTGTTTGGGGTTGTTTAAATACTTTCCTACAATGCAGTCATTTAGATATTATCCTTGCAGAAATCCATTTAGTCAGATAAATCAACAGGCACAGGAGTATGGTTCAGGTTTTTTTACTCCTGTTAACTCTCCCATACTAAGTATGCACTAACACTCATGGTTCTACTTGGGTGTTTGTTTACACAGAGTATTATCTACATAAATCTTAATTTAATTTTTGACCATGACAGTGATCAACTTCTTGCTCACTAAAATCCACCAGCCACAGCAAACTGTGCCTGGAGATAAGACTCTCTGCAGAGGGGAGACCACCTCATTTGAATGGTGACTTTGGTGGAATAAGATTACATGAAACCATTCTAATGGTTCTCCTTCCTGACCAGAGCAGTTCATTGATTGACTTGAAGTTTTGGTGCCAAAAACTAGTGTTTGGTTTTCAAAATATTTAAACGGGACCTCTTGTATGTGCTTTCCGTTATTTCCCCAGCCCAGTGGAGGTTTGTTAAGTGAACACCCGTGGGTCAGCTGCCCCCACCTGCCCCGGGCTCCGGCTGTGGGGGTTGTGTGCCCCAGGTGGGGCTGTTTCCCGAGGACTCTTTCCCAGCACAGGAAGCAGAGGGAAGGAATCGACCACCTTCAGTACTGGAGCCCACTCTGAGCTTGGCAGGCAAAGGTAAGGCAGCCTAAAAAAATGAATATGCTTGATTTTTACTTTTGAAATAAGGCCTTTGAACCTAAAATTTCAGAGTTACATTGAGTATGACCCCTATGGTGAATTTGTCTCTGAGAGTAAAGCCGTAGCAAATTGTGGGAGAGTGGGGGGATGGGAGTGTGAAGAGTCCTTGAACAGTCTTTATTTGACTTTCGTCAGAAATAATTTATTAAGGCTAATTTGAAAGGCTGTATGGACAGATCTCACAGATGCTGAAATGGAGGGATTGCTTTAGCCAAGATATGGAAAATATTTACAGACCTTACACAATGCTGATATATAAGAGTAAACAGAATGTCAGATAAGCCCTACATTCCTTTATTTTCACTTAAGACTCAGGAAAAAATATATGCTTCTTTGCTAGCACGGAGAGGGGAGGGTATGTTGGAGGGCAAACTGATCTGGAGAAAAATGTGCATGTTAAGCGAAGTGAAATATCAGCTTTAAAATCCTTAAATAATTCACATGTCACGGTATCTCCTCTGAAGTCTGTGCAGAGGCTGATTTTTGTGGAGTAGGAGCTTAGGTTATGGCTCAATTTTCTGTCCACCTCCATTTAGCTTACAATTAAAAGTTAAAATATCACAATTACTATGATCGTGCTCGTGGTGGGGGTGGGAGCCGGAGAGTGTGTCCGTGTCAGCTGGGCAGGGGGACAAGCCAGCCCCCAGGGCAAGTTAAGGCTGTTCTTCCTGGCCTCGGCCACCGAAGTAGTACGGAGGGATTTCTCGTGGAAGCAGCGGGAGGGTCTCGCTGCGCAGGGGGGCTCTCGCTGCGCAGAGGGGTCTGGCTCCGCANCCACCTCCATTTAGCTTACAATTAAAAGTTAAAATATCACAATTACTATGATCGTGCTCGTGGTGGGGGTGGGAGCCGGAGAGTGTGTCCGTGTCAGCTGGGCAGGGGGACAAGCCAGCCCCCAGGGCAAGTTAAGGCTGTTCTTCCTGGCCTCGGCCACCGAAGTAGTACGGAGGGATTTCTCGTGGAAGCAGCGGGAGGGTCTCGCTGCGCAGGGGGGCTCTCGCTGCGCAGAGGGGTCTGGCTGCGCAGGGAGGTCTCGCTGCGCGGCAGCTCCGCCGCAGGGAGCGGCCCGCGGGGAGCAGCGCCGAACGGAGCCTCAGCTCCTGCCCCCGGAGCTTGAGCCCAAGGCAAGGCTTGGACACGGCGTTTGTCTTCCCAGAGCTGAGCTTAGCTGTCCGGGCTTAGGCGTGGTTACATTTTCCTGTGGTTTTACACTTTTCCAGTGCTCGTATTGCCTAAATCGGTACTCGTCTGCCCCCCAGCTCCTCGGGATTCCCTGGGAGCGTCAGGGAGGAACAGTGCTGTGCCCCAGTGCCTGAGCAGTGACCGGGGCCAGCGCGGGGCCGTTGCTCAGGCAGGAAAGGCAGGAGCAGGCTGCCAGCTCCGATGGAATGCAGCACAGCTGGTGCTGACCGTGCTCTGCCAGCCACAGCCAAAGCAATTCCAGCAAACGTGGCCTTGGCTTGCCAGAGTTTTGTTGTGGATTTATTAGTATGGAGTCCTTGGCAAATGGTTTCTCATCCTCCTCAGTGGTGAATGGACTGGTGATGCTTCCTTCTTTCTTTCGGCAGTGTTGCTAATGTATAGGAAATTCGGTACACTGCTAGCTAGGTGAGGAAAAAATGCACCTTTGACCAAGTATGTTGCTAAAGCTGAGATCTTAAGAAATGTTAGCTTGTGCAAAATACTGGTGGTTTGAAACAATGACTTTTTAAAATGTTGCTGACCTAAGAACTTTCTTTGACTTTTGCTGTTGTTTCTTTTGGATATGCTTAGTTATTTATCTAAGCAACTCTGGTCTTTGAATGAGGTTTCAAGAGAAAAGGTAAGCAGAGGAAAGAAATTAGTACAGGCAAATACAAATAACTTCTGCTATAGCAACTAAATTTCTTTCATTTTGCAACTCTGAGACTATTTGAAAATGTATTGATTCAGTAAACTTTTTTGTATTTCTAAAAAGAGCAGGATTGAGAATACTTACCCATACTGAAATGCTTAGGAACTACCTAAGATTTGTTAGTTTTGGCACAGGCCTGCAAAGGCACTCTAATGTCATCACGTTTGAAAAAGGGGGACAGTGGCAAAGGGTGATTCAAGTGCAGCGTAAACTTGGTTAATTTACAGCACACTCTTGGTTTTAACAAAAACAGAGGAATTGGTACACAGTGCTGGCAGAAAGCCTGAGGCAAAATCAGATTTAGCTGTGGATATCAGTTAGCAAACACAGCCAATATTTGCCATTGCTGCCTTTATTTTTTGTTGCTTAACCTTTTTAAGATTACTAAATCTGTATGTTGGGTTGTTTTGGGTTTTTTAGCTTTGCTCGTTTTGGTTTTTTTTAAAGGCCAGTCTGTAACTATGTCTGAGGTACTTTTTATATGACTCTGGTGTCCTGGTCTGCTCTAGGTTCCACTGACAAACACACACCAGGTCACTTGCTGCTTGGTGCTCACTCACGTCAATGCTGGGTCCAATAAGAACCAGCTGTGAATGCATCTGAGCTGTCTCTGATACAGTTCCAAGTCTGGAAAAACTAATTCCTCCCTTTATTTGCAGACAGTGTTGTGCAACGGCCTGAGCTCACTGAATTCTTCTGTTGTTCAATAGCAAGTAACCTAGGTACCACATCTGCTTTAATGGCAACTGGCTTGTCGAGGCAATAGATGTTTGGGAGATTTTTGCACCCTGTGCTCTGTTTATACCAACTCACCTTTTCATGCTGATGGAATTACAAGAAATCAGTACAACCATTTCATCTCAGCCACTACTTCCATACTATTTTGCCACCTAAGTGGACCTGAAAGACACTGTTTTTTTGGCAGAACTCCAGGAATCAGGTTAATTCTGTTGCTGCTGTACACACAAAACCACTGTTAGGGAGTTTCTGTTAGCTGCTTATAAACTGCTTTGACAAAACTTTTTATAGGGCAGATTTCCTAAAGATGTGAAGTGCTACCATGAACTAAGGTGGCTAATTATGAAGCCATATGGAAAATCAAATTATAAAGCAAGATAAACAACCTAGGCACTTTGGTATGTGGTATTGTGATGTTTCCTGAAAGGGGTGAGCTTGGCTAGCAAGATTTCCATCATTATCCCTTTCCTCTTCTACCCACTATATCCCTTGGCTCTGTAGTGCTCTTGCAGGTGTTGTTTGTTGCAAAATATATGTAATCCCCAAGGAATCTTGATGGCTACTCAACATACAATAAGCTATTTGTGCCAACTGATCTCTATTTCTACTTTTGGAGTGAGAAGTTTGCTGTGGTTTTTCTTCAAGAGGTTTTTACCATCTGCCTTAATAATTTTTGTGTTTACAGGTCTGCAGTTGTTGACAGCATTAACTGTATTGTTTGTTCCCTTTCCTTCTGCAAGCAGTCTGATGTTACACAGAAACACCATCTCAGCCACTTTCCTATTTTAGTATTCCAGCAAGCAATGTAGTTTTCCTGGGCTGTTTATTCTCTGCAGCTGTACTCCAAGGGTCCAAAATGAGGGCTGAAAGATAGAATCAGTTAATGCTTTCAAGTAGTACAGCATTAATATTTGTGCTTTATCATCATAAAATACTAATGCTAAGATAAGAAAATGGCCACAAATATAGTTTACAAGAGCACTGTACTCACAACTTGCAATGTTAGCAGCCTGCAAGCTGGTCTATCTTTGTAAGCAAATGGATATTCTAATTTCTCATCTCCTTTCCAGTAAATACAGGCTATATCCAGGGCCAGGATAATCAGCTCTCTGAGTTGATGGAACTGCCCTAAGATATCCAAGGACTATATGCTTACAGCTCAGGACTAGCTTGGGCTTGACAAGACTAATTATCAAACTGAAAAAGCAGTAAGAATCAGTTCTTGAAAGAGCTCCAGTGACCTTAGGGGCTGTAGCCCGGTTACAGTTATGATAAAAAGTAGAAAAAGTCAAGGGCTACAACTGGTGTAGAAGCAAAAAGTGGTTACAAAAAGGAGGGGTGGCCTGTGCAAGGACTTAGGAAATGGCTGTCGAATGTGGAAGAAGGTCCCGTCCATGCCTGGTGTTACACTTGTGTTTAAGGTTAACAGAGAGACGAAGCCTCAGTAAATGCTGACCCAAACCAGGACCTAAATCCTTGTTCCTGGCCTGAGCCCATGACCCCCAGTTACGGCCCAGAGGAATAAGCTGCCAGGGATCTAATGTTTGCACAGCCTACCCTTCCCTTTCTTAGGTGCTGTGTTCCACCTGGTGCTTCTAACCCTAGAAGTTCTTCTTTACCCTAACAATAAACCCAGAAGTTGGCCGATCAGTATATAATAATGCCCAGTTATGGCCCAGACAAATACTTCAGTATTTATCACTTTTGTGCAGCTGATCTACTATTTTGGTTACCCTTTTGCGTTCTGTCCCTGCTTGGAGCTGTGTCTCTCTCCTAATTCCAGGAATGGGCTGAACCTTAACTTGTGGCCACCAGGCATGACCTAGGGGCCATGGGTGAAATCCTTGTACAGTCCACCTCCTGTTCTGGCAGCCCTTTTTCATCTCACAGCAGTCGGAGCTATTCTTTCGAGGTAGTGAGCTGACTGGGTGGTGGTCATCCAGCTCTCATTACATCATGTTCCTAAGAATGAGTACATTACAAAGAGAAGAGAAGAAATCCCTATTCTCAAGGCCTTTTCTGCTTGGCAGACAGACAGCTTCTATACTGGTCTGTACTGGGGCTGGCTGTAGCTACCTCCTGACAGAGCCTCCCCCAAAACCTCCCTGTCATGGTCACAGTTTCTGTTCTTCTCAAAAAATGGCCTCTCTGGTGGGACAGTTTGGAATGTCCTTTCTCCGAGCTCACAGTTTCAGAAGGTTGTAAAAGTGTGATATTTCAGGACTGTGGTTCTGTGTTCAAAAACTTCATTTTAAATGTAGCCTTGAATAAATGATTACTAACTCAAGCCACTCCGCTGGGAACCAAAGCACTGTCAAGCCCATGGAAATATGCTAACAAATGTAATGCTGACCAAATGTCTAGTACATCGTGTCACATTTTTGAGAAATGTCACAAGGTAATATACTCATTCTTTGGCAAGGGGAGGTCTCAACCAGGAGGTGCCAAAGGAATTCACAAAGCTTTGGAAATCTCTACGTATCCCTTTCTCTAGGGAAAGAGAGAACTCGAGCGTGATTTCCTTGACTGTTTACATCTGAAAATGAAAGCTGGAAACTCATCAGGGACGCACGAATTTCAACACCGTTTGTTGCCACAATTAGCACTCTGGAATATTGATTCTGAAGCTGTTGAACTTGTTCTCAGGGGTCTGTTTTGTAATTTATATTGTAGGGTTTGCATTTTATAATATAATTGGAATTTGCAAGATTTTATGCATGTTTATTTATAAAAATCAAGGCTATGTACTGAGTTTTTTAGTTCTCTGCTGTGTTAACACAGATATGAGAAAGGTGTATTCAACAGTTCAGTTACTGTTAAGGAGAAGCAGATAACTCTACCTGTCCTTGGATGAAACAACTAAGATCGATTAAGGTATAGAAGTTCATTAGAGCAATTTCTCCTTGCAGTGTTTCTGAGACAACAACTGATACAAGTTCTGATGTGAAAGACTGCACTCTGTTCAGCAGTTGTCCCCCACATTGGACTTACCGTACTATCAGTGTTGTTATTTGAGAGTTTAAGGCTCTTCCCCTGCACCTGGTGGTGTGTTTGGTGTAGGCACAGGTGTGTTGCAGCACAGTAGTGTCTAAAGCAGCAGTGCCTGAATCTTCACACCCTCCCCACTGGTGATCAGATTTACTCTGCCTTGGAAAATAAAGTGGATCACAGGTCCAAGGATCATTAAGTATGTTGTACAGTACTCTACCCATCTCCTTTGTTGTGGGCGCTTGAGCATCTGAGAGTTTGCCATAGTCTGTGCATTTCCCAGCCTCCATGTCCTCCTCTGCCTGTGTTTGGGTGGAAAACAGAAAGAATTTTATTTTAATAACAAAGAAAAAGTGGCTTGGGGACATTCAAAATGCACTCTGCTGCAGCTCCTGGGAGAGTTATTATCGTCTGTGTTGGTGAATTAGCCAAAACTAGTGGCAAGAACTGGTGGAAATGAGTTACCTCAGGTGACAGGTGAAGGCAGGTTCTTTTGTTTGAATATGCTGTGAGCATTTGTCCTGTCATTAATAACATGGCATCAATTGCTTCTCATTCGTTTGTCCTTAACTGCTTCCCTCAGGCATTCCTGCTCTTAATCACGCTTATTTCCTCATGCATTCATATGCATTTTTCTCCTGACCTTTCTGCCTTTTTTGTCTCTTTTTTTTTAATTTTTAATTTCTTCTCTTTTTAAAAAACTTTATTTTCTTCTTGCAACACCCCTTTGCTTTCTATCCCCATGCCCTGCTGGCTATGGCATTCAGTAAATGCTACATTTCAGGCCTTCTGATCTCATCTGTTGAAAATCTCATGATTGAGCTGGGTATTGTGTACTCAGGGTCGCTGAAGCTTTCTGGTGCAGGGTTTGCAGCAGAAGCTCAGAGAGAGCAAGCTACTCTAGGTACTTCCCCTGCTTCTCTAGTGGGTTCTGAAACCCATGTCAAATTGCATGCTAGGAAAAAGAAGTAACTGTTATCTATTTTGGCTGTCTTCAATTCGGCATGGATTTCTGGTCTCTGGTCTGAATAGCAGTTACTATAGGATTAACCAAAGCTGCAGTAATAGATAGAAACAACTGACTCTTTTTAATCAAATCTGAGGATTTTACTGAACAGGTCCCCAAGACAAAATTGAAGAGTGCTAATAAAATCACAGTAGTTGCCACTATGGACTTTACACAAACTCTTAATCAGCCTGTCATTTCATACCCTCAATATCAAAGAAAAAGTAAAGCTGGGTGCCATTTCTGCTCTGAGGGGTTTCTGCCCACTGTAAAGCTCCAGGCTAGCACACAACTTAAGATGTAAGCTCTGTTTATGACAGTCACTATTTTGTGTCTTTGGTGATTTATATCCTATTTGAGTGAATAATGCTTTGTACAAAAATTGATTGGCAGATTGTTGGTTGTCCTTAAGCTCTGGTGTTACTGAGGATGTTGAACCATTAGCAATGCTGGGAAGAAGTACAAGTTAGCCAGGAACTGGTATTTCATCATGTCACTATGGTGGTATGAGCTTGCTGATAGCCTGCAATGATGGATCAGGACAGTTGGCCTTGGAGAATGTCTTGCCTGTTTAAGGACTAACATGGGGAGAGGCGAGATAGCTGTCATGCCTCCAGGCTGTTTCTGTATAAGAGAAACAGACCACTGGACTGTTTTGCCAGTTAAGATGGAAAGTGTGTTTGGTTTATGTCTCATATAAATAATAAAAGTAATAAAAAGACACAAATACCTCACCGCAAATGAAGCGGTCAGGAATAAATTGAAGAGAAAAACAAATAGCTGAGCAAAGCACATTAACCACTTGGACTTAAATCTGACTTCAGTCTGCGATAAAGGGCTTTATTAACCTCTACACTTGATGTGCTCAGTTGATTTAAGCACCTAGGGTTTTTTCCCCTGCTTCTGGCAAAAACAAGAACTGATGAGTATAATCATGTTCATGAATGTCCCTCAGTGGGGAGAAGGAGAAGGGTGCCAGGACTCCTCTTGTTCACTCTTGTCTCTGCCCAGAAGACCAGTCAGTGCTTGCTCTGTTAGGAGACGCTGGCAGGAGCGTGTGTTTCCTTGGCAGAAGTGCAACCTGTTCTATACACACACACACACACACACACACACACACAAAATAGTACACAATGTCCTCTTTCCTCAAGCACTGGAAATGAGCATAATGCTGTTTCCTTGCTCAGACATCCAAGCCTGCCTTCCAGCAAGTGCTATGCCCGAGTCCCAGCCCCCAGCTCCATGTACCACTGGCCAGGATGGGGGCTGGGCTCCCACAGCTGCAGCCCGCCAGTGCTCCGGCCTCTTGTGAGAGCTTCGTCTCCGAGGGAACTGCTGAAGCCAAGTTCAGATTCAAATAGTCTAAGTCTTGCCATCTATCAGCCTATATCCTGGCCAGTGGCTTCTGGTGTCTGTTTCTTTAAAATGCAGAGCTATTAAATTTACTTTGCTACTTTATTTAGATCAAATGTAGTTTTATGGTGTCTTGTAGGTATGTGAAGGCTGTTGTCATCTTCTCACATAGTCTTTTGTGAAAGTTTTTTTTTTGCAATGGTTGACTTTGTGTTTATGAGGACCAATTAATATTTAGGTGAAGCTTTTTTTTTAAAAGATACTTGATCTTTAAATATGTGTTTTTCTGCCTGTGTGTGGTTCACAAAGGTCAGCCTTATTCAATGCTGGGGAAAACACCGTGGGCACCTTCTGCTGATACAAGCTGCCATTAGCAGAAACATATCAAATACATCAGCAGAGAACAGGGGTTCTTAAGTGCTTAGGAAAGATTATATTAGTTATTGTACATATTTTAGTTATTACTACATTTCTGACCTTTATTAGATGATTACTTCACACAAGAAAACTCGCCGACCAGCCGTGCTGCACCAGTGTGGAGGGTAGGGACAGCTGTCTCTTTGCTCTAGGAAAAAACTTATTAAAACTAAAATACCATTTTTTATAAGCTATTACTTGCAAAAGAATCTACCTGGGTAATTCCTTGGGAGGAATAAATTTTTGGTCTGTGAAAAGGAGCAAGCAGTTTTCAAATCCCTTGGCCTGATGCATGATGCACCAGCTGGGTCACACTGCAGGGTGCCCCCCGGGTGTGGGTGCCAATGGAGAAAAAGCTGAGACTGAGCAGACTACCAGGGTTTGTCTGAAGACATTTTTTCCAGATACCAGGAACTATAATCTTTCCTGGCTTCCTTGAAATGCTGAGTGTTAAAATAAGTGTTGTAGATGGAAAAACTGAAGGAGAACACAAACAACAGATCAAATGGGGTAGAGGCCCAACTTTCGCATTTTAGGTTTCCTTCAGAAATAGAATTAGATTAAGAAAGATGAAGATAAAGGTGACGATACATTAAGAAAAACGAGAAAATTCTGTGGGATATATATTACCCCCAAAGGAAACACACAGTCCTTATAAGTTTCAAAAACAAAATAATTTTTTCCTGAATAGAGTAAATCAGGTTTTTGGGATAGAATAACTAATTTTTGAAGTCTGAGGGAAGCAACAGTTCTGTGATTTGGAAGACAGGGCCAGCACAGGATGGTGCAGCCTGCTTGCCAGGACAGAGCCTCCTGGGACACGCGTCTTAAGCCACTGATCAATCAGCTTCTGCAGTCTTCTGGGGAATCTCTCTGTGGAGCTTTTATAATATACACTTCTCACAATTTATACTGTGGTTGAAAGGCAATTATAGTAACTTGTGATTACAGATTTTTCTAGATTGTTAACATGAGTTTTAAGTTATAAAATTTAAGTGGCTTGGGACACCACTTGCAAAGAAAGTGCTGCCTCCCTAGAGGTCAGCAGAGGTGCTGGAGCTGGAGTTCCCCCAGTAAGTGGGAAGGAATATCTGATGCTGTCTTCTCATACTCTATTTGGGAATGTTCTACTCCAAGAGCATGTTAGACACGTTAGCCCTGAGCAACCTGCACAGGCTATCTTCTCCCTTCTCTGCAAAATCTCTTGGAGGGTGTGCATCAAGGTGGGTATATCCATGTTGTAATTCTTAATTCTGTGGGATATGTGCCAGTATACTGCAGGGACATCTGCAGTTGTATCCCAGAATTTTGAAAAACTTCAAAAAGAAAAAAAAACAACATGAAAAACATAACCCTACAGTATCTCAGAGGAGCCTGTTTAAGCAAAAATATTCTAACTGAAATGAAGCCTGGAAATGCACAAGCTATTGAGTCACCTTCTATCCTGGCATTCCTTCTCTTTCACTCCTACCACAGCGCATTTCCCTCACACGTGAAGGCACTGTCAGCACTTCATTGCAATTAGCTTGGTTGCACTGGGAATGGCTTTTAACAAGGCAGCTTAATCCTGCCTGGTCTCAGGAGAGCGACTGACAGCGAGGAATTGTGTGCAATAGATGCAAAGATATGGAGTTTGCAGGAAAGTGTGAGCGTTGTGTAAATAATTCTGTGGATCTGATGCATATGTTCTGGATATTGATTCATGCTAGAAGTTTAATTTGAAGTGAATAGGAAAAGAGACTTATCAATGGCTTGGATCCGATGGTTGCTGAATGCTCTCAGTTCCCTACAGAGCTTGAAAAGTTGGTTCCTGTTGCTTGTTACTGTTCCCTTCTTTATTCAGTATTCTCCTGTGAGGCTTTATTTCATCTTTATTTATGGGCATGGTTTTTGTCTGGGATATTAATTGAAACCTTTTTTATAAGCAAGACATGCATGCATGTTAACCATGGATGCTGTGTACCCACAAGGGCTACGGGGAATTTTAAACAGAGGAGTCAGGAATGCCACAGCTGCCCTGGACTGAAGCTCCTTTGGGTAGGGACAGACTGTTGTGCATGCAAGGCAGCTGTCTTGGGGAATCTGCTGTTTGCTTAAATTGATTTTTGGGAAAAAAATTGTTTCTTGGGAAAGAGTGTTTGTCAGTGTGAGACTATCAGACCACACCAAGGAAAAAAAAAAGGATGCTTTTTCCCTTTTGTTTTAAGGGGAAGAAAGTTTATTTTCAAAAGCAGAATCAAGTTCTGAACACAGAGCTATGCTCCATGGGACTGTGTATGTTTTGCACCCCTTAACTTCACCAAGATGTCCAAAATGTTAAAGGGTTCTTAGTCTGACATTGCTAATGCTAATAAGAACTGACAAAGTGCAACTTTTCTCTCATTGAAAGCCTCTTTTAATAGTCTTGTGCAAAGCTTTCTAAAGTCAGTGGAAGTGTTCCAGCTAACCTCAGTGGGCACTGAGCCAGGTAATACATCACATCTGTCCCAGTCACCTGCAGATGTGCATAAATAACATGCAGTAGAACGTGCTTAAACTGTGCAGCACAGTTCAGGAGTTTTTAAACTCTGTAAGATCCTTCTTGTAAGTACTGGAACACAATGCAATCCTTTTAAAAAACAAAAAAAACCCCAAAACTCACCAGCACAGAGCAACAAAGAAAACATACCCACAGCCAAACAAAAACCCCCCAGCAAACAAACATACAACTCCATCACACCCAAAAAAACCCAATCTGAAAACAAAACCCTCAACATACTGAAGGCAAATCCTGAAGGTCTGCTTCTGAGAAACTCTCTTATTGTGTGAAAACTGGAATCCAAGATCAGTCCAGAGAAGTTCTATGACATTAAAAGAAAACAGAATTTCCTGCTGTAATACAGCAGACGAGGAGGCTGTGGGCCACTGTGTTTGGAAAGAACAGGTATATGAGCAAATGGATTACAAGCATGTTATAAACTTGCTCTCTTTAGCGCTCTTAAGATGAAGCCAACTCTCTGGGCAATAAAGATATATAACTCCTGTGGACAAGAGACATAAAGAGCAACTGGCCTGGTGTTTTACTTCTCCTTCAACCTTTACATTTTAAAACATGGTGTCTTGTGCTTTGAAAATTTTGTTTCAGTATCTTTAACATTATTTCAGACCTGTGGGGCAGAGATCCATTTCCTAAGATGCCTGTGACTGGCAGCTGATGAAATCCTTGTCAGAATTGTGTCATCAGTCATCATTAGAGATGTCTATTTTTGACTCTTTTGAGGTTATTCTGATGATTCTGTCAGCTAAAGAGTCTGAGGGGGCAGAGGAGGAGCAGCACCCCCCTTCTTTCAGCAGGATCTGAGCTCCTAGCCTGCTTGTTAGCTGTGATATCCCCTTCCTCTGGATCCTTGTTTTTCTTTTGCATGCTGCTGGTCTTCAAAGATCTTTCTCCCAACTGCTGGAGATGTCCACTGACAACTTAGTCTTTTTAAAACCTCTTTGCATGCTTTTTCTGTGCTGAAGTGGAAAACTTCACTACATTAATGACAAGCTCATTTTCAGAAACAAGCACATTTTCCTTACAAGCCTCGGCTGGGAGAGTGTGAGAGTTCGTATTTTCTTCAGCTGTTACAGTTGGCTTTTAAGTCTTTTTATTTAAATAGCTTGATTTATTTTGGTTGTCAGAAATTTACACATTCAGAGCTCTGGTAATATGTGCAAATATTTACAGATGGCAACAACAGTTGGAATAATGTCCAAACAGCCTTCACAGCAGTTAGCAGGGTATCCAGAAAGAACTGAAGCTACAAAAGGGTTTGCTAGACACAAGCAACAAGAGACAAACAGCTTATTCAGTGGAGATGGTTAATCCACATAATGATTTTGAATTTGCTTTCTCCATCTTATTAGTCTACATTACTGGAAAGAAGTTATCAAAACTAACTTTCTCACTTCTAACAGAGCCTTTTGCAGAGCAATTTCTTATACATTCTGGGTTTGACCAGCCCAGGGTTTGAGAAGAGTAAATATTTGATATCTTGCCTCATATTTTGTGAGCTTTCAATGAGATAAAATGGACATTTGTATGTAGCTGGTGAGGCAGCTTCTCTCCACAGCTGAGAAGGTATGGGCTTCTACATATGGTATCTTCTCCACAAGAAAGAAACAGAATTATTCTAAAGAATTTACCTCTTCTATTAAGATACATAAGAAAATTGGCAAAATTTCCTAGTCTAAAGCAGGTCCTCTTTCCTCATCTCTTGTAAGTCATCAGTTGCAGACACCAGCACAGTCTCTGGATCAGTTCCTGCAGAGCTCAGGTCATGGCGACAGTGCTGCTTTCATCAGATGAGAAACTCTGCTACTGAGACTGGGGAAAACTTGCCCTCGTGTTAGTTCCTGCCCTTGTGCCAGGACTGGTGTTCATGTACATGACTGTCAAGCAAACCACACCAGAGACACGTGCACAGGTGAAAACTAAACATTTGGGACAGAAGGAAAGGGATTAATTTTCACCCAGATCATCTTCCTGATTTATGTCGTGGTTGCACTGTTATTTGTAGTGGTAAAGAAAAAGGAGAATGTAAAATTGTCTCTTGTGACAGCAGCCTGCACCTAGGTCAATGTCAGGCAAGTGTAAAACCACTGCCCAAACCCCAGTCTGTACAGCTCTCACATTTGGCAGGAGAATCAGAAGCACAGTCCTCCACAGCCTTTAGTTTGCCATTTTAAGCATCTGGTTTAGTCAAAAGCTGAATGAAAAGTTGCCCTCTCACTAGTTGTAACTATGAAGAGTATGTGGTATGGAATTAATGCAAAATATTGATATTCAGAACAGACTTTGATCTCATATGGGCCTAACATGCTCTGAGGCCATAACTGTATTTTGAACTGATTAGAGTTTGTCCACAAAAACCATGAGATGCCACAAATGCTACTTGACTATTGAGTCCAGCTTTCAAGGCCTTGTCCCTTTACCTCTCTGAAGATGATATTGTGAGCAGATACTAACAAGACCTTGATAGCTTCAGCCTGAATGAGTCCTGAAAAAATAACCTCTCTTTCGAGAAGTTGTAATGAGCTTCCTAAACAGGCTTCCCAAAACCAGGTAGTTCAATTCATAAGGAGGAGGAAAGTACTTGGAATGTGGAGATGGCTGGATTGTGAAATCTGCTATGTAATCAAAATGTATTGCAACATGACTGACCTAACTTCCACGTATTTAAAATTCCTCAAGAAAAGTCAAGCTGAGTGTGTTAATGTAGCCATGCCTGACATCAGAGAGCAGCACGGTGCTGTGTGCTAGGAGCTGGGGCTGATGTGTAAATGCTGCACACAGCTGCTGCTGTCGGGGGAGCACAGCATGCCAGGGGCTGCTGACCCCAGAAGACAGAGTGCAGACAGTTGCAGGGTGTGTGATGGTGGTAACCCCAGAAGACAGAGTGCAGACAGTTGCAGGGTGTGTGATGGTGCCTCATTGCCTCGCTCCCTGCAGCACCAGTGCCAAGCTCTCCTTTGATTCTGGTGCCTATGAGTTGCTTTAAGACACTACTTTGGTAACGTGCCATAGGGTCAAGGTGTGCTTCAATGTCTGAGCAGAGAGCAGAAACCACAGCTGCAAAAAAGCTTCCAGAGTTAAAAATATGCCTCCAAAGCAAGGCTTGTTTGGGAATGAAAGATGCATCTAGTGATCAAGCAAGAGGTGACCATACTGTTCTCCATGTAGCACTCGATGACAAGTTGCTGAGTGATTTCAGCACTAAGATGTCTGTACAAAAGTTTTTTCAAAGATCCCCAGCCACTTAACTTGGCAAATCCAGTCTTAATCAAGTTATGAGAAGTATTACTTAACCTAAAGACGTCAAAAAATTATTTGTGTAGTTAAACCAAATTGATGGAAGAATAAGTTATGGCAAATAACCATGTTAAATGAGGGTCAGGTTGCTCTCTTAATCAAATAATTTTGCCAAATATTTACTAAAATAGGACAGACTCTTGTAAAAGTATAAATAGTTTGTTAGTTATTTAAATAAAAGATCTTTACAAGCCTTATTTGGTATGATTCTTTGATAGTGTTTATGAGGGGAGTTTTAACAGCAGGATTTCCATTGTGATTTTTCACTAGTGAAAAGTAATTTTTTTTTTCCTGGCAAAGTAGATCTTCCCTATAAAAATCTGATAGAAAATATACTACTTTGTAAATTATGAGATTGTAAACACTCCATACATGAACTTTAGCACTAAAAAAATATTTAATTAGAAAGGGTATTGCCATTTGGGAGTTTTGACTAGATATTTTGTTGCTATTTTGCAATCAGCAAGTTCTGAAACCCTGATAAGAAAATACTTAGATATGCATGGAGCAGGGGAAATGTTCTGGAAGAGAAAGCTTAGAGTTTTTTGCCCAAACATGTTCTTTGTGCACACTTGTATTTGCAGAACAGGATATGTTCAGAACAGGTAAAACAGATGTTTTTAAAATGTAATATTAGAGAATATACATAAGGTAATGCAACATGAATATTGAGAGTAAATGTGCACATTTTCAGTCTCCCTGATCTTGTGGAGTTGGGAATGCCTGTATTCATGTCTTGCTCTGACCTGTTATGTACAATTCACAATATTCCTTAAAAGGAGCCCCACAGAAAAGAGTTAGAAGATACAAATTACTCTCTAATAGTATGGAAGTCCTGCATAAGGAAATTTAAGAATTTTTAGAAGTGAAAAGTAAAGTATAATTACATTTTGGACACTTCTTAATATGTAGGAAAGACCGCAATTCTTTGATTTAGTTTTGGTGCCGTAGGTGTTAATACCACACATCCAGTGTAATTACAAATGGGATGAGGATGGGAAAGTGTTACAAAACCTAGTGTGAATGGATAAATCAGAAAGCATCCCTGGTGAAAAGATTAGGCAATGATTGCTCACCAGGTTAACCTGAATCATCTTCTTGGTTATCCTATGTCTAGTATATATCAAGTTTTTGCAACCACGGTCCAACGTAGCCAAATGGGGGACCCTTGGGATAGCAAATGTCACATGAAAAAGGTTGTGTTGTTTTAGAGAGAGATTAAAACAAAGATTCAGCAATATTTTCAGCCAGTCCGTGTATGAAAAGCAATTTGGCCTGAAGTATTGAGGGCTGAACCCTCTGGCTGCATATTTGAAAATAGTATTATGTCCATGTAAGTTTTGCTGCTATTTTCAGTATTCTGATTGTGTAATTTGTAGTTGTGATGGTGAGTGTTCATGAGGGTCATATCTTTGGCTTTGGTGGAAGTGGCAATAAGTTTTACCAACACTATCAACTTCTGCTTTCTGGTTTTCCTCTTTTTGTCCAACCTTGCTCAAGGCATCTATCGTCATTAGGTGCATATTGTACTGAGGCACGGTCACAAGTATGGAAGCCTTCTTTACTTTCTGGATGTGAAAATGGCCTACTCTGAAGTGATTTTAACTCCACAGTAATAGCTGGAACTATTGGAAACGATTGATTCCAAGAAAGGATTGAGCCTGGTGTTCTCCAGGCAAGGTCAGAAAACCAACCAGAGTCCCAGCTGCCAGGCACCAGAATCTAGAACCATGAAATAAAATGGGGGCTGCTCGCTTTATTTTACAGAGGCTCCATCCTGACCTCCTGTCTGTCTGCATATCATACGGAGTAATAAGATATAAAATTTTTTCAGTTGAAGATCAATTCCATCCATGCAACCATAAAAATGTGGAGTATGGTTCATTCCCTGCAGTCACCCAAGAGGAAAATGAAGCTAGCTAAGAGCTAGACTGCCATCTAAGCATAATACCCTATAATATTGTTTCAAAAGTCTGGAAGTATTCCAGCTATGTGATCAGATTATTTGAGTCCAAATGATACCTAAGCAAGTGAGTCAATAAAGAGATTAACCATAGATGAAGCAACTGAAAACATGTCAAATAACTGAAAAAGGACCAGTAGAAAATGGAAACAAAACGTAAGGAGTGCAAAACCATAGCAACAGTCAGTGTTGCTGGCTACAATAGGCTTGTGTTAACTAGAAATAGAACTAAGTAATGCAAGGGATCGGAAAATAAAAGATAAAGGCAGTTTCAGTATTTTCTGTTGTAAACCATGCCATTTATGGAGTAATACAGCAGAAAGCAGTACAGTTAAAACAAACAGAGTAAAAAATGGGAATAGATAATTCTGTGAATGAAATGCATTCTACATTTTAAACTATTCAATGAGAGAGAATTCAAAGTGTTAGCAGTTTTTTGCTTAAAAAAGAAAATACTGCTGATGCAAGCAGATTGTGCAGGCTCTTTCCTGTGCAAACATCTGCAAAATAATCAGTCATGGTTAAATGGCAATCTTAACTGGTGACACTGTTTATATGAAAGGCAATTTTAGTGCTAAAGCCTTGTGAAATATAATGGCAGAGTGAGATGTGTTTTTCAGCAAAAGAGAGACAAGCAATAGCACCAAACGTGTAATACTTGAAAAATTGGGAAAAAAACCCAACAAACCTGAAAATAGACAACAGAAAAGAAAGTGAACAGCAAGATTTTGCAGTTCTGTTAATGTGTTTCAAGGGGTTGGGAGTTTGCCAGTACAATGTAGCTCTACTTCAGGAGATTTTAAAGCCTGGCCATGCCTTATACCTGCAGTATAAGTATTCTCAGAGATTTGAGGGTGAGTGGGTGGAAATCTAAGGCTTTCTGCTCCCAGGTTTCCTGATATGCCTGCGGGTGGATTTCTTGCTATTTCATGTGTACTTTTATACATATTAGAGATAGTTTCCTTGTGGGCAAGAAATTTGGGTCTCTCTTATGGGTCATATATTAACAAATCTTAGATGTTTCTACTCTTTAGCTGTTTTGGTAGAAAAAACCAAGAGTGGGTTTGGGGATAAACAAGATACGGATATACAAACAGTACAGTCACTAAAACCTCCTTCCTGCAGGAGACCAAAGCTCAAGGCCTACTAGGTAATACGCAAGGAGAAATGTATCAGTTGTTTAACTGAAGGGTGTGTTGAGTGAAAGAACATGCTGGATGGGGGAATAAACAGCTGGGACTCATTCGATTGTAACACTCAAAGCACCAGACAGTAGTGTCAGAATTTCTGCAAAGCCAAGAAATCCTCAAGAGACAATGTTCATCTGCTGACTTGAATGGAATAGTGGGAAGAATAGCATCAGCCAAATTACTTTAACCTAGCTTTGCTCAAGTGAATACTATTTGATGAGGCAAATTCTAGAATATTCACTATAAACAAATTGTTTGCACAGCATCGATTCCTGTCTTTCCTTACTGTTCTGCACCCAGTGTTCCTCTGGACACAAATGAAAAGATTTGGTGGGGACACAATACGTTTTGAGAAAAGATTCCAGAAACACACAAAAGCAGCATGCTAAACACTAGTGTTATATCTTTGGAATTGAGACAGAACTCCCATTTTTTATCTTTTTTTTTTTTAAATAGATAGATATCATTGATACTGGGAAAGTACTGAGATGGGAAAGTCTGAAACAAACAGGAAAAGTCGAGCAACTCTAGTCGTGCTAGTGCCCTACAATGGAGGAGATGCTTCTTGCATGTTTACTTTTATGTGGAATTCCTTGCTTAATAATGTAGGCAAAACTGTTTTGCTGTCAAAGGTGAGGATGGATGGGAAAGTGAGCTGGTTTCAAAGCACCGTGGCAGTGTTGTTATTTTATCCAAAAATCAAACTCTTAATCATCTGTTTCTGATCTGAACTTCAGACTTCAGCACCAACACAGCTGCAGTTGTACAACCAGTAAAAGAAAAGTTTCCAGAAAAATATTATTTCAAAAGCATTGAGCAGAGCAGAAAAGATAATCTGTATTTTTAAAAATTGCAAACAAGGAAACCATAGAACTGTGGTCATATATGTTCTCTATACATGCACAGGGGTGATTTCAATGTGTCTTTTTCAATGGCTGTGTGTTATCCATGCATTTGGATTAAATGAGCTTGAAAGTATAGTTTCTTTTATTTCCTCTTCTAGCAAGGCTTATTAGAAAAAATTCATGTCTCTCCCACACCCTAGCCCCTTCACTCCCCTGTGCTCTCCTTACAGTTCAGTATCCTCTGGGCTGTGCTCATGCAGTTCTGTGATGATCAGCCTCTCTGAGGGGACAGTGAGGTGCTCCATTGTTTCAGTGGTTCACTTTGCAGCAAGGTCAAAAAAGCAGCTGTGCCAGTGTGACAGAATGGGGCGGTGAGAGGGCAGAAGATGTTCTTCTGCAGGAGGGATACTCTTAAACCAAGGGTGTTTCTGGAGGAAAGGTATTTTTGCTGCATCCTTCAGGCATTGCACCTCAAGAGTTTGAAATCTGTAGATTACTGTCACAATCTAGAAAGTAAACATAGTGAAACCTATAGTAGATCATACCATGCATTTCATTTTTTCAAGTGATCCTATGAGTGATTTGAGGAAACTCACTAAAAACTGTGCTGTATTCTGGCTATAAGGGTCTATGGCATTTCTCTGCAGGACATAGGGATTACCCTTCAATTCCTGCCTTATTTAAGCTTTAACTTGAAACTGAACTGTTGTTGGGGTCTACAGACAGCTCAGTCTAATCTGTTCTGGAAGAGTCTCAGAGCAAAGAAATTAAGAGATTAGTCACACCAGTTTGCCAGGAGACTTTGCCTTATATGTCATACAGGAATTGCAAAGGGGAACTTTGGAATTTTAGAACTGTGCACAGCTATAGAAGTACACGAATAGCAGCAACAGCAGAAGGTATGAGTGAGTCAGTGTTGGAGTCGGTGTTGCCCCACAAAGCCAGGATCTGATGGCTGAAAAACACTCCTGTTGCTTTGTACTTCTGATAGAAAATGTACTCTCTGGCAATACTATGATGGCTGGGTCACTGTGAGCTCTGACATGTCTCTACCCTGAATGTCTTGTTCCGAGAAAGGTTTCTATTCAGGAAATCTGTGTTTATGAGGCATCTTTAGCGTGTTAAAGGAGGTGACCTGCACATGGGAGGCTGTACCCTGACACAGTGGCCTGAGCTTGGTGACGAGAGATACAGAGTTTGGACAGTGGTCCTGGGTTTTTGCATCTCTGAAATCTTCTGGTTGTGTACAACACTTTTGGAGAGATGAAGGTTTTGGGATGAATGTGCATGTGTTACATATGTGCCCCCGATGGGTTAAAGTAGCTTAATCACCATGAGAGGAATGAGGAAACAGACACAGTTCCTCCCATGGAAGCTGCTGACATGTAGACGTGGGCAAAATGGGATCCCTAATATATGCTGGTATCTCGCTTAATGTATTATTATTGGTTTTATTATTATTTGGCTTAGATTTATAAACACCAAATACTGAACAAGTATTAGATTTTTTGTTTTCCCTACACAGAAACACCCACAATTCTCTCTGTAGTATAACATCACTTTCCTTCAGGGCAACTGTTGTCAGAAACAATCAGTATGGCCAAGCATTTCCCACTGCCTCCACCCAGTCAGGAGGTTGTTGAATAAATCTGATTTAGCCTGCACTCATATGGAAGCAGGATACTGAGGGAATTTGGGTTTTTTTCCTCCTATTCATTGGTAGCTCAAAGAAATAAACAGACTTGTAAAACTTAGAAAATCTAATTGATTCCAGCTTCAGAAGTGCAAAAAAGATCTAGAGACCTAGAAGTTTCCCTCTTTGATTTTTCTCTGTGAGACAGTAGATAAAAATATTTTCACTTAGAATTTAAATTTTTTGAATGCTGATGATTATAAAAATCAACTATACTCAGGCACATTAAACTCTTCTCTATGAGGACCTTTTGATAAATCAGGATTTTTTTCTTCCAGAAATGAAAACTTCCTACTGAGACACTGGCCAACACTTCTCACTTCCAGGTTTTAGGCTAAGGACTTGAGCTACCCCTAATCTTATCAAATATCTACTCGACAGAATGCATCCTCAAAGGAAATTAAGGAAATTTAACTGAAGTGATCTATTACAAACATACATTGACTATAGGATAAATTTTCAATGCTAAAGAAAATCAGCCCTGAGGTTTTGCAGCTATTCACTGGGAATCTTAGTATGATACTAACAGATTTGGGTTAAAAGCCAGACATATAACAGCTGTGTTGTTGGAAAATTAGGACTCTTATTCTAAATATTTTAAGCCAAAAGAAATGTTTCAAAAAATCTGCTAAGCTTCAAAATTGTCTCATGTGAGCAATTTCATTATCTTTAGGGGAACAACAACTATTTAACTGTTTCTGGATCTTGTCCTTAACTGGTGACATATTTATATTCCTAATTCAGGAAGAAAAATATTAAGAAACCCTTGTATTCTAGAGATTATAACTGAAGTTACTAGTGTCACTTACAAAAGTAACTCTTTTTAAAATACAAAACTCCCCTATATCTGTCAAAGAACAGAGAGGATTTAATTTCTAACTTTAGCAAAACCAACAGATCTAGGTAATTCTTAGGATTTTTTTAAATTAGTAAAGCACGTGGGGAGTGCTGGGTGGAGGAGCTTGCCTTTCCTTTCCCACCACCTCAGCGCAGGAGGAGCTCCGTCATTCAGGCTCCAAGGTGGTGACTCCTGTGCCAGGTCACAGGAAAGCAGCAGAGAAGCAGATGTGAGCTACGAGGGCCAGTGTGTTGCGTTTTCTTACAGCAAATGGGTCACTCCTGTGAGAAACAGGGGAATATGAGAATGTTAATTGCTCATCGTGGACTCCATGCTGATGAACTCTGTTCATCACGGACTTGTCAGTGCTGAAAGGAGATGGCATTTACCAGTAACCTGCTGGGTGGCACAGAGTGGTGAAATCCTCAGACTGGGAAGAAATGATCAGACCTTGACCCTGCTTCAATTCTGAAGAGCTGCTCTGTGTTGTTTCTGCTTGGAGAGGCAGAAATGAGGGGGGTCGCTAAAGCGTGCCTACTACATAAGTTTGGGACAAGTGACATTGCTGGTAACTGCAGCACTTGCTTGGATATGAAATGAGATTAAATTTAAAGAGAAGCAGGATTTGGAAGGTCTGGTCTTCCAGAAATAGCAGGGATGTGGATTCTGCCACCAATACCGTGGGAACCCCCTTTGCAGGGATTCCTGCACGTGTTGGACGTTTCTATTCTGCCTCCCATACTAGCTAAATTTAAAAGAAGTTGCAACTTTCTTTGTAAAATTTATTCAAAACCATCCAACTATCCATCTCCCCCTTCCAGAGTTCCAAAGGGTGGAGATAACACTGCCTTAAGCAGGCAGTATGAAACTTATTATTGCTGTTAAACTCAAGCTTTCCTGCAAAAAGTGAGCCACATGTCTTGGGGTGGAGGAGTGGATGTGTTTCTGCATTTCCGCTGACTAACATAGCCGTTCATTATTTGGTGCAGCAATTCAGCCCAATTCTTTCAGGCACAGGGGATTTGCAAATATTTTCTGAATTTAGCGTGTGGAATCCTCAGTGGAGTCTCTCATTGCTTAATGCACTCCATTTCCACAGTGCTCTTGAGTGTTCAGAGAGGACAGGTGTCTTGCCGAGGTCAGTGGGCCTGTCCTAACCTGGGACTCTAGGGCTGGGCAGCCTGTCCTGAAGCAACATCTCCAGATGTCTGGAAACATTTGGGGTCCTTGGTGCCAGAGCTTGAGAACAAGGCAGCCCTTTGTAGATCCCAAAAGTAAACCCAGCTCCCCTTTCATTGCTCATAGCAGACACCTGTTTAGGAATCAAGCAGCTTGGAAGTATTTAGAGCATAGAGAAGCTGGGATAGGAGTTAGGAGAGAAGGACCAGGGCAGGCTGACTTTTCTGAGTCACGTTCAGTTGGAATCCTGCTCTTGTATGTTCTGCTGCAGCCCCAGGATGCACGGGCGATTTGACAACAGTGACCATTTCTAGGTGCAATATGGTGTCCTGACCTACTTTAAAACACTTGAATTCAGCTGAGCCCCACTCTGTCGGCTCAGCAGGACGCTTGCTTCAACGCCTGCCTTATTTTCCTTTCCTGGACTAACTCTTTAGTGGAATAATTACTGTACAAACTCCAAAGCCCAGCAAGCTGCTCTGCATTCCAGTTTCACAGGAAGTAAATTCCGAGCTTGCCAAGTCTTCTCACTCATCTGCGGCTGCTCGGCATCCCAGATTCCTAAGTCTGTTAGCAGGGGGTTACGTAACAGGCGCATGCCGGGTCTGTGGCTTCTTATATAGAAAACCAGAAATGAATGAGTGTGATGTGGCAGGAAGCAGCTTGTATGAAAGGCCCAAATGGAGACTGAGAGATGACAGTAATATGTTTTCAATACTAAGTTAAAGCAATGAAATACTCACTTGAGCAGCAACTCTAAAGTCCCTAAGGCTGGTTTTAAAAGGTATAAATGAAGTAAACCTCAAAAATTGCATGGTCAATTTATGTGACAGCATGAGTTTAAATTACCCTAACAGCTGGTTTAAAAACTGTTCTTTTAAGAGAGAGACAGAAGTATTAAGGCAGCTGCCTTTCTCTTTTGAAACACGATGATAAAGGCAATAGGATTACAATAGTAACAGCCTCTTGCAAGGAAATGAGCAGTTAAGGTTTGAACCACTATGCTGGGACCCCGAGTGCACGCACTGGCCCTGGGGCTGTGCTTCAGCTCAAGCTTTGTCAGCGTTTGTCTGCAGCCCTGGCCCTGCCTCCTGGATGCACCTGGGCTCTGCATTGTGGCCTTGCTTCCAGCTCCGCCTCCTTTTGCTACTGACTGGACCTTCTGCATAGACCCTGGACCTAATTTATATCCCTTCTGCCGTATCAGGGACTGCTGGCGTGCCGGCACCCAGCTCCTCCTGTCCCGGTCACACGGGGCGAGAGTGGCTGGTGCGTGAGGGGCCGTGTGCCCTGCGCCGCCTCGGCCTCCGCCTCGCAGCCTCCCTGGGCAGCGCTGCTCGAGCCGCTCCGCACGGGCCTCCAGAGGCGCTTCCTCGCCGCTGGACTGCGGCCGATGCCCGGGCCAGAGGCACCGGACAGTGCCCCGGGCCACAGCGGTGTGGGGTGAATGGACGAGACACCAGCCGCACAGCGGTGTGGGGTGAATGGACGAGACACCAGCCGCACAGCGGTGTGGGGTGAATGGACGAGACACCAGCCGCACAGCGGTGTGGGGTGAATGGACGAGACACCAGCCGCACAGCGGTGTGGGGTGAATGGACGAGACACCAGCCGCACAGCGGTGTGGGGTGAATGGACGAGACACCAGCCGCACAGCGGTGTGGGGTGAATGGACGAGACACCAGCCGCACAGCGGTGTGGGGTGAATGGACGAGACACCAGCCGCACAGCGGTGTGGGGTGAATGGACGAGACACCAGCCGCACAGCGGTGTGGGGTGAATGGACGAGACACCAGCCGCACAGCGGTGTGGGGTGAATGGACGAGACACCAGCCGCACAGCGGTGTGGGGTGAATGGATGAGACACACCAACCCCACAGCGGTGTGGGGCTGGATGGGCGAGACACCAGCCCCACAGCGGTGTGGGGTGAATGGGCGAGACACACCAACCCCACAGCGGTGTGGGGTTGAACTCCCCTGCACATCATCAAACTGCTGCAGAAGCTAATGGAAATCAACCTGTGCCATTTATGCTCCTCAAGGGGTAACAAAACTTCTCAAGGTGTCTGTCATGTACTCAGACTAAGCCGATTGACAGCATGTTTCCTGACCTCTCTTTTCAGATCATATCTTTTTCCTGTGTACTGAGGGCATTGATTGCTTCTTGGGATGAGCTCAGGCTTTTGTTTAACAAATTTCCTGTTGCTGTGGGGACCAGGGCAGGGGCAACAGTTTCTTCAGTGTTCTTCCTACAGTGTGTTACCAAGCTTTGAGCTTATTGCTGCAAGTCTGAATCTTGCTGATGCTTGTTGAGAATTATTTTATGTGGCGATATCTGGCAACCTTCAGAGTTCAATAGTTATAATGCAGATATGTTAGACTTGAACAAACATAACTCTTAAGCAAAATACTCTCTCAGTTTCCCCCAAGAGGAAGAGAGATGATACAAGGAGGAAACTTTCGGTTTTGCTCTGTAGCAGGTGTCAAAGTTGGGGGATCCTTGATCTCTGATGTGTGGGGTTGGGACAATTTTGATCTACTCTGCCAGAATGCAAAATGACAGTTTCTGCCTACTTTTTCTAGCATAAACAACCTTTTAAAAAAAAAGAAAGAAAAAGAAAGCCTAGCAAGCAAGCAGAACAGGCTAAGATCCTAATTTCAGCTCTGCTGCAGTGGAGGGTGGCATGGGTGCTGAGGAGCAGGCTGTGCTGTACTAGAACCTAGTGTTGTGTGAATGTTCCCTTCTCTCCTTCCCTTCACCTGTCTGGACCAAAATGTCTCTGTCCCAGGAGGCAAGACCTTCCCTGGCAGAGCCTACCTGAGCCTTGGAAAGTCCATATTTACCTGCCAGGGTTGTTCTCATGGATCATAGACAGGCCAGCCCTACCTGAATCAGGACCTGCAGCTCCAGCAACACAGCAGTGGCTGAGCTTCACCTGTTTGGAAATGATTGGAAATGGAAATGCTATGCAAAAGCAAACCTATGTTTTGAAAGGAATATACAGTAAAATCTTGCTAAATATCAGCATATGTTTTCAGGTGATTTTTGGTCCTTTCTAAATAGTAACTAGAATTAAGAAGGAGGAGGGGAAATATCGTGCCCGTTCTGTAGAATCAGAATAAAAAAAGAGAAAAGATAGAGGGGAATTGGTAATAATTAATTTACCAGGATGCTATAGCTCTCATTCAATGTGCTCCAGTAAAAAGTAAATGAAAATCCAGATTATGTCTGAGCACATGAAGAAATAAACAGTTCCTGTGTATTTCAGTGAAGAATGAATTTCACATTGCTGTGGTTCCCAATGGTTCCTCAGTTTACTCAGAGATGGTCATGGTCAGTACATTCTTAAAACATGAACTAAACTCGTTTTTGTTTTGAAATTACGTACTTCTATCATCATTGTCACCCTAAGCAAGACGCTTTGCAAACTTTTCTCATATTACAATTTCATAATGACAAAACCAGACTAAAATACATATATATAAAATTTAGAAGGTCATGAGGCACTGCCAGTATCTTTTGGGGGTAAATTCTCTGGTTCCTCTGAAAGGACTGTTAACCTGATACCGCAGATTTCTGGTGCCTCAAGCAGTGCCCCATCTGAGCAATCACTTTAAAAGTATGGCTCTCTAGGGATGAGAAGAAGAACTAGCTTACCTCTAGTGTTGTTTATTATTATGAAAACTAATGGAAAAATCAGATTTGGAAAAGATATTATGCAGATTCTCTGCTACTAGAAATCCAGCAATTGTATAAAGAATTTTATTCCTTTCTGCTACAGGTATCCTGGTTTTTTCCTTATGCTTCACTGTGTCCTCTCTTTGTGCAGAGACAATGGAATTTGTTTGAAAATCCAGGCAGGGCCTTGGTCCTTTTTACTGGCCTGACTGGGCAGGTACAGCCAACATTTACATAGGCTGTTGATCATTTTTAGATCTGGTTTTAGAATCACGTGTAGAGCATTTAATAGAAGGAATTTCTTAAAAATATAACATTTATCTTTTATACTTTTATAATTATTTTTGGGTTATATTTTTTCAAAACTATAAATGAAAATGTTTTCTAGTACACTTAAGTGCTCTGTATTGCATTAGTTCATGTTCCTATGGCTCAGATTGCTTGCACTTGCATGTGTGCATTCATCCCTGGGATGGATGATCTCTTTCTGTGCAGCTGAAGTTTTTGGGGAGCTAGTATGTTTCAGGAAACTTAACCAGGTAGAAAAGAAAGCATGTGCCATTTATCGCTGCAAATTTCCCCTGTGAAGGGAATAGGCACATTTAACCTTTAAGAAAAAGGCTTAGGCTTTCTTCCATAGATTCCTCTTAAATGGATCATTTAACTTGCTCCTTCATTGCATGCTTCAGAAATTAGAAAAGACTAGAAAATACTTTTGTTTTTAAATTGTGACAAGACTTGAGCATCTTGTGACCCTCTTATCTCTTCCTCCCAAATGATATGAGCATCTGCAGCAATTTTTTAGAAAAGATAATTATAAGAAAGAGGTATTTTCAGTGTAACTTGATTAGCAAGTCAGTTGCTGTGTGTCTGGAGCACCAGTGAAGGATCTGTGTGCCAGTTTGTAGCCAATAATCTTTTCAGGAATACACTCATATATTCACAGACTGCTTATGTACCTCTGGCATGGACTTGTAACCAGCACATCTTGCAATCTGTTTCACAACCACCCTTGTCTCCTGTATATGTTGCTTGCCAACTGTAATTAATGGACTGAGTTTTATAGCAATGCATTAGCATGCTCTCTGTATATGTCCTAATTCTGGCAAAAGCTGTGTTGCCCAGGCCTCACTGTGGACTGTATTTCTGTATGAAGTCCTAGTATGTGCGGGTGCCTTCAGCAGCCTGTCGAGATGGCTGCTGGAAACTTATCTTTAAAGCTTTAGTGCAAGTCAGACTATTTTGAAACTTGGCATGCAGCATTTGGAGTGGGTGCAGTTCTTTTCGTTAAATCCGGGTCTGTCTCCTGCTCTCCTTTTATAGTCCAGGTTCCCTAGGGTAGAGGGAAGTACCTAATTGCAAATCTGTCTTGCCAAGTGCTTGGCAACTAGAGCTTCCCCCTACAGTGGAGTCTGTCTCTAAAGCAGATAACGTCCATTTGAAAGAATCTGAAATTTTAGGCTTGAAAAGGGCAAAGCGTTTTGAAGAATAGTTTAGAGATTAAAATCAAGTAACACACTTACTTATAGACATTGTGGATATGACAATTTTAAACATGTGATTGGCTGAAAAGAATGTCTTGCAACAAAATTTGTATTTTTCCCTATCTCTTGCATTTTCTGTCTTTGGCCACTATTGCTTTATTGTGGCATTTTAGGATATTTGGGTGAATGATAATGTTTTGAAAACATTTTGTACCTGTGTATCACACAAATGTATCTATATCTAATTTTCAAGAAATTTATGTGCTCTATTTGAATCAACTAGATAGCTAGAGTTTGAGAAGTACTTTTATGGCTTTGTGTATGTTACAGAAATCTGGCATCTGGGTCAGTGCTTGCAGAGCGTGCATACCAAGGAGCACATATCAGCAGAGTAGAGGTACAGCAGAGTTAAGGGCCTGGGCTTGCTGTGAGTCAGTCTTGTAAACCAGCAATCCTGCAGAGTCAGCACAGGCCCCACGAGCAGAAACCTAAACATCTGGTTAACTTTGGGCTTGTGCTTAAGCTTCTTTGACATGAGCTGCTAAGGGCAGGGGGGTTGGGTTTGCTTTTAATCTCTGTTCCAAGAGCTTTACTTCACAAGGTTACGCTTAGGAAGCGCTTTTCTAGCAGGATGGAATTTGTTCCCTAGCTTCAGCCTGCCTTCTCATGGTGGGGCAAGACGAAGGCATACAAGTCCCCAGGTTTCTCCCTTCCTTTTCTCTCAATATGTGAGCTTTGCAGAGGGGAGAGCCAGCCTAAAAGAGAGCTGTAGCTTGTTTGTGTAAATATCCCAACTGGAGCGTCAAGGGATGCAGAGGTGCTGGGCGCGCACCTGCCCCAGTGTATAAATAGCCTGCACAATGCGTGGTGGTGAGGTTTCCCTTTTGGCTGGGGTGGTGTGTTCAGTAATGCCTCAGTGTGTGGGCTGACCAGTATTTGTGCAATTATCTGAGGGACTCTGGCTGTAAACACTTGCAGTGGGCTTGTTCCTTTACTCCCCCAAGCTATGAAAATAAATTGCTCTTCCTTTTGGATTGAATTCCATTCGCATTTCATTTTGTTGCTGCTCTTTCTTTATGTTTCTCTCTTGTGTATTTTCCTCTGCTTTTTGCCTCTCCAGAGTTTCTGTAGCCATACTAATTATTAGCTGTGGTATACATATATTCTATATATTACTTTATAATAAAGTTCTGAATTAAAATCTCAGTTGTCCCAGTTCTAATGATAACATGGTCTAAGAGAACCTTACAAGAACAACCATGGCTGAAAATGCTTGGGGGAAATTACGTTCTTGCCATGACACTGACGTTCTATCTGAAAAGCTACCGGAAAAATAGCACTAGTCTGTCAAAGACTTTCAGTTGCACTCTTGTTCCCCCAGACAGTGGAAAACATTGCTTTGATCCACCCAAATAAAGGAACTCAGCTTGGAGGCCTCTTCTGACTCTCTGGTCATCAGTGAGTTCAGTAAAGTTCTTAAAGATCCCTGCTTTGCTTAGGTCTGAGACAATGATAAACCTGACAAACTCATTTTTGGGAAGAAGAATATAGAAGTCAAAGGAAGAGAGTGGGAGGGAAACATCTTTTACTTCTAGTAAGACTTAATTCTGAACTGAGGGAAATAAGGCTTGACAACAAATGCTATGTTTCTGTTAACAGACCATCCAAGTGGGAGGATGTTAATGACTCGTTACAGTTTGTTTGATGGGAATTGGAATTTATTGTGGTATCTGGTAGCATCTATCTTTCAGTTCTTCGTCTGTTTTGATAAGGAAAAAATCCTGTGCTGCCGTATCCAACTTCATTCCTCCTGATAAATAAGCTGCATATCTTTATAACCTATCAATTACTCTCTGTTTGTCAGTTTTATAAACTGGAAAAGATTAGTGGAAAGAGAAAGGGAGGGTTGCAGCTCAGTTGTATGCAGGGCCCGACGGTGTCAGGGAGGCAGCTGAGGGCTCCGGCTGAGCAGGGAGTGGGGAGGGTGGACAGGGGACACCCCACCAGGGCACTTCCTTACTGCTGCCTCCAGACTGGCAGCTCCTGCCCAAACCCTGCGAGGCCCAGGCGTGAGGGAACACCTGTGCACGGCCCTGCCCTGTTCTCCGGGTCTGGGGAGCTGAGTGTTTGGGCCAGGGTTTGCTGTTGAAGGATGATGTCTTCTGCTGGGCTGGAAGGTGCCCTGAGAGCGCTGCCCTCCTTGTGACCACCACCTCGAGAGCCGGCTGAGGGCAGAGCTCCTGCCCTATCCACAGCTCCCTTGCCCAGGCATATGTGATACTTTTTGAACTGTGCCAGCTGCAGAGCTTTTGGGACCATGAGTTGCCCCTGCTGTTGCCCCTGCCACAGACACTGAAACGAGCAGAAGCAGGTGTATTTCTTGTACTACCTGAATTTTACTTTTGATCTCTTATTGAATGTAGTCCTAGTTTTTACAGAAGCCTATCTCATAACTTCCAGTAAATTCACAAGGAGCTTTTTGCACTGGAAGATAGAAAATAGACCTGCTGGGATTAATCCAGACTACATGCACTTGGCTGAATCGCAGCAATGTATTTCTCCCCTGGATATTTTGAGACTTCTTTGAACATTTCAAATTAGCATTTCAGTCAGGCTGATTCTAGTGATAGGGGATGAGTGACGTTAATATTTGAAAATTCTGTAGTTAATCTAATTTTCAGGTTTGCATGCCAAATCTTAGCATGTACTGAGGCACTTGAAGCTGACATACAGATTTTGTAGTTACAATTTAAATGTGTGGCTTGTCTCAGCATTTCATGTCCCGATATACAAATGTTACAGGGTTAAAACCAGTGCGTTGTAAGCAGGATGATATGGCTCTTTTGAATAATTAGTACCTGATACAACAAAACAACACCATCTCACAAACTGTGATTATGGTCTGTCACCACATGAAAAACAATTGGGTTGGTAATTTTAATTTTTTACCTCAGATTTTACTGGGAGGCCATGGGCAGAGTGATGCCTGTCCAGATTATGCTCTGATCTCCGAGGATCAGTATGTATTCCCAAAGGCAGTGTGACAGCAGGAGCGCAGTAGTTCAGCAGCCATCAGCTGAAGTGGCTCAGTAAGGTCCCACCATATTCATGAGGTTCCAAAATGGCTAGAAACAGTAGGCCCTGATTAATCAGTTTTGTGTGCTCTACAAAAGTTGTAGGTGATGAATCTCCATGGAAATGTTTCAAGGAAAAGCCCAGCATTAAGTGTCCATTTTAAGCCCTGAAATAAGGCCAAGGAATGCAGTTCTGGAGCACTGTTGGTCCAGTATATTTGTATCCTTGTCCAAAGTAATTTACCACTACTTTTACAGTCCTCTTTTTGCTGTAGCGATAGAAGACTTACCACATGTAAGCCATAATGCAGCAAATTAATAAAAGCATTGATTTTTAGTAAATAAAAAGCTGAGCAATCAGGAGGTAATTAATACAGACCTTTTCCCCTCCCAGCATGGGCTGCCTGTAAGTGAATATTTCAGAATACTGTGATTTTTACAAAGACAGCTGGGGTAAATACCTATAAATTCAAACTGCACACTGTTTTTTCATTAGGCAACTGCAATGAACGTGACTCAAGTTACAGAGTTACAGAACTAGTTGCAAGCAGATCTGCAATGGAAAACATCTGCCAGATTGTGAAGGATCCCAGCAGGCAATAACTGCTTGGCTGTAAGCTGTGTGCAGGACAATTCTGTGTCCTGGTGAATTGTCCATAGTAAGCTACCACAGTTTAATCCATTAAAAACGCTAAAAGATCCTCAATATGTCTAAGTTCAAGAAGCATTTGGACAATGCTCTCAGGCACATGGTGTGACTCTTGGGAGGGTCGGGAGTTGGAGTTGATGATCCTGATAGGTCCCTTGCAACTCAGGATATTCTATGATTCTGTGTGTCTTCTCTGCTGCAGCAAGTGAGCTACTGTAATCCCCTCACTTGTGGGATGTGGAAGGAGCCCCACGAGTGGCTAACGCAGCCCACGGGAGTGGGCTGGCCATCACAAGGTGGAGTAACTTCTTGGAGTTTTGAAAGCAAGTTTGAAAAAATTTTATAGCTGAATATCAATCTGGTAAAGGAAAAAGATGTCGAATTGTTTATAGAACAAGAAAAAAAGCTGGCTGTTGCATTTTGTGTCCTCTGAGATCCACGCTACTGTCTCATCTCAGTGCTTTCCTCCTGACAGGTGTATACTCACAGAGTAGAAATTTCAGCAGTTCTCTTTGAAATTTCAATTCCCAGATCTGATAAGACAAGACTACAGACAAGAAAACTGAAATACTACAGAGAACTCTAGAATTTCTTACCTACACTGCCAAGTCCAAGTGGGGGGGGTTTTGATAAGGAAACGGAGCTCTTTGAAACAAGTAAACAGACAGTAGAACAGGAGTAGGACTCAAGAGGACTCCCAGGACACTTGGAAATAATTGGTACTTTTCACATAACACACAGTAACACTTGAAGCAGCAAAAGAATCATTAAAGACAAATGCCTTATAGCAACACAGAGTGCATCTGATCCTCCGGTAGGATTTTTTGGGGCAGGTGGTGAGAAAAAACAGGAATGGGAAGTATGAGAGAGGTTTTATCAATGAGCTGCCTGCTGCTACACATGACCTGTGGCATTCATTACATCAATCATTTAACCTTTCCTCATAGATCCTGATTTTCTTTTAAAATGTCAGTCGTTAGGCTACATCCCTACCTCGTCACATCAAGAAGTAAAACTAATTATGTATTATTTGTTACAATTAATTTGTTTATGCCATATAAAAGACAGAGATCAAATTAATACCTTAGGGACAACATTTTTTAGCACTAGAATTTTTGAAACAAAAGTTTAATTAGGTCTTAGATTAAAATCTGACTCTTCTGAAAACTATGGAAGAACTTTATGCAATAAACCAAGTAACATGTAACAAAACCACTCTCTTCCCTGCCATATCCCCACAGGAAGATGTGAGTCTTTCCATAAATGGAATAAACAATACTCTGGGGATACTTAGGAATGCATATTGTGGTTAGTTTTTAACATGATACAATAAACCATTGTATAGGGATAACATTCTAGCAGTCAGTGGAGATAAAAGTAGAAAGGGTTGAGTCATGGAGAAGCAGAATGAAGTATACAACAGGCATATTTAAAAAGCCTTGGTTATCTAGGTTATGCTGATGCAAAATATCCAATTTACTGGACCCTCAGCTCAGCCGTACCAGAATTTTTTTGTTACCAGGGTAACAAAACTCTATATGCTGGCGTTTCTAAGCGTGTGATCAAAGAGACTATCGAATTTCCACCCACTGTATGCAGGCTGCCAATTTAAATATTTACTACCCCTTGAACTGGCCAGCCAGGAACGCAGCAGCAGAGAGGGGTATGAACCACATACGTACTGCCACTGACCTGGGACATGTTCTGTTTTCTGGATAAGCTACAGGAGAACTCTGAAGTGAACATGCTGTGGCTACAGCAGTAGAATAATTTACTATGTGCTCTAAAACAACAAACAGCAAGAAAACCCAACCCAACCAAAAAAACATTTACAATTGTGCTGCAGTAAGAACATTGCTTCAGTAATGTCTCAAGAGAACTGTCCTTGCTATAAGCCTACCACTTGAGCTGCACAGTTTCATTATAGATTAGGAATTCATAAAGCCATAAAATACTAATTTCCTTTAAAATGCTGTCGTTCTATTAAGTGATTTGAATGCTTAGTCATTTTCTCTACATAGCCAAGCTGTCTTTTAAATGTGGCGTAAAATTGAACAAATGAGAAAAAACTCAGTTGTTGGGGTTTTTAATTTTCTGATGCCTTGTGTGGTCTGCCTTCATGAGGTAGAAAAAGTTCAGGTGTCCCCTGCTAAATGCAAACACTTTTACTTATATCACCTCATTCAGAACATACCTCTTCATCACCAATAAATATATGAGGCAAGCTCTAAAGATTTTTTCTTTCTTTGTATTTTGCTCACTAGTAGAATGTAATGGCCAGAAAGGTGCTAGGAAAATAAATATAAATAGGTATTTGTTACCCTTTTCAACTAGGATGAACATAATAAACATGTCGCAATTTCCTCACCTAGTCTGGCTTAGTACTGAGAATAAGCTAGTCTTCCCTATGATAAATACACAGATGCATTTAGATTTGCTCCGAGTTCTGTTCTCAGAATTCTAGGTATCAGTTTCTATTCATCTCTCCCAGCCCATGCAGCTTTTTTTTGCCGTTCTTGGTTTCTGCCCAATTTGTTACTAACCTTGTCATAGATGGTGTCCAGAACTTAACACTAACCCAGCTGTGGCCTCACAACCACTGAACATTTACTGAAGCAATGTAATTTCTGTGTGGATTTTTTTCTAATTGCAGCTCTCATGGTATAAGATTCATGTTCAGTTTATAAATATCTCAAATCATGGATTTAAACTTTAAAGGAATCTTAGTACTTGGCTCTTACCTATGTTTTTTAGAGATTCTTAGAAACACAGCAGAGAGAAGCAGAAAATCCAGTGGCCAACACTTCTCAGCCCTAGTGCTTTCTTGCTCTTTTCCTTCATCTCTTTTTCTTTTTTTTTTTTTTTCCCCCAGTAAGAGCCTATTGCATTTAACATTTCATTTCTGGCTTTCTTCTTTTGTAGCGTGCTACAAAAAGTACATCCTAAGCATATACTAGTTCAAACACACTTTTCTTTTTACTTCATCCTTCCCCTTGAAAAAAAATTCTCCACATTTTAAATAGCTGTCTGGAAGAAAGAATACCAGTGTGTTCTTCCAGCTCGTTATGGAATACACAGGGCTTAGAACTGTTCCTTGTTCCTTGCAAATTTTATTTACCCTTAATGTTTTGGTAAAAATGCCTTTAGCAATGATTTTCCCTTTTTGGCTATTAAATGAATGCAGTGGTGAATTGTTGTAGGGCCTGGTGGAAGGAGCTGCTGAAGGCTGTTAGCAGGGAAGCTTAAGAGCTGAAGTTGCTTAGAAAACTCACAATAGATAGCTGACATATTTTTGCTTGTTGTCAGCTGGTGCTCTCATAAGAGCATACACAGCACGAGTGAATGTAGGAGGAAACAATACATCTGCAGACACTGGCAGACAGCAGTGCTTGCCAAATTTGGCCACAGTTCCTTTAGATAAATAATTTCTCAGTGGCGTGCTGTGTTGAAATTATATAAACAGCAAAAATTACTAAGACCTGGGCCCCAGGGTCTTGAGGGTTTCAAGATTTTCTGCAATCAATATTCTGACATCTGCAAATATTTTTCCCTAATGATGCCAGAAACAGAGCAACATTACCATTATTTCTATGTATTCAAGATTTTGAAAATATTGAAATCTTGTCCCTTCAGCCCTACTCCTGGTCAGGATCTTTGCACTATCATAACCATCAGCTCCTATGAGGTTTTTACAAGAGTTATCAAAGCAGCAATCTTTTCTCAGAATGGCTTGGAACCTCTGACAGCAACTCCATCAGCATTTCAAGAAATGTACATGGAAAAAACACTGCATTATGTTTCAGCCTCCAGAATTATCAAGGGGTTTAGAGAAACTTCTGTTGAACATGATGTAGCTTACTTTGTACATTGAAGGTATGGGATTTTCCTCCTTAGCTAGCTGACTCTGTGGTCAGAGTTCCTTGACAATGAAGATAGCTCTAGAGTGTATGGCTGTTATAGTGGAACTATCTGAAAAGCGTCTTCTACCACTGAGGAATTTATGCACAAAACCAATGTGCAAGATTCCCTGAACACAAACATCCCACAGGAAAACCTTACCTGACTTCTATAGAAGCATCTCTAGACAAGCTTCTGAAGTTATAAAACCAAATCATTTATTGAACAGGTATTTTTTAAGAAATCAGTTTCCATAACAGAAATCAAACCTATGCCTGGCACCCAAGACATCCTGAAGGCAGCAGCTGTGGAATATTGACAGTTACCCATGGCACTGAGGAAACATGGGCTATGCAAAATGAGTAACTGCATTTATTACTATTGCCTAAGTAGGAAAGGCCAGACAGGAACAAGAACGTACTTTTAAAAGTTATGCTTTTCTTTTGATGATATAATCTCCAGCACCTGGCTTTTACTCTAGCAACACTCCCAAAGTAATACTGTTCTCTGAAAATAGTCTGAACAAAATGAATACTTTGTTCCATTTTCAGTCCCCCATGTACTAAACAGGAACAAAGCAGACATATGCAAGTACAGAAAAAAGTCTCTCAAACACTTTCTTATTTCAGTCTTACCTTAAGGCAAACTTGTAAATTTTAAGGGAATATCTCAAGAATTAAGCATAGAGCTTATGAAACCCTTTTTTCTTTGTTGTTTTTGATCAAAGTTAACTTTCTTAGAGAACAGGTATGCACAGCAATAACCTCTCAGAAGTGTCTTAGGATAAGACCATGTTAGTAATGTTTATGTAACTTCTGCATCTGCAAGTATTTCTTAAACTGACATTTGCAGTCTAACTGTACAAGACAAAATTTCAGTAGTTCAGAGCACAGTGTGATGTTATTTCAGTGAGTGTAAATGTTGAGGGCAACAAGGTAAAACTGGCTCAGTATCTCATTTCCCCACAAAACACATGAAAGGAATAACAGAGTAAGTTATCTTCTCAGAGCCTTATGTCTTTAAAAAAAGGATGCAGCAAAGCCTCCTTTGCAGTTATTCTTGTTGCAGGGTTTAAGTCTAGCAGCTTATCAAGTAGGTCATATGCTTCATCAGGAACCTGATCCCATCCTTTCATATCAGTTGCCTTCACTTCCAAAGCACCATCACCTTCCTGAAAACTCTGCAAGTGTTGAATTTGTTTTCCGAGTGTCTCAGGAGCACAGGGTTTGTCTGCTGCAGCTGGCAAAGCTGTGTTGTTTTCAGACCTGCTGGGCCCTTCCCCCTGAGATCTCTTACAGCTGCTATTTGTTCCTCTCAGCTTTTCACAGAGGGTTCGTAGATTTTGAGCTGGGACAACTTGGGTACACACAACTGATTTTTCTAGGAAAAAAAGTTGTAAAGGAAACCACATTTTACTATACTTTCTATGCAACTGTAACTTTTGTTTCAGAGAAACTTCATGTCTCAAAGTATAACCAGCATGAAAGAAAAACATTCCAAATCCATCAAAGAACCAAATCCAGCCCGCAATGCCTCCACACCAGCCCTGCTGTTACAGCAGTAGCCCCTGAAAGTCAGAAGGGTCACCATCTCAGTTCTGCTCAGAACAAAGAGCTTTGGCTTATGTGAAGTTACATAGTGACAGGTTGTCAGCCACCCTGTACACCAACTTTTTGCATTTCACTGTCATTTTAACAGAACTGAAGACAATTAAATACCCTGATTTTTACACCTCTGTCTGGAGAATGAAAATTGATGCTGGCAGTTACGTGTCCAGGTAGCAAGTGCTGCAGCATTTGGCCTGAAAGCAATTAGGAGAATGGTTATTCGGATATTTTGTGTTTTGTGGTGACTGTGTCTTTTCTAAACAGGCCAGCTGTTGGGTTTTGGGTTTTTAGCTTGTTTGTTTGTTTTACTAGGCCTTTTAGGGGAAGGGGCGGGGGGAAAAGCAAGGTTTACATCATCTAAATATTAAGTCATATTGACTTAAGCCTCCAGGCCAAATTTTGTAGGAATAGAAACACTGTCTCAAGAATTCTAACCAAATGCCAGTAGGAAACATTTAGTTGGCATACTTCACCTCAAGTAGCCCTGACTTAGTGAAAGGCAGTAGACAAGTTGGGAAAACTATGACATAAAGTAACCCATACACGCATTGTAAAAGACAGAAAAACACAACTGTCTTAAAAGTCTGTCAATATAGACATGCAAAAACTGTGATTTACTTCCTTAAATTACTCTCAAACCTAAAAATATATTTATATACACAAAAAAAAAATTGATTGTAAATCACAGCATTAAGTAACATTTTCCCCCTTACCCCATAATTAAGGTTTGCATACCAAAAGTTCTAGCAGCGTGAATGGTTTCTCTGGATCCACGAACTGTCATGATTTGTGCCAAAGCAGTTAAATCATCACTTGCTTTGAAAAATGGATATCGTCCACTGAGTAGAGAAAGGAATATGATTCCCGCAGACCACATGTCTATTGCTGCAAAGGAAAGCAAATTTATTAATAACTAAACTCATGATTTCATCACAAACAAAATCTCAACTTTCTTTAAAAAGAAATTATGATCTGAAAAGTTTCTATCAGCAAAAGTTATATTCTGAAGTACTTCTTGACTTTGGTCACATAGATAATACTTCAGACAAGAGTGAAAATTACTGTAATTAGATTGAAGAATAGTTTCCTACTTTGATGCAGAGGGAGTGTTTTTCATATGAGTAATTCCATTAACTTGCTAAACTTAAAATGGACCAAACCAATTTTTGAAGTTGTTTTACCCAGGGAGATGAGAGAGGGCAAATGAAAGGGCTGGTTTTGATACATATTTAACTTTATTTCATGTGAAGAAAACTTTATATAAGGGTCATAAATAGAAAACAATTTGCAAAAGTTTGTGAAACAATTTTTTGGGGACTGAGGCTGCCACAGGTAGGCAATACTAAGAAATTTATCTTATTATGAACTTTGTTCCTCTCTAATACAAATTCACTTGACAAGATAGGCAGTTTAAAAACCGTAATAGTTCAAAGTTATTCATCACTTTCATTGTGTTACGGAGAGTACAGAGAGTACTCTGGGGATAGAGGCCAAAGCCTGATGGAAACTTTAGTACTGGAAGTTATGAGGATACCTGTCTGCCATAATATTTTTGGCTCACTAAGGTGCACATTTTGAGAGATGGCAAGGAAAGTGAAGGAGAGATTTTGAAGGATCTCAAACTCTAAAGAGAAAAATTAACAGTTGGGAAATAGAGGCATATTCATCTTAGTCCTATTCAAAAAAGTAAGTAGCAAAATAGGCAGTAATTAATTTGGACATTTTAATCAGAAACAGTCTTAGCACAGGACTTCTATTTGAAAAAAAAGTATTAGGTTGACTTCAGTTGCAAAACCAGATTTTGTCTTTTATTAAAAAATAAAAATCCAAGTTAATAATTTGGCACAATTTACAGTGGAAAAGTTTTCTACCTTCTGCATAGTTCCTGTAAAAAAGTTTTAGTATCATCTTTCCAACAGTGATACAGTAATACTATCTGTTTGAGGGGCTGTGCATCCCCCTGAGGATGTGGTTGGGTAAACTAGGGTAATCAAGGTCAAGACCTTTGAAATGGTTTAATTATGTAACTCTTGCTGAAATTAAAAGGCATTATACATCTGAGTGGGCAGTAAATCCTGGCCCCACAATTGTGGTAGAACTGTGATTGTCAGCACAGTGCAAGATCTTGTGGAATGACATCAAAATCATGATTCCTCCCTATGCTTTAGTCTAGTGTTATCCAGCTAGTGAGGAAAGGGGAACAGAGGGACAAACCAAGGGAAAATGTAACTGGACCTGTGTAGCCTCAGCTTGGGAGTTTAGGCTGTACTCCCAGCACTGTGAACCTGGGGCAGATGTGCTATAGTAGCTCTGGGTAGAGACAGGTGGATTCAGCCAGTAACTTGGTCTCAGCACAGAGGCCAAAACTAGGAGTGGGAGCAGCACAAATACAAGGAGGTGACTCCAGCAGCCCCAGATGAAAGTGGACAGTAATATTTGCTGGTTCAAATAAAATATGATATCATAAATAATAGTATTAGTCTAATTAAGTTCTGATTAAGGCCTTTGTTGACATACTGCAGGAGCTCAGCACTACTGACTCAGTCCAGGGATGTCTGTGCCACACCCAAGAGTGTCTAGATTTACCCCTACTTTTTGTAATCCTGCTCTTCATTACCCTAGAGAACAGAAAGCCATCTAAAAGCATGTTTAACACCAGCATGTGTCCAAGATTTCCTAAGTATGTCTTCTTTCTGCCTCAGTTCTGTCTAGACAGATTCAGAGATTGTCTAAACTTGTCCTAGATTTCTGGATGTCTGCTAGCTCATAAAGCTGGCTGTTACAGCACAGGCACAAGAACTCCAAACCAGCTGCCATACCTTTGAAATCCCAGTCATACCCACAGGACAGATGTTGTTTCAAATGGCAGTAAGCTATCTAGGCATAAGCTGATCAAATATATTGTTAATTCTATTTTGAATGTGTATACATACTTTAACTACTGAAAATTGACATCTTTCTCAAAAGATATTCAGAAAAAAAAAGGCTAAAACCTTATATTTTAAATCCAGTTTTTGAGGACATTTGTACTTTTTTGTAAGTCAGAACTCCTGGTCATACACCAAATGTTTAATGGGTAACTTTGCTTCTATTGGTTCTCCGTCCTGCAGGTAGGCACAACCTCTCCCATCTTGCTTGCACCAGCTAATGCATTAACCATCCCTCTGCCCTGATATTTACCCAAACCACTGAATCCTAATAACTAGATTTTAACACAGGGAAATTAAAATTCCAGTTTAAAAAAATTACGACATTTACACATCAGCTTTTTAAAGCACTAGCAAAAAGAAAAAATCTGATAAAAAGTCATTAAACAATGCTTTCTAGAACACATTTGCAATTACACCATTAACTATGCCTGCTATGGCAGCATATGTTACTGCCTAGAAAAGGCTAAACAATGTCCTCTCTCCCCGAGATTTATTCAAGATTTTTCTTGAAAAAATAAGCTAAGAAACTTCATTAAAAAATTCTTTTTTCTTTTAAAATATATTGTATTCAACTCCTGCACATGGCACTACCTCTCAAATGAATAAAGAAACATTTGAGTTTCAAACACAGGAAAAATATTCCTGAATTGTTCTTCATATGAATAATGAAATTTTAATTAAAATCAGGAAATACTTGGAAAGCATTAGAAGTGATGAAAAATTGATTTCACAAGTTAAAAAATCCTCCCATAAATAAGACAACAAAATAGGCATAAATGAGAAGGATGAAAAGGCGAAAAAAGCCATTTGTTTCAGTCTGTTGGACAGTACCTGTGGTCTGAGTGGGGCACTTTGTTAATACTTCTGGTGCTCTGAATCCAGGTGTTCCTGCTCTGGGAGCCACTTGCTGACGCCTTGTAATAAGAGACAAATATATTTAGAATATAAAAGTTGATAAGTAAGTTCTAAATCTAATAATACTTTTTATTATTTTTAAAATATACTTGTGTAAGATGTGTAAACAGCCTAACCCTGCTTTATTCAAGTTTTACAGAAGTTTGAAGCATCTTATCTAGCATGAAATGGTAAGATATATACATAATAGCCTTATTATCTATTATATTATATTTTAATTATATTATCTAGCATAAGATAATACCAGAGAAATACTTATGGCATACTTAACTCACAATGACCTTTTCGTGGTTTCATCTAAGAGGAGTGTCATTTTTGTTAAAGGCTTGCTTTCACAGGAAACTTTGAAGTTGAGGCTACTTAACCCAAGGCAAAAAGCATATGAGATTCTGGAATGTGGATGCTATGGCTTTGTGTTAGTCCAGAGCAAACTAAGGGTTGCTCTGAGTGTTGCCAAGAATTTACTTTTTGTTAGATTAACTAAAAAGTGCGAAGTTATCATTATTTTTAAAAATCACGTGTGGGTAAAAGGCAATAGTAGAGCATAATCAAAACTACAGAGGGATGGAGTTTAACTGAGCTTCTGAGATTCTCCAACACGAGGCACTGGAACAGGTTGCCCAGAGAAGCTGTGGATGCTCATCCCTGGCAATGCTCAAGGCCAGGTAGGATTCAGCTTGGAGCAACCAGGTCTAGTGGGAGTTGGCCCTGCCCATGGCAGGGGGTGTGAGACAAGACGACCTTTAAGGTTCCTTCCAACCCAAACCATTCTATGATTCTATTAGTTTTTTAGATGAACAAATACAAAACAGTCATGCTTCCTTTTTATTCTACATTTCATGACTTCCAGAATCCCAACTGTTGGTATAATTTCGGCCTATATAACTACTAAATGACAGAATGATGTATTATCTTTTCTAAGTGTTGTAATTAACTCAAGTGATTTTCTACAACACACATAGGTGAATAAGTAAACACAACAACAAGAAAATAATTACCAGTGAATCTTTCTAGCTGCAGATAGCAGTGAACTAATCCATGAATCCCATGAACTATTCTTGTTTAAAAAGAGCATACTCAGTGTTTTAAGGGCTGCAGAGATCAAATGCTATCTTTCACTTACTAAATCAGCAGTCTAGTAAATCTACATTTCTGACTTTGCTTGACAGCAGAGCAGACAATTTTACAACATTATCAAAGCAAATTACCTTGAAAGGCAAACACTGCAAACTCTATCCGTTGCATAACAGTCACAGGGCAGGTTTAAAGAACAACCACCGGCAGCTTTCCTGGCTGCCCCGTTGCTCACAGTTTTGGTAGAAATAATCTTCTTCTTTGTTACTAACTTCCTAGATGAAACATCTATCATCTTTGATTGTTTTATGAGCTGCAATGGAGATATTTTAGAGAAGGTGACATATTTAAGAAGTTTCCCTTTACATACAGATAGGACAGTTCCTAAAATGCTGACTTAACAGGTGTTCATGAACAAGAAGAATTTTAGGACAGACAGCAAACCTTTTTAACAGTACCAAAACTACTATAAAACAGACACTGGAAATTTCTAGATAGCCTGATTTCCTCCCCTTCGGAAGACATTTTCAGTGTTTACTAAAAAACAATATATATTAGATATTCTGAAGCTACAAGACATGTACTTTTGAAGTTAGCATAGTGTTTCAAGATTTTTTTTGGCTCCACATGAGAATAAGAAAAAAAATGAAACGCCATGGCAACACATAGACACTAACTCTAGTTTTACAATAAAATACCGTAAATCAAACCCTCTAAATTAGTTCGGGTTTCCTCCTTGTCATATTAAATACTAATTACAAAAAAATAGTTACAAGTTTAATCCTCAGCTTCAACTGCAAAATAATTTTTTAAAAAGCTTCACAAGGTAAGTAGGGGGTGGTTGAGCACTGGAACAGGCTCCCTGGGGAAGTGGTGACAGCATCAAGCCTGTCTGAGTTCAAGAAGCATTTGGACAATGCTCTCAGGCTCATGGTGTGACTCTTCGGGTGTCCTGTGCAGGGCCAGGAGTTGGACTTGATGATCCTCATGGGTCCCTTCCAACTCAGCTTATTTTGTGATTCTATGATTAGCTGCACAGATACATGTATAGGAAAAAAGATTAACTTAGCATCCAAACAAGATCAGCTAGGGAGACAGCTACAGAACTCCTTGTGTAAGAGCTTCAAAAGGGACTGAAACAGAAATGAAAAATTCTTTGAGCCTTTCAGGAAAGACATATTTAATAGTCTGCTGAAAAACTTTTAGTTCCATAGCATTCTGGAGCAGTGCCCAGTCTTACAGAACAACCAGTTCTATAATTTTTTAAATATGCAGCATATTGATCCTACCGATGAGTCAGTACTTCTTACTTTTGTGCTCGAGTTCTCTTGGTATGTAGAACTATAGACATTGAAATTCCTCTCTCCAAACACAGAGCGCTGGACAGAATGGTGCACAGAGTCCTCCTACAATACCAACGAAAAGGACAATAAGGATCCTGTTTAACAGGCATCTGGGTACTGACACTTCAAAAAAAAGTGTGAAGTGACATAAAACAAGAACAGCTGCATGTAAGTCATTTTCAGGCATCAGTTTACTGCGGATGAAGAAACATGGTCTAGACAGAACAGCAAACATGTTTACAAAACGAATCACACCTCTGAAGTGCCCCAAGACAATCTCCATGTAGGCTGTACTGCATTTGTTATGCAATAGTAACTAAACATAGGTGAATGATTATTGGCTCGGGGAGGAGTTTCACCATCTCTGTCTCTTAAAAAAGGATTTAAGGCTGTCTAAATAGTAACCCATGCTAGGGTTTTATACAGCCTTCAGCACCGTATGACAGCTAACAGATAATGATCTAGCCAATAGCTATGTGGAGGCAGCTCCTCCGATATGAACACTGTGATGCTGTGCAGGCTCAGCTTCTGTGCAAGTACTGCATCTCCCCCTGTTGGATGAAGGAACACATTAAACATACACAACAGTATTAATGAAAGAGACTGAGAACCTTTCCTCCTCTTCCTTGTTTCATCTGTACTTTTGAAAGTGAGCTGGACCTTCTGTCAGCTGCTTTTGAGGCTGACTGTTGAGCTATCTGTTTAGGTGCTGTGACACTGATAGAAACCCCATTTCCCAAGGCTACAATGGGATTAGTTTGCAAGCAACTTCCCTGCTGGTCTTCAGAATGGGCAGTTTTAAGAAGCTCAATTTTTGTATCAGGGGTTCCTTGTGCCAAGCCAAAATCTACCAAGGCATACCTGAAAAGACAAAAATTTAGAACCAGGAGTCACAAAGTATCTATTAATGATTCAATTTACTATTCATTACTTATATATCTTCTTTCACATTTCTTTCAGTGTTGCTTATCTGTACTATTGCCAGCATCACGGTCCTATTTTCTTCATTCTCCTCCTACTGTCCCATCTTACTGATCCCTTCAATGTTTTTACCCTATATCATTGTTCATTGTTTCTTGTCCCAAAATCTTCTCAAGTGCATCCTTTCTCCAAAGGTGTTATAAAGAATATTTCCAGCAACTCCTTTTCGAAGATTTTCTAATCTTACAGCTCTGAATCTTCAGCCAGCAGTCATGTACAAGTGACTTGACTCTTGCAGGATTCCCATGGGCAGAGGACAAAGGCAGCAGTGAAGACAGACCAGACCAACAGCGCTTAAAGTTTCGACAGACTTCTGGCAAATACTACTGGAATTTACTTTAGTCTTCCAACAGGTAAGACTACATTAGTTCACACTTCAGATCTGTCTCTAAAAGAATTATTTTTTGCTACAATGAGTACAGAGACAATCCACGTGTCCCTGAGTCTCAAACTCAACTCCACGCCTCTAGACGCAAAGTAGAGATTAAGGCTCAAACAAATGCTGGAAGAGCAAAATGACAGTACATATTCATTTTGACAGATATAAAAAAAAAAATCAGTATTTCTCAAACTTTTAAGCTTCTGGTTTGAGAAAATGCAATCAAATCTCCCCTACAAACTTTCACTGCATACAATCACAGAAACATTTAGGCTGGAAAACACCTTTAAAATCAAGTTCAACTGTTAATTCCACTCTGCCAAGTCCCACAAAACCATGTCCCTAAGTGCTGGATCTATAGGTCTTTTAAATTCCTCTAGGGATGGTGACTCAACCACTTCCCTGGGCAGCCCATTCCAATGCTTGATAATCCTTTTTCTAATATCAAACCTAAACCTTCCCTGGTGCAACTTGAGGCCATTTTCTGTCATCTTATCCCTTTTTACTTGGTGATGTGCATCCTGCTACAACCTCCTCTCAGTGCTTTGCTTTGGACACACTCCAGCACCTCGGTGTCTCAACTGTACAGAGCACAATGCTAACAAATACAGCCATAGGACTGCTAGCACTGAAGCATTCTATCCATTTCAGTTCCTCACAAAGAAGCAGTACCTCACTTTTTACAGTCTTTAAATTTTGTAACTTGCAGGCAAAAAAGCCAACCCTACTAGTTCTAAACATTAATTCAGTGTAAGGTGAAAACAGCCCAAAGCCAGCTATCTTATCTTTATCAGTTTTACTCTATCCACTATTAAAAATGTACAATGATCATTCAATGCACCACAAGTTACAATTAACTTTCTTATTAAAAAAACCTACAGTTTTTATTCTCATTCTTATTTGAAAATGTAGTACTTATACTCAGTAGTAAAATCTTCATTTTATCAGGTGCTTGTCATTCTAAGAAGCAGATATTACATTAACTAAAAAAAATTCCTTCCCTTCTTAAGTCCCTTAACACTGAAAGAAAAGTTTTACAAATAAAAAAAAAAACATTTTTAGCTTTATTACTTAAGCACATGTTATGCAGCTGGAAGGAAAGAAGCTGAAAAGCCTAATTGACTCTGTTCTGCCAAGGCACACATCCCCAGATGAGATCACAGTATGGCCAGACTCACTTTTTTAGCTGCCTGTTGTAGAGGAAGTTGCTGGGCTTGACGTCACGGTGAACAATACCAAAGTGATGAATGCGCCTCAACGCTTTAAACAGATTAAACATGTATTCCCTCACTTCTTCAAAGGAAAGGGAATTCAAAATGTCCTGAAAGATTATTTGGATACTGTAATTCATAGAATCATAGAATAATTATAGAATAATTATGCATCTGCTTTTCATTAAATGTTTTACTACATATCAAAAGTCTGAGACTCACCAAGAAGGATTCATGTTCCAGATATGGCATAATGATAACGACATGATCATTTTTCCTAAAGCAGTACTTAACTCCCATAACATTATCTTGTCCCCTAGAAGAAAAGTAATGTTACTGAACAAAGACCAGAAGATGGATGTTTATTTTCCTTTATTTCTTAAAAACATCAGTCAGGCTTTCTTTTATAATCCTGATTTATATTTTGATAGCAGTCTTATCAGCAATCAGTAGTTGTGCTCTTGCTGCTCACTGCTATGTTCCATTTGAGTTCTGCAGTTTGGAACGAGAACTCTGCAGATCATCTGTGGGGCTGTGGTTTGTACCTACCACTGTTATTAAACATAGGACCTAACTTTCATGATCCTAGTACTTTAAGAAGGTGCTATTCAGCACACTCTGCCAACAAGTATTCATTCCTAAAACCACATTTTCTAATGAAGTGATTCTTTTTTCTAAGCATTTCAGAACTGGAACTTTGTTACCACAGAGATATACAATGGAATTTCTCATATGGAAAATAGATCACCCCCCCCAAACTGAGACTAGCAGCAAAGGGCATCCATTACAGGTAAGACACTCCATTTGTTATTTGCTCTCAATAAAAAGAATATACATGTGTGTGGTTAAAAACTAATCAAGAGAAGTGCCAAAACTTAAAATAAATAAATATAGAACAGTGAGACACAATGTTCAGCAGTTTAGTCATGACAATCATAATTTTTTTGTTTATGTACCCTGCCACTGTGAGGCACTGAAGTTCAGCAGCTATTCGCAGAGGGTGGCTGGTTGGAATCAAGTGTTTCAGAGCCATTTTTTCCTCACATCCTGTTTGTAGCTGTGCTGTGGCCAAGTAAACAGAACTGAAAGTACCTGTAAACAAAGGAGAAAAACACTGTCTTCAACATTTTTAATTAGGTCAATGCAGATTTTTACAGACGTGATCTAACTGTTCACAGTCCTGCAGTACATCTGATACTACATCAAAAGCAGATTCTAGAAGAGAAAAATCCAGTTCCTTTTTTCTACTACTGAATTCAGTGATCTTGTATACAAGTTTTTTATGTCAGTAAAAATGCAAATATAACACTGTCTAACTTGCCTGGGACACAGTGCCCTTTGAATGTAAATTTCCTATCTTTGATTTGCTTTCTTGTTTAGGTAGCTTACTTTCATCTGACATCTAACTCCCCTCCCTACAATGTAAGAGGACTATATAATGCTAATCTGGAAAGCACTGCCAGTGCTATTCAAAGCACTTCTGAAATTGCTACATTTTCCTTAATTCTGTACCTTATCTATAAAGTAAGGCTTCCCACATGATGTGTAGCTGTACTGTTTGTTTGCTCAGAGCACTTTACCACATCCAGTGCGATACACCTGCTTGAGAAAGGGAGTGTTCGGACTGTATGATAAGCTTACCCAGCCATTTAATTTTAAGGATATCCTAATAAACCTGTTAGGAGGTTAATTTATCATAATGATCTGATATATACATTATCAGGTAATGTATGTATACATCTGCATACATACATTAAAATGCCAGCAAAAACGAAACACTTCATGCAACCATAAAAATCCCCAACAACCTAGAGACCCATACCTTCAACAGAATTGATTGCAGCAACAAAGGTTACCAGATTTGACTTAAGACATTATTTTTGGTGGTGAGAACTGCTAAAATGAAAGTGATTCCAGAGTGGAATCCTAAGTTGAAGCTTGTTTTCTCATAATGCTGTTGAACTGCAAATGGTATTTTTTAAAAACATTGTTTGCTCCCAAGAGTAAAATCAGAGTACTATTCATAACCAGAAATTTTGTTTAATTACACTATCTTTCTTATGATAGGTAGAAGTCTATTTTTTTTTTAATTTTTGAAATCTTATAATCCTGTAGGGAATGGAGCTGGGGGTTTTTATAGTTTGGTGGGTTTTTTTGAAATAAAAACTCTTAGCCATCTAATCTGCTGCACAGAAGTTCCATCACAAAACAGATGCAAAACAATCCAGCTTCCCATCACCATCTTTTGTTTTAAAAGTGTGGAGTGCCACAGAGCATTTCAGAGATTAAATGGGTAGTTTCAAAAAGTGCTGAAATCCCACACTCAGAAGTACCTGAATCTATTTGTAGTCATGCCTGACACTAATTTAAGGTATTTGCAATACTGTCTGTTGAAGGCAAGGTGTACACAAGCATTCTGAAATTTGATACTTTATGTCTTCAAAAATAAAAAAGTTGTTTATTTTTGAAGTAAAGCAGCTCCAACCTTTCCGTTTCCTTATCCACTTTTACCCAAGAGATTATAGTGGAAACAAAGCTAACTTAAGAAACACCAATTCAGTATGTCAATGTCAAAACACAGCTACATATAAGTAGATTTCTCATGTAAAGGAGAAAAAGAATGGAATTTCAAGACTTTTTACTTGAATCTACCTCAAAATTTTTTAATTGCCAAAATTGGAATGCTGTTTTTTTAAAAGGCTTTAATATACCAGATTTTCAAGAAAATATCTTGAAAATGTTCCTAATTAATACATCTATGTGCTCAGCAATGTATTAGAATTTCTACAGAGACCATGTAGTAAGTTAAAAAAAGGCAATTGGCCTAAATTGTGTATATTGAGATCTTAGATTTATACATTTTAAGTTAGAAATGCCAAAAGAAATCTTAACTCTAAGTGAGGTAAAATGAAACATCTACCTTCTCCGATTTTTTCCTTTATTTTGAACACATTTACAAGCTGTGGCACTGCTTCATAAAGTTTTTCAATATCTTTTTTTATTCCTGCTGTGGAAAGAATGGGGAAGATAAGTTAGGAATTTTATTACTTGATTCAATATCTGATCTCTATCGGAGATCGCAAATTACACTTCAGTTCGTAATTCGATTCACATAAACAGAAGGAAAAAAAGCATAAAGGTATCTTATCCTGCTGTGACATTACCATATGCATACTTGATATTGTTCTTCAACACACTCCCTCATAAGCTGCAGCATTTATACACTTATTTTTTACTTATTTGACACATAGCAGATTCTGAGAGGGCAAAAGCCTTCTGGTTAGTAGGATGCCTACAGCTCATCGCTAAATGTTTACATGAGATTTGCAACAGCAATTTGACAAAAGACAAAATTGTAACAATTGTTTCTGTAAGCACAGGTGCAAATCCATCAGATGAAAATCAAAAATGCAGAAAAATAATTGGTTTTTAGATATTTTTAAGATCGGTAATGCAGTCTTTCACACTGTTACTTAAAATAGTTGGCACCAAAGCCCACGTTTACTCTGCATTTAGGTTGCTGCACTTCATGCTGCAATCACTAGATGGCACAAGAAGGATACTGTACTGTATTATTTCCAAAAAATCATGTAGTTCTCCATTCGGTTTACAAATCCTTGTTGTTTAAGCATTTTCTATACCCCACATAAGAATTCACTTCTTTTGAAGCTATCAGTTATGCAGAGGCTGTGACTAATCTCTGTGAAGGAGGGGGTAAAGAATATTTTAGTATACAGAACTAAGCATAAACTGGTATTTGAAAAGTCGGTCAAATGAAAAAATGTGTATACATTTTCCATCCTAAAAATAAATAATAGATTAAATTTAGCATAAATGGATAAATTGTAATGTATTGTATATGTAAAAATCGACCACGTTTCACCAGGGCAGTAAGTCATAAGCAGTAAGAATTTTTTTAAAAATATCACAGATATGCTAGAATCAAAATATGGATTAGCATGCATCCCTAGGCTTCTATGTAGGTTACTTTAAACAACAAGAAAAACTGCCTGAAGAACCTTTTCTTCAGGGGTATAAATACCTGATAAAACCCCAATAAATCAGCTAGTAATTCAAGTTATAGCTAACTTTCAATTTAATTTTTTTTTCAAAATTTTATAAAAACCAACATACTAAAAATGCTTCTGAGAACTGAAACCTGCTGCCTCACTATCCTTTTACTTTCCTTTTTTTTTACCTTTATGTTGTTCTCTCTGCTTCTTCAAATTGTTTTAAGACATTTTGGACAATATTTCAGCAATGAAAATGTCCTAAGGTATATACTAACAATCATGGAAAACTATCTCAACAACTGCTATAGAATCTGCCAGATACTGTGTTTTGTCCAACACTGAATTCAGATTCTTCCCTGGAGAAAGTTAAATGCTGTCAGACCAATTCCAGCAGGGTGGCAGAGGCTGCAGTGCCTACCCAAGGCACTGACAGCATTTAGGAACTCAATACAGCTGCTTATGTGAAAGATCATCCTGAGAAGTGCCAGAAAAAGTCAGTGACTGTCCTTGTTGAAAGACAGCAGTATAAACATCACCTGGTCTTTTCTGGGGGCCACAATCCTCACTTGGGTATAGAGAACACACAGTCATTGTGCCATCAGAATAATAATACCAATAATATTAGCCAGTATTTTCTGTGAGCAGATTTTAAAGTGATTCGTTCTCGTATCTGCAAAGCAATACAAACGCTATTCAGCATCAATCTGGGCATGGATGTGCAGGAGACTGAGAGAGGACGATGTATTTTTAAAAACTCAGAAGCCACGATATGTATAAACTGGCTGACCATCTGGGACTCCTGAGCAAGCACTGTACAGAAAGTGCAGACTCGGGTACATACACAAAGAGACTCAAAAACAACCAACTAGACCACTATCAGAACACACGTTCTTAGTTCAGCTTCGACAAAGAAAAACAAGAAGAGTGTTTTCATGCACATAAACACATCTAAAGATATTGAAGCATAAGGCTGGTGATTATAGGTTAAAAGGCAAAACATTGGGTTTGTGTACTCGTCTGGTCAGAGTTTTATTCTCAAGGGCCGGCTTTTTTTCAGTCTGGTATCCCCTTATAATAACATTCTGTAACAAATAAATAGTAGGTTTAGGAAATTGTGACAAAGACTGTTGCTGAAGTTTTGTAACGCACAAACAGCAGGAATAAACTTAAAAGCCGCCTCAAATGTTTTAATTTCATGAATTCTTTATACAACAGGATCATCTACAGACAGGCTTATAATCGATACTGAAATTTCCCTAAGTGATGAAGCGGCATGTCAGCAACAAAATGTAATGTTAACAATCCCTATTTCAGCACATACCTGAAAGCTTGCTGTTCTGCTCAAGATTCCCGTGGAGGTCTTCAGCCTGCTGAGGGTGCTGTTCATCACAGGGAGACTTCAACACCTTCTCCATCACAAAACAAGTCTCAAGTCAAAAAAATCCAAGACTTCTGGACACCTGGGGGAGCAAGCATATCTGGTAAGACACTTCCTAGCTCTGCACTCAGTGCCTGACATGAGTTTTAGGGAGTCTGAGGAGTTCCTCTGTGCTACCTAAAACAAAGCGTCACCCACCATCCCAGTGAAACAGTAAACCAGTAAAGCCACGAGGATAGAGGGGGGAAGGGAAGGAAGACTGCAGGATAAGCTTAAATACAACTGATTTTCATCTCTCATGTTTCCTCATTCACATTAAAGCATTGTCTTTTCCCTGAAGTTTGCTTTGAAAGGCAAGGAACTGATGTACACAGAAATAGCTGCATTGCGTGCTGCAACAGCTGTAGAAAGCCAGAAAAACTGAAAGAAATTATAAGAGAAAAAAATACCTCCTCAATATGAGAGATCTCTCCCTCCTAGATAAATTCAATAGAAGGCATAATTAGTCGTTGCCCTCCCACCACAACAAGAGAAATAGAACATGCTTATTTTGAAATGCTTCTTCCCAAATCTTGGAAACACTAAATAATACTGTAAGCCAGTTAAATCCACTAATATTGTACAATCAAAAAAACCCTGATAATCCTTTTTCAGGAGCAAAATGTGGCAGGGGTCCCAGGGCGGAACAACCAGTGATAAGTGAGCCTGGAAGCACCAGCTCTTACAGTTATTCAAAACTGGTTCCATTCAAAAACCTTCCTTCCTTGTTACTTTGCCAAACCTTCAAAGTTCTGGATGAACTTTTCCACACGGGGGAAGCATTCTGAAAAAGTCCTGATAAAAGGATTCATCTGTTTCAGCTATGGAGCTAAAAATACGTGTTGTCCCCAAAGAATTTGAGCTACCTTTAATCTGTCATCCTTGTGTAACAACAGGGACAAGAGGCAGGAGCCGTCTCTTTCGAGCCCCGTTTTTTTCGGGAGCTTTGCTGGAGATGGACTTGGAAACTATTGGAACGCGATTAGAGCTGGTTCTAGTCTCTCACAGGTAGCCACTCCCTCTGCTAGTGTTGAGTAGGCAGGTTAGCCTGCTCCGAACGTGTACCGGCACGGCCTCAGCAGCAGCACAAGGACTGCAAGTTAACACACATTAACACAGAACATCCGTCTACTCCAGGACGAGTAAGAGCCGTCAGACCCAAGCCCCCGTGCGCACTGGTGATGTCACCACCGCCACACAAAGCGGCAACACCCGGAGCTCGTCACCGGCTTTACGGGACAGCCCCTGCCAGCGAGGCCCCGGGCCGAGCGCACGCCGCGGGCCTCCCCATCGGTCCCGGGACCACGGGCGGCCGGAGCGGGGTGCAGACGGGCCCTTCAGCTTCCCCCCACCGGAGCCGTCGGTCAGCCCCGCTCCGGCCGGGCAGGGGAGCCGCCCCCGCGGGGATCGCTGGCACTGAGGGACGGAGGGTGCGCGGAGCGGGGCCCCCCAAACGAGAGGAGAGGAGAGGGTCGGGTCGGGTCCCAGGGAGGGTGAGGGAGGGTGAGGGAGGAGCGGGGGGGGCGGACGGGCACTCACGCGGCCGCCGGCGCGCGCCGGGGTTTTGCTGCTGCCGCCTTTCGCCGCCCGCGCGCCGCCGCCAATCCCGGCCCTCGGCGGAAGCCGCGGCCCCGGCCAAT
>VWPU01002531.1:0-73556 GCA_013398955.1 Callaeas wilsoni | reverse complement strand
CTGCGCGGCGGCCGCCCAAGGCGGGCGGGGAGTGCCGGGCCGCGCCGCTCCCCTGCCGGCCCTGCCCTCGGGGCCATGTCGGCCCCGGCGGTCGCCGCCTCCGCTCGCAGTGATGCCCGTTGTCGCCGTGTTGTGCACATTAAAGGACTGATCCCCCGCCCGCGGCAGGGTAACGGTGCTGTGCGGCCAGTGCTGTGCGTCTGGAGAAGCACACCGGGGAGGCACCCGGTGCTAATGCATCGCAAGGCCTGGGGGATCTGGAGCGCCTGGGTACAAAAAAAATCACGTGTCCACGCATGCAGCCCTATGTTGGTACAAAAGTAGCGTTTCGAGAAAGGAAAAAAACAAGATTTCCTACCCTTCTGGAGCCTCTGCGATGGCGTGCCAGCTGCCGGTCCGCGTTTGCCACTTCACCCGACCTCGCCACCCCGTCAGGAGATCCTAATCCACCTTCTTGTTCAGATCTTCCCTCGGGGGTCGCTTTTCTGACTGCCTTCCCCCTGCTAACCTCCATTCTGACTGTTTCTGACTGTATCACGTTAAAAAGAACGGAGAGGGTGGTAAGAAAAAAAAAAAGTGCGCAGCTAGACGTACCGCCCAAGAACGGCCGGGCGGTCTGTTTACATTCCCCGTTGCCCGTGGCTGCCGACCCTCCCTGTGTTCCCTGTTACCAGCGACTGTTCTGCGGAAAGCTGCTGGAGCGAGGGCTTTGTCACCTGTGCCTCGGCAAAGCGCCCTGCCAGGCACGGGAATGATGTCAGTGCCAGACCCACCGACTCGAGCAGAGTGTAGGTCCGGTGGGACCCTGTACGATTGGTGAACAACAATTTTTTACTGTCGATGTGAGACAGGAGAGAACACCGATCTGTAATGAAACGCTTGCGAGCAAAGTAAAATGTTCTTCTGCGATGTGAACAGCAGCATGGGGGAACAGAAGACAGGTGCTGCATTGATAGTGTTTCCAAATTTCATACATCTTTATTCATTAATTTCAAGATCAAGAGAATAATTTTGGTATTATTTACTTGCTGATTACACTTGAAACTGCTAGGTCCACTATATAAAGTCGTTTGTTTTGTTATTGCGATGATTTATTTCATAATGTTCGATCAGGTCTAGTTCAGTACATTTTCTAAAGCAATGCGCAAACTTGCTACAGAATATGAAAAGCCAGCTGGCAAAAATACAATGTTCAAAATACATATTCCAGGTTTGCCAGGAATCTTTCCTCTCTGATATGTATGGAAACCAGGCCAAACATAATTTCCGTATGTTTTTAGGGTGTTTTTCAATTACCAAACTACAACAATGCTTTTATAGATGGTTTGGGGCTGTCTGAATTTGGAGATGGATTTGATTCTTTAGTGCAGAAACATAGTAGGATACCACACCATCCTGATATGCAGATTGTTATTTTTCTTCATATCTCTTTTTTTTCTTTTAAGATAAAACAGTAAATTATCCTGAGACAATGGAAATCACATTCCTCTTTAAGCACTGATTGAATTAAGTTGCATTTTAGATCTTCTCCTTCTCCTGTAGCTAAGAGATAGGAATAGCTTATGTGGGGGAAGCACTTTAATAAATATGTCAACCATTGAGCTACCAGTGTCTTTACCTCATGTTTTTTGTCACTGCTGATGTATACCAGCCACTTCAGGTTCAATGCATACACATTACTGAACATATATGTATTCGTAGCAATGTGATGTAAGAATGCTAAGATGTTTAGGCCAGTAACAGTACTTCCATATGAGGGTTGAATAAATAAATGAATAATGAAAAGATAAAAATGGATCTGTGTGTAGAAAAAGTTGCACTGCATTCACAAACTCACAGTCTGGAAAAGTAGGAAAGGACTATTTCCAGTTTTCTGGAACATCGGCTTGCAGGGAGTGATGCACGTGTGTCTCTGTCAGTAACTGGTCTGTATAATTGATTGGATCCTATTATTTAAAGAAATAAGCATTTAAAGCTTGTGTTGCTACATTAGACGTCTAAGTAGTTTTGAGTTCAAGTCACTTCACATTTCTGTAACACTTGAGAGGTTGACCATTTTCCTCCTTTATTTCCTATAAAGCAAATGTAAGTATTTTAATTTGCCTTGGTGATTCTTACTCCAGATCTAGATTATCTTGTTGCTGTTCTTCAAATTAATCTAAAGATGCTGTTTCTTTTGGTAAACCACATACAAAAATTCTTTTGATTTTTTTATGTGTATAATTTCAAAGGAGTAATTTGTGACCCATAATTTTTTCTTTTCACACCGTTTGTTTTCCCATTAGCTTCACCACATCTTGCCTACATGTCCAGACCTTAATCTTTGACCTTTTCTGTCTCTTGACCCCAGCACTCCTGAGTCTTGGCTTCAAGACTTGAGCAACTTTCACTTGAACTTCAGCCTGTGAACAGCTAATTATTACATCTAACTAAATAGAGACCTTCCTATGAACTGTTTCTCTTGCTGCTTGTAAACTTGGATACCTCAGGCAAACCTCCCTTAGACAGTTGGTAACCTGAAGTCTCTTTCTTTTGGTTTAACACTGGTGGTGTCTCCTGCCAAAACTCAGAGCATGATGTATCAGCAGCCCTCCCTCCAGCCAAAGAAGGCTAGACGCAGCTTGCTGTGAAGCCTGACAACTCCACTCCGTGTGTCAGCCTGAGGGAATCAAACAAAAGCAATGAAACGTGTTTTCTACCTCCAGAGTCTGTAGCCTCTGGCACTCACTGGTACAGGAATAAAGGAGGAGTGGTAGCACAGCTGGCCTGGCTCAGGTCCCATGGTTTTACTCTTAAGAGCAAATGTTTCTTGTGCAAACTTGTCCCAGCTTATTTTACAACCCATTTAGAAACTGCAGTGTTAAAACTACTTTAATTTTAGAACTCATTTCAATCCCCTTTTCAAGTGACAGAGCTGATCCAGCAGTCATTAAAGAGCAGTGTTTTGTTGCTTACAGGGGTGTGGATTTGAAGATATCCTGGCTTCATGTCCCTGAGCTTGGCAAAAGCATTAATTCTTATCATCTTAAAGTAGTCTGTCTCTCTGGTACAATTTCGTTCCGAATAGCAGAAAAGCTTATATAGTTCGTCTTTATAAGTGTAAAAGAGGTCGTAAACATGAAATATGGATAGACAGATCCAACTCTCAACCTACTATCTACTTATTTGTGCATTGTATGCTCTTTGGGCAAAACACTGTCAAAAGTGATGGCTGCCTTAGAGAACTTCGTCTTTAACCCCCAGGGCCAGACACATACAGCAGGACTTTCCATTACCAAGGGCTGCCAACCTCCATGGCAACCCAGGGTGATCTTGGACCTTTAAAATGTCTTCGATCAGAGCATTTTGGAAATCAGCATCCTTAGCCCGTGATTCCTCCCTCTTTAAAGTGAGAATAATGAGATTTCTAATGATGGTTTGATATCTGCTAATCATGAAGGTTTGGCTTTTTTTATAGAAGCACAAGGTAGTTTTTAAAAAGTGTAGAATGCTGGTTCAGAAGCAGAACAGAGTATCTCATATATGTGATGATGCAAGGGCAACCGTGGCCAACTTCATTTTTTACATTAGAAGAAAAACAAAAGTAGGAGACCATGTGTCATTTTGATCTAATGTTTGCCTGAAGAGCACAGAGAAGCCACAGCTGCTCCTCCTTCAGCAAAGAAGCTTGCACCCACTTTGTAGGTATAAACAACAGTGATCTCTGTTTCTGTAGGGAGCACAGGGCATTACTTTGTGATATGTGTGCAGCTCTATGCATTCAGTCATTACCAGTCTATGTGACTGCTCATACTGTAGAAATAATCTCCTTTCTGTTTTTAAAGGTGCATAAGATTTGTGCACTGCAGTAGCAAAATTGTGCAATGCTGGCATAAATAATCTGTTCTGACAACCCCTCAGGGAGTAACCCCTGTAGACAGGATGTGTGAGTATTATCCCAGGATGATCTGATGCATTGGTAACTGCACTGTAACAATGGAAGCATGAGATGGGCCTCAGTACCATGGCTTTGGTGGGCAGGCTCAGCTGGTAATGCAGCTCAACTTTGAAAGAGAAGGCAAAGAAGCTAATAGTCACTGTAAAGGACCAGAATTCCCTGTGTTGTATTAAGAAAACCTTTGGTAAGAGATATCCTGAACTTTAAGTGAAATTTTGGTAATTTTTCTTTTCATTTCTTACTTGGCTCTGCATGCCATTTGTAACAATAATCTGTTATCACTCTATTGGTGCTACATGCATACATCAGTAAGAAATCACACTTCGATGATGCTGACTCATAGCCATTTGGAAGGGAAGACTCATTAAGGGAGTGCAAATTAGCCACACTGTCCAAAGGAGATTGTTCTTTATGTTTTGGAATCAGGATGTGAGCAGCTATCCCTCTTCCCCGCTGCTCTTGGCAGCATCCTTCAGGAGATGGACAGACAGAAGCCTATTCCAACAGCCCTGTAGGACAGAATGAAAATCTTGTTCTCCTGGCCTTTGTCTGCCCTAGGCAGAAACACATCGGCTGGTGTACACATTTCTTACTTGTATTTAGGTATTGCAAGAAATCTGTTTGACTGTTTACCTGGTTCTGACACATGGTTGTGGCTGTTCACAAGGACAAGAGCTCCTGAACATTCTGTATAAGCCTTTGGTTACTGCAGATCAGCTTTACAATTGGAATTATGTTAGGCAATACACAGGAATATTTTAGAGCACTGAATACTGCATCAAAACGCTGCAGCCTTATGGCGCAAAGTGCTGCAGGCACGTGATTTGAATGTGCTAAAAAAGTGTTCCAGTTTTTATTGGTTTGAGTATATTCTATCCATACCACACCAGTTCCCCCTAGGCAATATAAAGCCAGTATAAATAACAAACTCTGTAATCTGGATAATTCATCAGAAGAGCCATCATGTGCTCCTGCCTGGTAGGTGATCCAGTGCCACAGAAATCAAATCTTAATGATCTTGTCAGCATGTCCTTACTAAAGCTGAAATTTCTTAATTGTCTGAGCTTCACTTCTGTCTGACATACATATGAGCACAAAGAAATCAAGTATTTACCACTGCAGGTATTTTCTACCTCCTTCCTCATCTGCAGCCCCCCAGGGACACCATTCTAATAATGTCTTGTGTAAGCAACAGTTGGCAAAAATCCTGAAGTCCCTTCTACAGCAGATATGACATCACTGTGACACACATATCTTGAGTTTCTTCCAAAAATTATTTCCTCCAGGTAATGCCCACCAGGGAAACTGAGCAAGCTGAGGGTGTTCCTGGAGGGCCTTACTCATCTCTGGCTGAAGACAGCATCAGTCTCTGTGTTGGCTGCAGGGGACGCAGGTGTGGGGGCAGGCTGAGCCTGGCCCTACCCCTGGTAGTCCCAGGGAGAGGCCCGGTTGTCCCTGTTGCTCTTTGGGGACTTGTTAATGAGATTTGCCGAATGCAAGACCTGACTCCTGACTCCTCACATTCCCAGCTAGAGGAAAACCACCACGTGGGGATGAGCTGAAGCCAGGCAGCAGCCCTGTCTCTCAGGTAAAGACTCGTCTGGCAGCAGGTCCCCCAGGACAGGGCTGGGTCTCAGCTGTAGCCTGCCCATGGCACTGCCTGGGGACCTCTGCCTTGGCTGCACTGACTCTGCATCATTCCCAAGCCCTGACAGACCTCCAGGTGGTGGTATCTTCTCAGGACCTTTATAAAATGGGCACAGTTTCTACAGCTGGTCTGCACAAATAAGATAGTTTCTAGTATTTCCTTTCAATCTGTGTCAAAATCTAAAGTTTCCAATACCACTTGAAAAGGAAAATGCCACCCAACCAGCAATCTGGTCCTTATCACAGCTGCCCAGTCTTAGTACCCAAAATTTAAGTTTCAATCAATTTAGTCTTGGATGCCTTTTCAACTTCAGATAAACCAGAGTTTTGTTTACTTAACAGCTTTCAGAAAATATCTGCAATTAAATATGATACTTTGAATTCATTTCGCAATACCTGACTTGCTATGGTACACGTCCAAAGATAATTTCATTAGGGTTTTTCTTTCTGTAACAGTACCTGGGAACAAAATGCTGAAATTTTCTTCTCCTAAGTGGCTCCCACTGAAATCAATGGAGCAAACTCAGAGATACAGTCTGCTGAAGGTATCCCTTTTCTTTCCACAGACCAGATTTAAATATAGGGCCATTGGCTGATCATCTCTGCTAAGAGATCTAAAAAGGAGTATGTCTTATCATCTTTTACATTCTAGTCAGTGGCTTGAACCTGGCTCGTGTGAGTGGTGGTTTGACGTCAGTCATGAGAACCATCAGTTGTCAGTTCTGGCAAAATCTGAACGAACTTTGTTGTTTTTTAATCTGGAATGGCAGCAAAAGGTTTTGTGATCAAAATGTGTACCTCTCCACCTGCAGATGTGCAGGGTGTCACCATAATCAGTTGCAATGAGCTATCAGAATCTAACCCTCAATGACAATATCAAGTGAAGAAATAAAGTTGCAACTGCTACATCCTGAAAGTTCTGTTGATGTAAGGACCAACATTCCTGATGACTTCAAGAGAAGAAAAAAAATTATCTTGTTCTGAAGAGAAGGATGGTGAAAGCATTAACGTAAAGAGCAATGTCATAGTGAATTAAAACCAACAGTCATGGTACTTAACTGTTTTTAAAGGTTAGTTCAAGCAGGTGTTCCACCACTTCTACTATCATAGCCAAATTGAAATTCTCTCAGCAGACAAAGCAGTCCTTCATCCGTACCAGGATGTAAATTTGCAGGAGAGAAGCCATGTTAGTAGTAGGTAGATTTGCAAATATCCATTTAAAAGAAGAAATGTGTAGGAAAAACCTCTTTCTTTTGGCTGACTTATGCTGCAAGTTTCCATCTGGGTTTGGATTTGCATATACAAAAAAGTAGAGTTAACATTTTCAGAATATCCCAGTGGTCCTAGTTTTTAACTTTTTTTTACAGGTAAATATCTCTCTGAATACACAGTGTCCAGTGTAGCAGCATGGTAAAGACAGGCTGTTTGTGACTGATTAACACCCATTTGCAGAACTTCTGGGCCCACTAAGGCAAGCAGAAAACTATATCCCACCTTATATTTGGAGAAAAGGGTCTAGGGCATGCCCCCAGAGTGGCATTAACTTCCTGCAGAGTATTTTCACTGGAGGAAAATATCTGAATGTTAAATATTCCATATGCAATCACCTGATGACAAACAAATCTAAATTTTCCAATTGAAAAGTATAAAATTTTCCAAATATTTTATATTTTTGTTGAAAAAAACAAAATCAAAAACAAGAACAGGAAAGTTCCAGTCTGCTCTGGTCTTACCAGAAATTAAACTTTGTAAAAATAATACCAGAAAGATCTCTGAAAATCATTTGGCATGTTAATTGAACACTAGCAACAGGACCCAAAAGGTCAATCCACCTTGAGTGCATTATCACAGCTGATAGGTTATTCTTAGTTTATAGAATGGTATTTTTTGTTTTTTTCTCCATTTTTCAGTCTTTTCTTTAAGCATGGGTCATGCTGGCAGCCTCTGTGAAGTTGTTGCTTTTACAAATGTAGAAAAATTATTTGAGATTTAATGTTTGATTTTTTTTCCCTCTGCTCCATCCCAGACATAGTCATCCTCAAATAAACAATTTGCTATTAAAGAAGATGTTACGTTGGTTTCTGTCATAATGGGCTGCATCTATCCTGACTTTAACTTTAAAGTGTAATTGTAATGCATCAGCTCTACCAGGTGATTTTCCTCCTAATTTACATATGCATTTGCTCCACCCCGGTGCTCACTAAACGCTGAAAGCATCGTATTAAGAAAGCTTAAAGAAGCCATATTTATCACATTTTTTCTGTCTATAAAATATTTAATCTTCAAGAAACGACGCTTTTCTAATCCATTTCTTACATTCGTTGAGATGCATGGCTCATCTCTCAGACATAGTTCTCATTGTGTTTTGAATTGGATTATTTAAGGAGCGCCGATTAAATCCCTGAAAGCCTTTATTGGCATACTATCATTTCTGCTACACTCATTATTTTCTTCTTGGGCACTTTGGGTAATCCCAATGGCAGAAAGGCTTATTGGAAGAAGAATGCATGGGCAAAAACAAGACCAGGGCCCACACATCACACAGACAGCAGGAGCACCTACAGAGGTTCCAGAGTAAAAGTTACATATTAGCAAGAGCTTTTATCAACATTTCTTATCAGAAGAACTCGTCGGTGATCCATCCCGATATTATTTTAAAGCTAATCTAACAGTTTCCAGAAAAGAGTGGCAGAAGCGCCACATTTTTCCGTGTTCCTAGGAAGTAAAGCAATTCAGGGTTTCAGATTTCTTCCTACCTCCTCACCAGGGCAAGTCGAATCTTTGATCTCTGAGTGGGAAGAATGCAGATTTTATGGCGTGACAGTTTCTCTGAAGACCTGAGTGCTGACTTTCTTTTCAGTGTTGGCCTGGATCCATTAAATCATACATGAATGCACAATACTAGAAAATTTCCACTGCAGTCTATTCATTAAAACTACAGTCTGTTCTGTGGCTCAATCAGTGCAGAAAGATTGAAGTCAACAATTTCTTCTGTTGTGTTTTGGTCAATAAATCTGCTGCTCCAGATTCATTCCTGGTACGACTCCAACGCTGCAATGTGGATAGATGCTGTGTTTTTTTCTTTTTCCCTGAATTGAATCATCTAATGAAAAAGATGACAAATCTTTAAAAGTACTTTGCTTAAGCAAGGCTGAAAATGTCATTGAACAAAGACAAATTGAAGAATTTTGATTTAAAATTTACTGCAGGTTTGCTGACAACTGATAGTTAAGTCTATCTATTCCAGGTTAAGACAATAATCATAAATCAAAGTGAAAGGCAAGATCAGTTAAATAAAGCTACTTAGAAACATTTATTTTTTCAGCTACACCTTCCAGGGCTTCTAGGCAATGCATGGACTGTTGGCAACTGTATGATGACTTGGGCAGATGAAGGAAAGGCAATGAGTGAGAACCGCCTGCATGAAGTGCTCCTCTATTCTTCTGTTTTATTACTGCATTGCCTCTGGCTTCAAGACCCAGGCAGAGCCAGCTGGAGGGGGCAGGCAAACCTACAGATGTTAACACATGCCTTTGGCATTTTCTTTCACCAAAGTCAGGGATATCATCTGCAGTCTTCTAAGGGCTGATGTGTGGTTTGGAGATGAAAGACAAAACTTACCGGAGGATCCAGTGTACTGATTAGTAACCTAAGACATTGTGCTTTAGAAAGCATACTCTGATTTTTTTTTTCAGGAAAAGATGTGAAAACCACTGTCTGCTCTGCCGAAGGGACTCAACACGGTGGGACTGTCACCACTAGGTGGCAGGAACCTGATGCAGCAGAAAACGTCTCAAAAAATGCTGAACACTTAGTGTTTTGCTGAACAGCTGCCATCCAGTAAGTGAAAAGACAACCACCGCCCCACCACCACACTAGCCTTCAGCACAGGACTCATCTGGAGAGCCCACTTCATCCTGGTTTGCACAACAGTCTTCTGAATAATGGGGGAAGGAGGATGTGTTTGGAACAGAACCTCGGCATTGTCTCCTCTACCCAGGCAAAACAAAAATCTATTGCTAATAAGTAAGGGTTTTTTCTCTATTTCTGCAGCATTTAAAGTATTTAAAGCACACTTTTTTTTTTTCCCCACTTGGAGCTGCAGTGATGTGGACAGCTAGGACCACATCATAAAAATAAAGTTAGCTGGCTGCCATTGTGGCCCCGTTCCCTTTGGCTGTGGCCACACAGCTCACTCAGTGCAACTTTGTGTTAGGCTCCAAGGTTGTAAAGTGAAGTGTCTCAGCAGCCCCCAGGTCAGCACTGACCCTACACTGCAGCTCTGGGGAGAGTTGCTCTCATGGTGTCCTCTGAGCAGACTGTCAACCTGGAAAACTCCAAATTACAGGTCTCCAAATAGGTATTAGAAATCCCAAGATAATTCCAGTTAAAACAAGTGATCGTCAAGATTTCTTTAGGGATATGCACTCTAGTATACTGCTGATTTCTTATTCAGATTTGCTAGTATCTAATCCATTCCTTTAAGCAGCGTTTCTAGATAAATATGATAACTGATCTCTCCTAAAATACCGGAAAGTCGGCCTTGCTATTTAGGACAGAGGAGACTGAGAGCCACAGAAATACATTTTGGTTAGGTTTGCAAGTCTTGATTAAGCTTTTGTAACAATTTATTTCTACATTGTAGATGTAGAAAGCACTTTAAAGAGAGAGAATATCTGCTTTAAATGTGGTATCATGTATGCAGAAGGCACTCAAAAGACAGAAAATGGAAGGTCCTTGTACTAAAGCACCTATGCTTTAAATGAGATTAAGTGCAGGATAAGATGACAATAAACAAAGGGCTGGATGAAAAGCTGGCAGTGGTGAACAGTCAGACTTAATAATATGACCATATCTTATTTCCTCCTCAGATTTTTTTAATACAGTAAATTTATTGTAATAGGATTTCTGGACAGCATCCACTTGAAAGCCTGCACGGAGCTCAGCAATAGAAGATTGAAAAAAAAATTGAGGCATGTCAAAAGATTTTAAGGAAGTCTGAGGCTGCAGGAAAAAAAAAGATCAGAGACTATTCCTATTTAAAAATAGGTTTAACAATTCCCATTTCTTACACAGACAGCATACTTTAATATATTATTCTAAGTTCCTGAGTCATTTGTGTCAAATGTGAATTTAGTTTGGTTTCCTGGAAGTGTGATGCTACACCCAGACATTACAGTCACAGAGGTTATGCACACAAAGCCAGTCAGAAACTGCGGGGGTAAGAAAGTGTTCCTTACAGGAAACCTGATTTTTTTGGCAGAAAACAAAGTAAGTTCTCAATTTTGGCCAATGAGGTAAGAAAGGGGGAAAATACTCTTATATATAAAACATAGAGGAAAGCAAACTATTTCTGAGAAAAGACTTCATTTTGCTAAAACCTGAGTTTTCATTAGTACGAGCTTCAGTCATCAATTCTCAAACATTTGTAAGGCATTTTGTGTATTCTCACACTGCAAGTCCCTTGCCCGAGAAGGACTACAATGTACCTGCAGTTGTCAATTATATGCTATTTAGCAGCAGATTTATTGTGGACGCTTAACAACTGAAACCCTGAAGCTTGAAGCTTGCACAGGGCAGGATCTTGCTCAAGGGCCTTTGCCTCTAGCAGGCTTTCAGCTCAGGGAGAGATGTTTCACCATCCTATTCCCATGTCTGTGGAGCAGAGCTTGGTCTCACCCTATTTCCCATTGGAAGTACCCAGCCTTTGGGATGCACACAGCTTCCTGGTCCCACGGCAGTGACAGGGGCACAGCTGATGCAGGGAACAGCCCAGGGAGCAGACCTTGAAACAGTACCTGCAGAGTGAATTACAGGCACTCAGTATTTGCCAAATAAATGAAATAAAATACAATAAAACTTTTAAAAATAAAATAAAGTTAAAAAATTTAAAAATTTAAAAGAGTCTGTTCACGTCAGGGATATACAATCAAAACTGCAAATTCAAAACATCCAATATTCACGCTCTTCCTTTCTAAAGAGAGGTGGGAATTTGGGCTGTTTCACCAATAATTGGTGTGTGCTATTTTTGAGATCAAAAGAAAGAGAGGGGCACTTGTTGCATCCAGACCCTGGAAAGTGCAGCCCTGGACTTCCTCATAAAAATCTGCTTTTCCCCTTTCCAGCCCCGCCCTTCACGTGCCCCACCCCGGAGTGCACAAAGATATAGCATTTATTTTCTGCTCAGCTTTCCTGAGCAAAATGGCATGTTTGTTAGTGTTGGTCCCATTACATTTGGATCTGTGTTACAATCAAAGGAACTCATTTTGACCAAATCTTCCTAGGACAATTGCTGGGCTTATTAGATCTTTTTCTCCTTGTCTGTTACAGCTGAAAATCTATCTAGAGGTCACAACTGGAAATCTGCTGTCCTAGAAGAAGCAGTAGGATTATTAGTATTTTATATTCCTGAAGGAAAGTGTTTTCTTAGGTCAAAACGTTACATGATAGTGATATTTGAGGTGCTACACCAAACATCTGTACTCATTTCCATTAACTGAGAGTGCGCTGGATCAATATTCAAACACGGTCATTTGTTCTCTGCAATACCACCAAGCATCTAAAAACTGTCTCTAAAACCTGGGTGGTTAATGTGAACCAGGCATTTTTAAATAGATCAGCTGGCCCACCCATGATTATAAGCCTGAACATAAGGCAGCATGTTTTACAAGGTCAATTCCAATTAAAGCTCCTCTCCCAACCCAAATATCTTTAATCTCCAAAGACTGCTTGTATGCATCATTTCACTTATGCAAGTCTGTTTTGTGATTACTTCCAATTACTTCCCTGCCCACGTAGCTTTCTCACCCCCATCCGTCACGGTTATGAGTACACACATAGGGATGTAAGCGGCCCTAGCGTACTACAGCTGCTTTCCTCAGGTGCTCCTTTGTACGGCAGCCTTCACGACGTGATTTCATACTAGAGAACAAGCTGGCACGTGGGGGAAGGGGAAAGAACTGCTCCGACGATGATGCTTAGTAGATCGTGTTCCTGCTGTTTTAGTTACTACTTTCACTTTTTCTCTCTGCAGTATATTCACAAGCATAAAGTGGCAGAGTTACTAAAAAGAGCACAGGATAGAGGTTTTTGATAGTAAAAATAGAATGAGATTTTAGTCTTAAACATGGATTAGTGTCAAAACTCCTGATCTGTACTGGAGGAAGGCTCAAATGTCAAGGGTAGATCTTAATCTTAATTCTCTGCATGGAAATCTGAAGTAGCTCTACACTTTGTCAAATGTTTTGTTGGAAACCTCACTGAGAGCACAGTGTGAATCAAAGTGCTCAATCCAGGACAAAGAATGGAAATTTGTTACAGCCCATTTTAGTTAAGAAACATGTTTTAAAAATCTTAATACCGCAAAGGTCAGTCAGGACACAGACCACTGTAGTATTTGAACAGAGAAGAAAGGCATGTGTCTCCAAACTCTACCAAAATATACTGATTTCTTTCTTACTTTTCAACAGGCGTAAGAAACGATGGGCTTCTGCAATTGTTCTGTGCCAGGAAAGAGGAGTGATTCCATCTGATTCAATGTTTGTTTCCCTGCTTTGCATCAGCCCCATAGCACAAAGGAAGGTGGGAAACAGCCAGCCAGTCTCCTGACCTGACTGCCCTCTCTCTGGGGAGCTCTCGTCCAGCACCAAGCTGCCATGTACGCCTGGGTGCAAGAGGAAAGGTGGGGAGGGAGATGGCCAAGCTGTGGTGCTCCCATCCCATTTGTCATCCGTTCCAGTGGGACACTCGCTCCTCAGGAGAGCAGAGCAGCCTTCGGGCTACAACTGGCTTTTCTGAGGCATCTCTGCTCAGCTCGGGTGTGCCCAAAAACCAGACCCAGTGGAGTTACACCAGTGTGCATGAGAGCAAATTATGGCCCTGGCTCTTTAGTTTCATTGTTTTGTGTTGGTGATGCAATATGACTAATTTGTTAGGAATAATAGTGCTGTACTCAAATATGCCTCTCTCAGAAATAGATTCCTCACAGGCTCATTAAGGGTAACTGTTTAGAAAAACAAATGCAATTTGCCTTAGTTCCTGAGAGCAAAATTACTTTAAAGTCACAGAAACTCCTTTCAAACTACACCATCTTGCTACTATATTATATAGAAGTATTAGGTGGCATATGGTGCTTTTGGACATGCCATTTAACCACCACCTCAAAAAAAAATTCTAAAAACATGTTTTATAACAAAATGATCTCCTTTTAAACAGACATTCCCTCCAGTACTGAGGTCTGGAGTTTGCTGGTGTGGGACTGTCGCTGCCCAGTAGGCCAGTAGTGCAAATACCTTGAATTAAAGGTCTGAGTTAAAGAAAGCAAACATTTGTCTGAAAGGAGATCCCAAGTATACACAGTACATTTCTAATCAGTGTCCATAAATACAACTGATGGTAAAGGAATCCTGCCTTTGAACTGATTACTCTGATCAGATTGGGCTTTAATTGAGTTCAGATGTAAATAATTTTTAAAAGTATGCAGTACTATAGAAATAATTTGGGTTTATGTGCCCCCAGTTGGGACTGAGGGTGAAATATGAAATTCCTCTTCTATTTCTCTCTGACCATTGTGTCGAGTATGTGAATTTCTGGAGAACTTTTCTTTCACTGGCATAGGAAGATGAGAATATCTGTATTAGTGCACCTCACCTGAAACACAAGAGTCCAGAAAGGTTTTACATGTGTGTGTCCTCCTACAGGTTCAGTCTCCATGATTTCTACAGGTATGCAAATCTAGCCCTAAGTGTTAAGCATGGGTTTCCTAGGAAAGCTGGTGATGGGAAGAACATGAATAAGAGTGTCATAAAATGGCAAATGTTCTGGAACAATATTCACTTGAAGATAGAAGGAATTCCTTTGAATGTGGAAATATTTTTGGGAATGCCTGAGCAATTTTCCATTGCCCTTATTACAGTTAGTATGAAAATTCTGCCTCACTGCTTCCCATCATTTTTCAATTTGAAAAATTTGTAAGGTCATATTAAAAAACAAGAGGTACTAGGAAAGATACCTTGCTGATTTGATAGATTTATTACATATACCTGCATGATTAATTTAGATTTTGAGGAGAAAAAGAACAAGTGTATACATTTGAATGAAACAATACAGCATATATTTATCATCAAAATTTGCTGCATTGAGCATATTTTTTCTACGTCTTACAGAACATCTCCAAAGCATGTCTGATCTCTGCTGGAATTCCAGTAATGAGTAAATTAGCAGGCAAACTGTACCTGAAGCATTATCCCCAAAAAACACACTTGTTAGGAGACTATGTCTGTGCTTACTTTCTGCAGGAGCTGCTCATGTCCTGAAGAGTCAGTAGTTATACTGGTTATGACTAAGGTAGACCTTTGGAGCAGATGTTTGTATTGATCTGATTTCGAGGACACACATCACTGTAGTGTCCAAGTCACCTTAGGCAGCATATTTCAGGACTATGTATAAAGAATATTGATTTTTGGATGCCTGTTTCTAAATGGAGAAAACGCAACATCTGCATCTTTCTTCTCCCTGAACTTGCACCTGGTATTTCTAATTCTTTCCATGCAGACTGGCTATAAAGCACTTTCTTATCTCATTCCCTCTGTGTGTTTCTAGTACTTGATCCCACAGAAGTCAACAGCACGATCTTCATGTGGACAAGATCAAACCTTGAAGATGTAGATTAAGACTAAGATGAAGGAGATAGACATACACTACTTCTGCTTCACACTTTTATACTGAAAGCCCCTTTCTGCTAGTAAACTGTGTATAGTGCTTTGTTTAGATAAAAATACTTTGGAAGAGGCCATGCTCTTGTAAAGGATCAGACAGACAATATCTGTCCCTCACACATTACACCTACAAGCTCATTCCAAAGTGATTCCCTGGTGAGGAAGTGGGACATCATCACAGAAACAGAAAACAGAGTGAAAAAAAGAATGGTCCTATGAGAAGAAAGAAAATATAACACAACCTAATCCCTTAGATCTCAAGGCAGAAACAAATATTTATGCTATTATTGGTACCCTTGTCACCTTGGACACTGGTATTCAAGAAGGTCTACCCGAAAATTATTTTCTTGACACATTTTTGCAAGTGCAGCTTGCAAACATGACCACAGCATAGGCTCAGGTTTAAATTAGCAGTAAGTTGTGGTGTGGAGGCTGCTGTTGTGTGATGGTGCCTGGTGACGCTTGTGAATTAAGACGGCCACTGCAAGGAGTGAGCATTGCACGTGGCCTCATGTGACACATGTTGCTCTGCTTCTTTGAGCAACGTAGGAACGGCCAGACTAAATAAAGTCCAAAGACTGGGCTCAGCTCACCATGCAGAGGCATATAGCATATTTAAATTTACATCTCAAATTTTTATCCAAACTACTCATCTAAGCTATGCTGATGGATATGGGGTACTTGCATTAAAATCTTCACCTCGTTGACAAATAATAGGCTATTTAAAAAGAATTGGAATTGTGACACTTCAGTTAGATGATGTATGACTAAGTCAGGTGATTATGGAGAGAGAGTCTTAATACTAGTTGATTGGTCATGTTCTCTATTAGTGTAGGAAACCCATCCACTATGCTTTAGCTATACATACGGAAGGTTTTAAAAGTGCCTTTGGCATTGGGACCTAATATGAAATATGTTTCAACATCAAGTTCTTTCATAAAATCTAGCCCAGTTTATCACAGCGACATTAGGAAATCAGCGGGGATTATTTTTGTGAGCAAAAGGTGCAGAAGTTTGCCCAGCTTTTGATCTATTGCCTGAATGGATCTATGCAATTGCTGCTGCATTTATTTCTGTTTGTGACTAAATGCAAGTTGCTTTCTATGGGAACTTGAATTGTGCCTTGTGTATTATTTACATGTGCTGAAAGAAGCATTGATGTACGATAGGAGCCAGTATAAAACTACCAGGGGAAGGCTGTTAAGAGATATACATGCTGAACTCATTAGGTAAATTTGTCTTGTATTAATTTTAGTAAAAGTCCAGGTGACTGTGTATCCTCATTACATCTCCCTGAGCTTTCCAAAAAAATTTGAAATGGCTTAAATTACCAAATTATTTGTCTTTCAAATACAAAGTAAGTTTCATTGACAATCTACCACAACTCTACCACAACAAGGGGCCATGGAGGCTGCCTCTGTAGCTCAGCGACTGCAGCAGTAGGAAGACCCACACCAAATCGCACCTTCAGGCTGCATATCCTGCCTTCCCAGCTGAATGCCCTTAATTAAGGCAGAGTTACTCTGTGTGTAAGGAAACCTCTGCAGTAGAAGAGGCAGTGCAGTAAAATAAGTTGAAACCTGGTGTGTTGCTGGTCTCCAGCAGAGGATGTGTGGAGTCAAGCATCCTCAGGCAGCAGAAGACATCCAGCCTGGGTTCACCACATCTTAGGAATGTTTCTCTTCAGGAAAAAGAAAGAAAGCAGATAATCTGGCAGCAAGAAATCCTGAGCAGAGAGGTATGTACCACAGCATCCCTTAGGAGGACAGACTCCCTAATTGCAGTAGCTTTTGTAGCTCCCTGGCCAGGTATATTATTGTCCCTCATCTTCATGAACTGCCATGGCTCAGAGCTGTGACTCCAGTAGGTGACAGCTGATAATTTACAAAGCATTTCATCTTGGCCTGTAGCAGGGATTTTTCCGTACTGCAGTGAAAGTCAAAACTCATTTCTAATGAGAACAACATTAATATCTACACAGACCTCCCAGCTGAACAAAGTCATCTGCACCACTGCTTGCTCCACTCTGGCATCACACTTCCACAGTCACCTTCCCCACCACTCGAGTGTGAAGCACCCTCAGGGTGCCAGCTAACCATCATCTTCTTCCAGCACCCTTTCCTCTTCCCAAATGCTGTTCGTTACATGACATTCAAAAGCAAAACAGGCAAGAGCACTCTGACTGATTATGCTCTATCCCACTGGTTCCTGACACCTTTTCACTTGGAAAACAATGAGATACTGACTGTGGCTGGGGAAACGGGGACCTGCTGGGTGAGTTACAGAGCAATTATATCTATTTCAGGATAATTCAGGTACACCTCATTACTCCTGGTGTATCATTGATTTTGCTGCAATTAAATCCTGGAGGTTTCAGACTTGGCTGAAATGTCAAATATCAATTAAAACAAAAAAACAAATCTCAGACATTCGCAAAATGGATGCTTCATGGAGATGCTTTAGCAACACTTCTGCCCTCCCCTGCTTTTTGATCACCAGCTCCGATGAAAATCAAACTGACATCTGCCTCTTGTAGTATAAAAATGTCATCCAAAATGGCTGCAAATCACTAATACTTCAACCTTACCAGCTAAATTTATACACATTAGCTATACACAAGGAGAGCTAGGTATGCCATGCCAGCGCAGGTCAAGGATGACATGCTAGGTAAAATTATAGTACGTAATGGGAGATGCTTCTCAGGAGTCAGACAAGTTTTGAGAAAAAATAAGGTAGTGCAGCTGGTGCATTTCTGTGCTTCCTTACTAGAGCTGATGTCTGAGCTCCGTGAACCAGCTGTGTTGACTGGGACTTGTCTGTGGGCTTAATGCAAAAGGCCATGCTGGCTCATGTTAAAAGCCAGGCTCTGGGCTGGAAGATCCCATAATCCTGTTCTTACCTCCCTGACTTTCCTGTGTTGGGTGAGCTGGGAATTCCCTTCACTGGGAATTCCCTTCACTGGGAATTAGATCCATTTGTTGTCTAAACTTACCCAAGAAGAGCTCATTACACCAATACTACTGTCATGCCCACACAGGAGAATCTGTGTTGGTTTCCAGTGCACAAGTGCAATCCATTGTCCACATCCTAGGAACAGCTGCTCTCCCTCCTTCTGCTCCTGCACAGGAGAAGGAAACAACATTTTCATAAAGGACGTGGTAAACATCACTTATTAGGCTTGAGAGATCTAGAGGGTGAACATTTAAAATATGGTGCTCATTTTGTAAGACACTGTTTGAAAACCAATAATTTACTAGCTGTGTTTGTTGCTTTCTCATTTAATTAGGGATTTAGCTCAACATTCCAGTATCAACAGAGCCAGAAAATATTTAAATGAGATTGGCATGCTTATTTCTTCATTGCTTTGCTATAGGGGGAGAAGACACTTTAGTGTCTGTATTTCCATTTAATATTTTATAACGAAGCAAAAGAGTCAAGTTATTTCAATTATCCATGTGTATGTTGAAAAGAGGGATGGTAGAAAGCAAGGGAACAGGAGGCTAAAACACCTTGTCTCTGCATTATATGAGAACACAGCTGGATTATAGCAAATTGATGTCCTAGGCAAAACACAACACAGCCCTGAGGCTTTCTCTGCTCTCCCAAGGACGTGCGGTGTCCCCACTGCTACACAGAGCTGCACTAACAGGAGAGTTTTCTACTCTGGCAGGCAGAGACTTACCTACCAGCCACTTCTGGCACCATGCTAGCACCCATGGGGACATCCAAAAGCATTTTCCTGGGCCAGGGTAGGGTGGCCTGAGATGTCATACTCCTCCAGCAGCACCCTCCAGCAGCAGTGCAGTTACTCTTGGCTTTTAGAGTTTGCACTCTAATTTGCCTTGGGCTAGTCTTCCAGGTGCCAGTGGGCTCAGGCATCATTGCATTCATCATGCACTCATCACCCTTCACAGATTTTCCTTCTGACCATGAGATCTAGAGATACGTATGAGCTTCTGTTCAGATGCAATCATGCAGCTCGCAGACAGAGAGACTGAGATTTAGACTCACTAGAGCCACCACATCTAGCATGGGGGCAGCTGGGAGCATTTGCTATGGATCCGTTTCTCAGAGGGTGGGACGTACCCCAGCCATGAACAGAAAGTACAGGCAGCAGCACTGGCAGACCCTTGCAAGGCTGGGCTTCCTTCCTTCATTCCAGCATCTCTCTGGCACGCTGAAAGATTGGGAATGGAAGACTGCTTCAGATGTAAAGCATCCATTTGTATTTAATAGCTAGCATTGATTTCCAATTTCATATCTGCTGAACAGTAGCCACTGGCCACATTAAAATTCATCCTCATCTTCACTGCACCTTCCAATTCAGGCTCTACCATCACCCTTAATGAATCAATCCATGTCAGCATACAATGTATGTTTTTTAACTATTCTCAGTTAAACTATTAACTATTCTCACTCTGAACAGCCTGATTTTTGTTTGTGGGGCTAGCCTACAAGGAAGATTTTAATATAAAACACTCAAACTGTTCAATGACATGTTCAACCTGTGTTGAAAAACTTGGTATTGGACTGCTCTCTGCCTTAAGCCACACATATTTAATGCATGATTATAATATGTATCCACCATCATGAAGCTTTACTGCTGCTTAAAGCAACATGGAAAACACTCATCACCTGTGTTGTTCTTTGCCAGTGTTTAGGTGCAGCTCTCTGCATGGGTCACCCTTTACCCACACCATGAGCACGCACCAGCACAATCTGCCCAGGAGCTGGGTATTTTGGAAGGACAAAGGGATCACGGGTTTATTCATTCCAGAAAGGGAAGCAAATATTTTATTTCATGGCTCTGTGGCTTTGTAGCCAGCATTAGGGTTTGTTTCTGTGTGAGAGGGCTGCAGACCTGGGTATCCAGTGGCCTTCCTGGTAGCACCAGCAGAGACACTGGAAATGTCATTGATGCAGAAGAAGGGGACCTGGGGCTTTTCCAGCCCGCAAAAAGAAAGTGGCATCTTCAGCCCAGGGATCAATAGAGGCTGCTGCTCGCTTTGTTTCGCATGACCTGGAACCACCCTACTTTTTTCACCTTGTTACAGGGCAGCACTTAAGCACATGTCAGTGTGCGGTCTCCTCAAAGGCCTGTGCAGCCCTGTGTAAAGAACAGGCACAAATCTTCTTTGCAAAGGATTGTGAAAGACTCTGACAACTGACAGCAGCAAACTCACTTGGTTGCTTGGTGCCACGTGTAAATGAGGGTTTTTTGTTTGCAGAAGGGCAGCTCTGCTTGTATTATGTTCTCCTTCAGGAGATTAATTCTCCCTAGACCTAATGTTAGCATAGTGAGTGCAGAGATACTACTCATCAATTAAAAATTCAATAAAAATAAGCTGTCATTACCATAATCCTTCAGACTGGGAAACATGGAGTTGAGAGCTGTACCATCCCGGCCTGTGACAAAAGCCCCAAAGACTGCTGGCTGTGGTGTTAATTGATTGGTGTCATTTGTAAGTAATCTAACAATCCTGAATAATTTATTTTGCAGTGGCATGTGCTGAAAATATACGGCTGCACAGATATCTGCACAGCTTCAGAAGAAATGGTGCTAAACAGGGTGTAAGGCAAAGATTAAGATTCAGTGATCTCCTTAGGAGCACTTTATCATATGCTCTGCTCTCCAGTGCTTTTATTACAGCAGAAGTGTATAGATCTGACAACAGGAATGTATAGACCTGGGTGGTCAACACAGGCTTGCTATTCTCTTTCAGCAGATTACCAATAATGAAATTTAAAAGCAAGGAAGGTGGATGCCAAGCAGGAAATACACAGCGCTGAGGACAGCCCTGCCGAACCACAATAAAAATTGACCGCTGTGTTTCCACAGCAAGGATGCTGATGATGGGAAAAAGCCTAATGATTTAATCTCTCTCCAGCCAAAATGGGATAAAAATTCTTGCCGTTGACTGAGCAGGTTTTCCAGGGGTCACCTAGTGGGGAGTGACTCTCATTAACCCACATTGTTTTTACAACTGTATGAAAAGCCCCAGCTGATACACTTTGAAATCAAGAGGAACCACCCCAGAGAGCCCAAAGGACTGAAGAGGCTGGCAGCCAAAGCTAAATCTCTTCCCTTATGGATGCACAAATGAAAAGTTCATGTGAGCTCTTATTTGCTCAGGCAAAGCTGCTGCTACAGTCAAAGGCTGACGACCTGGGCCTGTTTCAAGTCCACATCACCCCTCACCCAGGATGAATCCCACCCCCACAGGCCAAACCCTGGTCCTTTTCATTTCCCTTAAAGGCAGAAGGCTTTTCCCTAAATTCCATTTTGCTGGAATGATTAACTGCATTTCTGGGAGTTGCTTTGAAAAACTTTGTATGTGTGTTGTAACTGAAGCCTAATCCCATGCATGTCTGCAAAAGAACATGGAACTCAACCCCAAAACACTCATGATGAAATGATGAGTTCCTTACAACATCATTTCTGTGCTGTTCTATCAAACTTTAAGAGTAGAGAGTTATAATCTTGAAACCAGATTCATGTGGCTAGCTTAAAATTGCATTTGTACAAAACATTTGTATTTTAACAAGTGTGGCAGGGCAGGGGATTTCTTTCTGAACATAAGCTTTTGAAGTGAAGTGATCATGCGGAAATCCTAACTTTCATTTCACAAAGTTTTTGGTTCTTCAATCTGCTCTTGGAACGGAGCCTAAAAATACAACCAAATATAGCTAAATGCCTCAGAAACTAGAATGGCAGGGAAAAAAACATGTAAACTTTTATTTTAAAACTCTTTATTTTCCCTCTCTCCTGACTTTGGCCCTGTTTTGGGGCCCGGAGGGTGAACCTACTAACCCTAAGTACAATGAGCTCTGCCATGTCCATGGGACTTTTCCATCTGCACTGCATTTTGAGAGCTATGCTTGTTTGAGGGGAATGCCGACTGCAGGCAGCAAATCCCATCTTGCTCCAGAGAAGTTAACAGAGAGCTCTCCCTGACTTCAGTCAATGCTGGATAGCATCCAAAGAGAGTGAGGGCTGCAGGGAATATGCTTGTTATCATTATTCATGTTGGTTGTGTAAACAGTGCTCACTTCTGACTGAGAAATATGTGACTTTTTTCCTATCATTTTAAGAAAAAAACGTTTACCAAGAAAATAATCATTACTGCACACTGCTCATTTTTTCCATTGCTCTGCATGTAAGAGCACACATTGGTACAAATACAACTGATCTGGTTAAGTGTTTTAATACACTAGGGAGTAAATTGTTTGGGATGAAAGAAATTCATTACCCACAGTTTGCAGGGCTGAAAGTCTGGCTGTTTTAATGTTACTACCGAGTAAAAAATTTAAAAGTGCATGCTGTGGCAAGCTGAATATGTCTTTAGATTCTAGTCTAGTACACTAAGCATATTAATTAGATTACTGTTCATTCTTTCAGTAGTGCTGAACCCCCAACATGGCTGGTAGGATAACTAAAGGTAATCAGCCAAAGAACAGCCAATTTTCCCTAGATTATTTTTCCATTAATTTAATTCACAATGGGAAAACCTTGTGGTTTCCTCCTGGGATAGGGATGGGCAAAGCATAAGTGGTAAAGACAGAATATCTCAAGAGGTCACAGATGAATCCAAGAGCTAATGTGTTTGCACAGGAGGCAGGGGAGTGTCTCAGGCTGTGGACTGCAGCAGTGTATGTGCTCCCACTCCAGGCGATGCAGGTTAGACCCTCTCCTCCTCCTGCAAACAGAGGGCTCCTGTACACAGCAAACAGCCAGGCCTTACACAGACTTTTAGTGTTTGGACAAAAGATTCTGTGATAAAACTAAAGGACCTTCTTAACTGGGCTTTCACATCAGCTTTTTTTTCTGTAGGACCTTTATTTTTGTCCATACTACCCTACAACTTGTGCATGATAAAGGAGAGAGAGACATATTTATTTACCTACTTATTTGTATTTCACCCTTACTTTGGCAAAACTTCATGATTCAAAAAACTCAACTTGCAATATCCGAAGCAATTCCTCTTCATGAGTACTGTGGGAGTAACATCTGGGGAAATTAAATGTTTCCCACCTGGGCTTTTGTATGTGGCTGCTGCCAGATCCCCTTTTGAGCCCTGATTTCAAGACATTGAAGAGAAATCATTTCCAGTTCATTTAAAAGCTTTGTGGGGTGGGATGGCCCATGGTTCAGCATACAGCTCTTTTTATAAAGTTAGGTTTGCAAGTGCTCAGTTGGCTTCAAAAGAAATTAACTTCTTAGATTTTTTTCTTTTTTTTAAATAGCCCCAGTCTGTATTTTTAGAAAATACTGCTAGATTATATGGTTGTAAAGCTATGGCATTGCTGTGCACAAAAGATGAGCTTGCACTAGAGATGAGATAGAACTATGGAATTCCTTTATAAGGTTTTTGACTGCCTTGGAGAAATTGTACCCCCATCAACAAGGCCCCAGCATAAGAGCTCCCTCCAGCTTTCTGCCTTGCTCTCTGCCAAAATTTGCCACCTCTGCAGCACAGGTGGTTAGGAAGCCATGGCTGCACTGCAGTGCTCGGATTTGAGGCAGTGGGGAGGGAGCTCGCCCTGTGCTGATTGCAGCTGACAGCAGCCCTGAGGGACCCACAGTGGCTCTGGTGGGTGGGAGAAGCCTCAAGGGAGCTGAGCCCGGAGCAGGATCCCATTGCACGGCAGGGCTGGCTGCTCAACCAGCACAGTCACCACTCCCAGCTGCCAGCATCAGTTCTGCACTGGAGGGAACTGCTCTCGTAGCTGCAAGGGTCTGCCTGCACCTCAGCTGCCCAAGTTTGCTGGCTGATGTGGAACATGAAGCACAGATGAAGGTAAATTAGCAGCATCACATCCACAGAAGTACCCACAGCACCAGCCCACCTTTCTCTCCTTCCCAGGATGCTGTCCTGCCGGGCTCCCCAGGGTCACCCAGGAGCAAAACTAAAACTAAGCACCCTACCGACATTCCCAGGCAGCCCCCAGCTACAACCTTCTGTTTAGGAAAACCTAGCATTTCATAATGAACTCAGTGATGCTGACGGAGCTCAGCATGTCCCTGAGTCAAGCCCTTTGCTGCACCACAGCAGAGCTCATGCGAGTTTGTTATCCCTGCAGCTAAAGGCACCTTGGCAAAGATGCTGCAGGGACCTGAGGTCACTACGTATTCGTGGCACCTCTTGAACAGCTTCAGAGTTATTGCCTGGCCCTGTCCTGGGCTGCACATTCACTTGAGGGGGTTCAGACCTTACGACTTGGACCTAGGGGTGGGCAGACGATGTGTCTCTCATCAGTATTTGAGCCTCACACCTCTTTCACTGCGTTTCTAACTGAAAGGGTTGTTTTGCACTTGTGCGGAAAATGATAAAACCGATGAAGTGAAAAGCCATTAATTTGGATGTATCTTGTCTCAGTTTTTGGGTACCTACACAGAGGCGCTGGACTGTGACTGATACTCATGGCTAGGAGCTGGCACCATTCCAACGAGCACCAGTGGAAAAGTGGTGCCTGACAAACCCTGTCTGGGAAAACAGGCAAGCAACGCAAATTTAGGAACAAAACATAGGGGCACACTAAGGCTAGTGGTGATGGTTAAACTGAAGGAGGCTGTGTCTGCTAAGGGCTGAACTGGTGCTAAGCCTAGGGCTTACAGAGATGAAAATTTTTGTCATTGTCTGTTTCACTAATCCTAGTTTGGGGGGTCCTTGGTTAAAATCAAGTGGAAAACCTGAAAATAAACAGGTGCAGAAGTGCTTCACGTATGTGCCTCAGACAGATTTTCTTTTTCAGACCCATCCTGAGAAACTGGGTTTGGGCAAGCAGGGGTAGAGGAGGAAGAGTGTCCTTTCCCTGCTCATGCAGTATGTTCTCTAAGCTCTGCTCTTCTGTCTGCTTCCCTGAGTGTACTGAGAAGTGCAGAAACCTCAGTAATTTTGGTGTCCTGACCTCATACCACTGCCAGCTTTATCTCCAGCCCCTCCCTCCAAAGGCTTTGGTATTTGCTATTGCCAAAGGATCACTGTCCTGTTCTCTTCCCCTGGTCTGTCCAGCTGGGCAGAAGGGTGCAGGATTTGCTCCTCCATGAAGAAAACAATAAGGAGTTGAAAATGCAGTGCCTGGTTGCTCCATGAGTGCCAGCATTGCCCCAGGATGATACCATTTCACACAGGAGAGCTCCATGGCGCTGCTTCAGACTGGAGCTGCAGCCCTGGCCCTTATCACGTATTGGCTACCTACAAGGACAATAGCACAAGGAATTTTGTTTGCTCAGGTAATGACAGACTTTATTATAGAGCAACTGTACCATACCAAACACGTTTAATAATTAAGCAATGAGATATGACAAGAGGCAAATTCCAGCACAATTTTTACGTGCCTTGGACTGTATGATAAGGCCAAAGGCCAAGGAATTTTCAACAGACGCTCCAACTATTTTGCATTTGAATCACTTATTCTGTCTAGTTTTCCACACTCTTTAGCACAATGGTGATATTCTGTCATAAATATTGTAAGCATTAAATTTCTTATGGTCTGAGACCTTGGAATCTATTCTCCAAGTGATATATGTGTATCACTGGCATGCAGAACATAGAATGCACCCCTTTGTCCATGATTAAGTCTGGAATTGATTTTCAGACCACAGTTAACAGGTCTGAAAAATAGGTTTGCTGATGGAATTGGTGACAGATTAACTACGTCGATGCAAAGGAACATCAACTCAGTGCCATGGTTGCTAACTCTCAAATATTTCTCCTTATGCCTTAAAAAAGAAGAGAAGAACTTGACATTTGGAGACAATGCCTGTTCTTATCAGCTGCAAATTTGATACGAGTTCTGTTTACTTCACACTTGTCTCTCTCCTTTAGAAATTGAGCACATTATTATGAAATGCAATAATTTCCACAGAAACACCACACTAATGCAGCATCAATTCTGAGACCTTAATCCTATAAAATCAGGCAAAGCCAGACTGAAGATTCTCACAATAAATTTACAACAAGCTCTTTGTGGTGCGTTTTGCAAGGACTTTCTTTATGCAGAGAATGTAATACTGGCTGGTGTGACGTGCTGTACAGCAAATATTTGTTTTTGAGATAAGCATGGAGGCTTGAAAGGTCTAATGAGCTAATTGAAATAAATAAGGCTGAGCTGGAATTCAGGGCCGGATGTGTGTGGCAGTGATGGGGAAGCTGCCCAGCTGCTTTGCCACTCCTTCTCTAAAGACCAAACTTCTGGTGGGCAAGATACTGTAGCTTCGGGCTGCTGACCCCTCCCCACCTCTGCTTTGGGTAATCCATACCTGCAGGAATAATAGAAGCTATTCCTGGCATTAATACATTTACTAATATTTAAGGGAGTGTGTACTTCCTCAGGACAATTAAAAGTAGAATCATACTCTTTGGAATGGCCGGAATATGTTGGTCAGAGGAAAAAGAGCAAACTTAAAAACGAAATGTTGAATATTCTGTAATGTAGTCATATATGTCTGTAATGTTCATTAGAGACACCAAAATGTAACTGTGATTCCTGCCCTCAAAAGCTTCCTCTTCAGCAGAAACCTGAAGTTTGGGGTTCACTGGAAACTCATAGGGGACAGCCTCATCTCGAGGCAGAGAGCCATCAAGCAAAGACTAACTGTGGCCATGTGGAAGGGTGGGTGCACAGAGACCAAGCTGGATGGTCACCAAGTGCCCATCAGAGCTGCTTTTAAACACAGCATAGATGAAGATCTCATTACAATGCAGAGGGGCAAGGGTGAGGAAAGAAGGCATCAATTAAGATGTGATCATCTGGCTGTGTGGTTAGGTATTTGCACATCTTCCTGTGTGCTCAGCCAGCTGTGTGTGTAACATCTGGAGTTGGGAGGGGGTGTACATCTGGGACACGGTCCTTTCCTGATTCCTGCAGATAATCGGCTTTTGCCCTGAGGCACTACACTTTGCTAACCATCTTCAAATCCAATTTTAAACAGACTGTGAGATCATACTGCAACACTGGCTGGCCAGGACAGCATATAACTCAAGGTATGATGTGTACCTTGCAATGCACTTCCCTGGGAAAGTGAAGAAAGAAATCAGTTATATTAAAAACAACAACAGCCATGTCTTTCTACGTGGCTATTCATTATATTATATTTAGATAGCTAGACTTTTATCATTTTCTTGAATAAGTAAGGGCTGTGTCACAGAAGCTTCAGGAAAATGGCTGCATTTTAATACAGTCTAATTGACTTTTATGGTTATCTCTGAGGATTCCTGGTCATAAAAGCTAATTAAATTATACTGATCTACATATTCAAGAACCATTCTATTTCTTACCCTTGGAAAGAAAAAAAAAAGCCAAATTGGAGGCTTATACTCATGATTAGAACATCTCAGTTTGATTTGCTCACTATTACAGGATATATTTAACTTTCTTGACCAAGTGACTGTCCTTACCAGTTTGAAGAATGTTAGTTATGTGATTTCACATCTCTCGTTCTGCAAATGTAGAAAGATCTATATACTCAATTTACAATTCTACATTCATCTAATAATTCCCAAGAGAAAATGTTAAAAAAAAAAATAAAGGCAAAAGTAAATTATCTGAATCTACATGACAGTGTCTTTATAAAGTAGACTTTTTGCATTTTCTCCATTCTCTTCATTTATCTTTTTTTTTAGGTGTCCATGTTTTATTTTTACCTTTTAGTTCCATGCACCTTGTAACAGATCCTGACTTATTTGTACTAACAGTTTAACAGTGTGCCAATCCTAATACTGTAAAAAAATTTCTATTTCTTTTATCTGAACTCCCATTATTTTTCAGTATTTATTACCTGCACATTGCCAGATTTCAAAGATATTTAAGTACCAAACAAACCAGATGAGTGCCCAGTAAGATTTTATGAAGCAGGCAATATTTGCGAAAGTCTTAGTAGAAATTTAAAACTATCTTTCAGCACCTAAATACCTTTCAAAACACAGCCTAAGGCAGTAAGCAAAATTCTCCCTTAGAATTATGGCCATTTGCCCTGACAAAACTTGCAGAAACCAGTTCCTCTAGAGTTCATATCCACATATTTCAACCATTTTATTTAGAGGCCTTCTGACAGAATGCACTATACTGATCTCTGTCTAAATGCCTTAAAAGCAACACGGTGCACACTGAAGAATTTTCAAGAATTGCCCAGCAGCAGCTCAGACTCCAGCAGCTTGTACCCACCACATCAGGGGACATGACATGCTCTAGACACCAGCAGTGAAGCGGCAACATCTTCATTTTGCTTTTCTATTATGAATTGACTGAACAGCTCTGACCACCTCTTTCACCTTCTGCCTCTCTGTCCCCCCTTCTCTCAACTTCCATGGCTCCAAGCTTTCAGGGGACTGCTGTTAACATCATGTTTGTATCTGAGAATTGCCTGGCAATGCAAGGCCCAACCATTGTCATTTCCAACACTTCTCCTTACTGCTGACCCACTCTTTTTTCCCACATCCAAGCAACTTTTAAAAACACTCCTAACATGATTTTTAATAAGTTCATTTACTAAACGTAAAGTAGTAAGGGGAAGACATCAAGAAATGCAATTTGCACCAATAAGCATCAGCACCAACAAATCCCTCTGCGAAGACCCTCAGTGCTGTGGGAGTTTGTAATGAATATGAAAATCTAAAGATCACTTCCAATGAGAAATAAAGAAAAAGAGGAGCCAATTTGTCCAAAAAATGGGGAAAAACCCAAAACACCTTTTTCTACAATGTAATGCAAAAAATTACCAATGTTTTTGCAAAGCATGATGAACTTCCAAAGGAAAAAATGTGAACAAAAGGAGGTAAGGCTTCTGCTGGTTTGCTAATTTAACCAAACTCTGAAAGGAGGCAGTGAGGGATCAGCCTAAATTTTGGTCTCTCCCTGCATTTCATACTATTTAAGACCTTACTGAGGCGACAGGTGCCGCTTCTTTGACAGGAGTTGTTAACCAGCTATTAGCCATGTTAGGCTGAAGAACTGGGGGTCTACGTTTCTTCAGCAAGGACAGACCAAAGCAAGAACATTGTGAGACAAAGAATAAGGACTCCCATTGAAACATGCACCTCTCGTGTTCTTGTCGGCATGCACGTACAGCACCTCAGTGACACCACAGACACCTGCTCTACATTGCTTTTTCTACTCTGAATTACATAAAATTCAGGATTCTGTGCATTGTCTGAGATATTACGGACAAAAGCAGACATTTGCAGATGCAGGACATCCCTGTTTACAGAGATCCTACCCAGCAGCGCTTCCCTGAGCGCAGGTGCAATCAGTTGCAGTCTCATGCTCCTGCCAGGACTCCCGCAGGATGCTGCAGGGCCAGCACCTCCCCGGGGCCAGGGCTTGCAGGGTCTCACCAGGGGCACGGGCGAGGCAGGACTTATCCCCAGGCAGGGAGCAGGGCAGCCGGGGGCAGCTGGGTTCCACCGAGAATCCAGATCAGTGGCACCTCTGTGGTGGAGAGGCAGGTCCAAGGGCAAGCCAGTCTAAAGGCCAGGGTCCGTGAGGGTGAAGAGGGTCCATGACTGGGCATAGCTGTAGACCAGCATCACAGCTCAGATGGAAGTCTAAAGGCCTGGGCTAAAATAGGGCCCATGGGTAGAGGTCTGGTCCCTGGAGAGGCAGGGCAGGGACAGTAAGGCTGTTAGTGCACCCACAATCCTTATCAGTCAGGAAACCTTGCTTACTCTGCTCTCCTTAGGGATCTGTGGCTTTTCCTGTGGTCTTCATGCCTTTCCTGTCCCTCCAGAATTTCTGTAATCTTTCTTGCTGAAGTCCTTGTAGGCACACAGATGCACAACAGAGGTTATTTCCTGCACTGTCCTCTTGCATCAGCATACCCTTGGGCATTCCCACTCCATCTCCACTGTGACTTCAGTAGGGGTGGAGGTCCCTTCCTTTCCAGATGAGCTGTTGGCTTTTTTTAGGTTTATCCTGAAGGAAAAGCAGCTGATCATGCTCACGAAGTTTAACCCAATCTAGAAAATTATTAGCAGGGCCAAGCAGTCTCAGGTACATAGGTGTTAGTTGTATTTACCTAAGAGCAAGTCCTTCAGGTTCTAATAAATAGTAACATTTCAAGGGTCAGGTTTCAGCAGTGAATTTGTGCACATAAAAAGAAAGTGTATCAGCTCTGGTAATCCAGAATGTCTTTGTTTTTACCTGGGAAATCTGACCCCCAGGTTCGTCCTCAGCAGGGCTGGGCTGCAGGTGCTGCTGACAGCTGGAGCAGTGTGCGCTGTGCCTCTCAAGCAAATCTGTGATCTCATCAGGCAGGTCAATAAATATGGCTGATATATTTTAGTTTCACAGTTTCACAGTTTCACAGACCCATTATGTCCATGTTCGTAGATGGATCACTAGGAAAGAGATTCACAACTTCTGTTATTAAAAATGTTTGAAGCTGTTTGCCACCACTTTGCGGTAATTCAGAAGGAAACTGCTCCAGCTGGACCTTTTTCTTTTTAGCAAAGCTGCTCATCTGTGTCTGTTTGATCTAAGGACAGTTATCTTGAATTACCATGTAGGAACAGATACACAAGGGTGCACAATAAGATTAGAGCCCGTGGTGTTGACCGTGACATGGTCCATCCACAAAAACCTGCACAGTGCTTAGTGAGGACCCAGAGAGTCCATTCCCCACTGACCACATTCTGCTTCTAACCTCCCACCCACCCTCACCCACAATACTGTTTCACAGTTGTGGCCTTCCCACAAGGCACCACAGTTTCTGTAACAATTGATTTTTGTGACTCAAATGCATTTCTGAATGCAAAACCAGATTGCAAAAGAACTGCTGAGGCAATGACAGTCACTGTTTTGGATTCCTCCACAGATACCTTCTAATGCACCCCAGAGAAGAAGGGGAAGTGTGCCCTTTTAGCACTTTTAATGTAACTAGAAAATTTCATGATCTTTTAGGAAAATGGAAGTTTTACAAGTCCTCAATTTACCGTCTGACTGTACAATGTCTGAGTGACAAGAGAGTACTGGTTTTTAAAAAATAACTCATATTTGGAAACCTCCCTCCCTATTGGAATTAGGGTATATTGGTCACTTAAATAGGCGTTAGGAACCTAAATGCCCTATAGGGTCTAGTCCTTAGATGCTTCTTGTCAGATAATGGCCTGCCCACAGGGATGTATGACATGGATTTTACACTTTAGTGTAACATTTAAGTTCATTAATCCTGAAACTGTGTATGAAAGTGATGGGGAGGATTCTGTGCAGGACAGACAAGCCTCCTGTATCATCCAGGTTGTTACAAGTACATCAAACCATGGCTCCTCTCTCAGGACCTCAGTAGCCCTTGTTAAAACTCTGGTACTGATTGTAAGGATGTTTCTATGGGGAGATCTAAATCCAGAAAGAAATTAATTTAATATATTGACCACTACCACAGGTGATCTGTAGTGTGCCAGAGAGACAAGAAGTGTTCATGCCAGGAATGACAGTCTTTGTACCAGACCTTCTTTAAGTAGCACATGAGAAAACAGTTCTGTCTCTCAAAACCCTACAGTTTAAAGCTAGGAAAAGGTGCAGCAGATAGGCAGAAGAGAAGACAAGAGAACAAGTTTAAGGAAGTGACAAAACAAATATTTGTCAGTCTAGTAGGTCTCATGCAAACTCATGGAGATAATATGGAAAAAGGAGAGTTTAAAGGAGAACTGAAGAGACATTATGAGGCAGCTATGCAGATGTTTCAGGGAGAGCTTCTCTTGAGTGTTTGGGACAGCATAAGACAGAGCATGAAGGCATGTGTTAGAAAAGCTAGCAGAAGGCCATGGGTATTAGTACAGACCAAGACACAAATCAGCTTCTCAGTCCTGAAGGAGATGGTAGGTAGGATGAGGATAAGCCATGCTTCTCCCTGACCTCCAGTCAGGCACAGAGGGAAGGTACCGACAGAGATGCTCCCATAGAGCATTAAAAACACTGTCTGTAAACAACAAAAGAGCCCCCCTTAGTTTTGACCTGCTGTGAGTCAAAAATAACTATAAAACTGAAATGGAAACAGATGGACAAATAACTGCTGAGGAAAAGGACTCCATAAAAGCAATATAAACACAGAGTCTTCCAGTGTTTCTAAAACAGCTTTTTCTCTGCCTACAATTCAATAAGAAGGTACTGGATGTACCTTCTGATGTTTGTAAAGATTTAGCTACAACTTGAGAATTTTATTCCCCCATTTATCCTTTTCTTGCTTGTTGGTACTTATTTTCATAGGTCTTCCTTACCACACTGGATTTTCTAACATTCAACAACCACTTCTTGCTTCAGCTGCACTTTTTTTATAACAATGAAACCACTTTTTGCATGGTCCCTTGGTGTTTGTTCTCTGCTTTGTTTGGATTAAAAAAGAAGGACTTGCACTTGCAACCCTACCAATTGCTACTTGAATATTTATCAGTACCTACTTGTAAATTCCTGAAAGTTTTAGTGCGTTTTGCATAATTGTTCTGATTATTATCTCTATTGTCCTTTATAAGGGAAAACTCGTGTCAGAGTCATCACTATTCCACATTCTTCCAGCTCCAGAAACAGCCCTGAAGTCAGGCCAGATAGATGCCTGGATTTGACCCTGCTAGTCTGATTATCCATGTGTTTGCCAGATGTCCAGGTTAAAGCATAGCCCAGATCATTGAAAGTGCAAGTAGGAGGGAACTAGAGTTGCAAGGAAGAGACAACCTTACCTTGTCACACTAGGGACACTACAGTCAGTACGTATTTTCACCCCTCTTGCAGAAACAGAGGTAATCTTCTCCCTGACAACAAAATGGTCTGTGTTTGCTCTGAGGAGCTGCTGTGCAGGGCTGATGTGTTGGCAGGATGCTGTCCTGAAAAAAGTTCTCTTAAAGTTCAGGCAAGACGAATGAAAAAAAATTGACAGCTGTCCTGACTACAGTATTACCATCCACACAAAGATTGACAGCACTTTTTTTACTCTTAATTTTCTTTGTTATAGTCACCTTACAAGACTATTGGAGCATACAAGCAAAAAAAGAATCCCTAATTATCGTTAAAACTTGTTTCTTCATGACTCTTTTGGACTAAATGATCTCTACCATCTGTGCAGTGCATGGATATTTTTAGCAATTATAAACTGTAGTGATGGGCCAGAAACATGCAGTTTAGTACATTTCAGTCAGAACCTGAATTTGTGCCACGTGGGTCAACCACATGCAATGTATTTGTAATAAGTCACCTCTATAAACAGTGTGTTTGTCCTCTGCTAAAAATCATATTATGTAGATTAAAGTACCACAGTTCCTTTTTAAAAAAATTTCCTGATCTATAATTGTGGTGACATGGCCATCAGGAGGTAGGGGCAGTGTGGTAGGTCAGGAGGCTGGCCACCACAAGCTCTGTCCCGTCAGTTCACCATTAGTGGGTTGTATGAACTCTCTTGGAAGTGCACATACAAAGGCTCAAAAAGGAACCCCACTCTCACCATTCTGTGTCTAAGTACTTATATTTAACTAACATTGCTTCTGCTACAGGAGACATTTCAAAGGGTAGTATTTAAAAATGGCTTAGTCACTTCATGGTTTTTTTGACCTATTGACTATACTTTAATGTATAACCTACAAATACGCAAGAGGAGAAAAAACATGAGTCAAAAGTAGATGGTGGCATGATCGTTCACCGTGTTTCAGTCCCTTTATGAAGTGCTGACAACACAGCCAAAAAAAAAAAAATCCACAAAACTGGCAGCAGCAAATACTCCTTTGGTTGAAGTACTGCTGAAGACAGTACTAAAACCTGGACACTTGTGCCAGTAACTGTCCTAGAGGAATGCTAGGAAGGGGACTGGTGAGAAGATGAAAAGCAAGTGTGGCTCTCGGTTGTGTTTAAGCTGCAGTACCTTTGAAAAGTCCAGTACATGCCACTGAAGGTATACAAAAAGGTGAGTGCCCCCAGGCCTATGGCATTTATATCGTATTTCCTAGAGATCCAGCACAGTATTTTATCCACAAATTTTGGAAACAACTGCCATACAATATCGACAAACAGCTGAATTATTTATTTCAAAGAATAAAGAAGAAAATGATCCAGATGGTATTGAAAGGAGACTGAGAGTCAGGAAGGCTGGGCTATGTCCTGGTTCTGTTGTTAAATGGCTGTTTAATTGTATAATTCTCTTAACATACATGCACATTGCCATGTTCATCTTTTAAATTATAGTGCTCATCTGCTGATGAAGCCTATATCATTTCTAAGAAAGTAATTTAGGTACCTGGATGACAGGAGCTCTGAGCATTCATTGCATTATTGCTGGCCCACTGATATATTAAGCAATAATCTGATTGATTCTTCTTATGACTTCTTGAACTGAGCCATTACCCAAAGATAGATGTCTCTGCTGCTTTGACAAGAAGCCTTGGAGAAGGTCCTAGGTCTTTATTTACTTCCAAACATCTTTAAAAGACAGATGTTTATATTTAGGGATTTACCAAACAAGTCACGTTCGGCTGCCTGTGGGTAAAAGTGCAGATCTTTGTGCTAGGCTCTTCTCAGGGCTTGTTCAATCATTGCCCTTTCAGTTATTTTCTCACCATCTCTGTCCCTCTGTTGGTAGGCCAGGAGAGGGTCATCATTACTTCCATCTCTAAAACATTTTTAACTTCCAAAAGTGTAATCCGGGAGGCTGTCAAAAAATTTATCTGGGCCTTTCTTGTAGATGATGATCTCCTGACTTTTTTTTTCATTTATAGAAGCTCTTATTTTTAAAGTTCTCTTTCACACCCTCCAGCTTCAGTGAGGTGCAGCCTTACACACATTTGTTTAATAGAGTGAAAGGCCCTTTGTACCACCTGTAGTATTCCTTCTGACTTCAGCAATAATTTTGCTGCAAACTGAAATCAAAATTTGCCCTGCATTTGTCAGGGCCTTGACTTAGCTGCTAGCAGAGGCACCATTTTTCAAACAAATATTTACATTTCTATTTGTGGCTGATCCTATGGGAAAAAATTAAATGTGTTCTTTTCCCAATTAAATCAGAATGATTCATATTTGGGGTTAAGAGTTCATTCTGTGATTTTTGCTTGCTTTGCTATATTTTTATTGCTGAATTTACTATGTTGAAGAATTGTGTGTGTCAGAAATAGTCAGCAGGCAACTTAATTAGGCAGGAGTATACATTTCTGAATGTCACATGGATAGTCCAGAAGTGTGCACAGACAGCTTCAGAAGAAAGTCAGCAACATCAGAAAATGTTCCTCTAAACAACTGGGAACTTTAAGGACTGATAAAGAGGTTTTATATTTAAAAATAGCCTCCTAGCTAATCATTCTACCCATACGTTGAAGACCTGCTGCTTTGTCATTTCCTTATGTTTGTTTACTTTATATGGTAGTATATGGAATGTGTAGATAGACTGTGGATTGTTTTTCTGACTTCAAAACTCTGAAATTTCACCTAGAATTTTAAAAGGGCATATTAAAGTTACTGTAAATGGGCTAGTCTACTGATTTTGAACAGTACAGGCTTTCACGCTTCTGATTCCAAGTAAGATGATTAGACCAGATGCTCTTGATGTTTTGAGTTTATCAGTGCTTACAGGGATCCCATGAAGGCAGAAAACCAAAATGCATAATCCATTTATATAAAGTTACCTACAAGAAAGCGCAGTTCAGGGAACACACACAATCTAGACACCTCACCCATAGTCCTCATGCCAAAATCCTGCTGGGGCAGCAGGAAACTCCTGTGCAAAGAAGTCCAGCAGGTGTGGGCCTTATCTTTGTGCCTTCCACACATCACCTCTGTTTTCCCAGCTGCAGATGCTTTTGCCTCCCTGACGCTTTTGTACTGAGCTATTAATGTTTGTTGATACATTCTCTATTTGAAAGTGTAACATTTAGTATTTTCATTTATTTATAGAATTCCTTACTCTTCCTACAAGAAATGTAGTTGTAAATGGATATTCCATTGACTGCCTAAGCAATCAGAGCTTTAATTTTGCTTTCAGAGAAGTTTCAGTTTTCCACAGATACAAGAACAGATCTGTATTCATGACTGCTTTTGATAATTAAACCAGAAAGAGAGTAGCTGCCATTAATGTAATGCAGTTTTCCAAATCAATATTGTGGCCTCATCCTCCCTGATCTGCTGAAATACAATTTCAGAAATGCAGAACACATGGCTGTTCATGGGGAGGGAGGCACAGAGTTCCTAATGTTCCCTCACTGTTTGGAAAAAGTAAAATCTAAGTTGGTGGGCCTTAAAGAAGGGAGCCTAGGGGAGCTGGTAGAGTTAAGCAGTAAGGAGCTGGTAGAGTTAAGCAGAGTTAAGCTGGTAGAGTAAAGCAAAGGACATCAGCTTAAGCCACAGTAGTCCCTGTACTAGTTCCACACAGGGGGAAGGTATTATCAACCTCCTCCTTGCTTCCTCATTAGTTATTTTTGGCTCCAGACAAGTCGTTCATTCCTCTTTACCAAGAACGCTAAACTTCCGTCACCACCACAAGAAGAACAACAGCAGCAAAACAATGTCCGTATCTGGGAGTGCTCCAAAGAATGAAGCTCAAAGATAGGAATTGTTATGATATTTTAACAGAATAAAGAGGGTTTCCAATTTAGCACCTGAGTTTATGTCATAAAATGTTATACTGGCAAAGACATACTCTGCAAATACATTTTCCAAGCTTTCCTAAAGTCAGCTCATGCTACATATATTCCATCTTGTCATTAGGATATCTTGCAAGGTTCAAGAAGTAATATGAATGTTCTTGAAACAGTGAGGCCTCACATTGCAAAGTACAGTATTAGAGAAACACAAGGGCCTATATTCCATCAGAGCACCAAATTCTACCAAACACTGTAAAGCTGCATTGACTTCACCTTTTTCTTTGTTGTTGGGGATTTTTTTAAAGAGAGAGAGTTGTGATAAAACAAAAATTTAATAAAATATTTCAGTCAAAATTTTCAGAAAATATTTTCAATGATCAAGGCATGTTTTTTCCCACAAGAATGAATATTCCAAATTCTGTGGAAGTCATACCATGCATCTGCACTTTTGGACATTATCAGCATCCTCTAGTCCAAAAATCTCACACATAGGTGGGATTCTTCTGAACATTCATGTCTACTTTGGGGAGGTTTTCATCTGAATTAGGGACCTAAGATTTCTGCATAGCCAATCCCAGTGGGAGAAGAAAACATTTCTAAAAAAATTTTTAATTTTATCCCAACCCAGACATCTAAAACAGAGATACATCAAGCCCTTTTAAAGTGCCTATCTGTTGATAGTAAAGATAGCCCAAGGTGCCTAGTTCAGACATATATCTTTGTATTGTAGATGACTCATCTGGGTGAGATGCATTCTGCCACATATGTCTTTTTTATTTTACAGGCTCTCTTGGAAGCAGACTAGGCAGTAGACAGTAAAAATACTGAGACATTTTTGTTCCATATACCAGAAAGTTTGGTGTTCCCCCAGCAGGTCTACTCACCATATGTCTTTACATTTGTTCTGTATCACAAAATTGACTTCTTGTTGCTTGGTTAAATACAACATTTTTGAGAAACTGACATATGGTGGTACCACGCCACTCTTCAGAACTGGGATTCTATGGAGAGTAATGGGGAATTCTGTTTAAAAACTGGTGTTAAAAGCTGTCCTCAAAAAATCTCTGCTAAATGGGGAAGAGAAGAAGGGGGTTTTTTATCAAAACCACTTCTTCTTAAAATATTGGTAAATTACTTAACTCCTATGAGTTATTTGTATCAGAAAATGCTTATAGCAGCTGTTGAGTATGGCACTGAAGTGGATTTGATTCTGGGCTTCCAAATGCCTGAAAATTCTTTACACATAGACAGATGTTTAAGATGCAAATGTGTTAGAGCTGAACCTGTCAGATCTAAAAAAAATCTTGTTTGCTTGCTGTTTTCTCTCTCTTTCAAGTAACATTCATTTCATTATTATTTTTATGTTCCAGGCTAAGGAGTAAATAATGTAATGGCAACCAGCTGTCTCACTGGCAGCACTCTCCCTGCCCCCTGAGGCTTCGATGCAGTCAGTAGGTGTCCCACACTGTGAGAGCCAGCAGAAGAGAGATCTGGGGAGGGCACATTTACACAGCTCCAAAAGGCTGACTCTTATAAAAGCTTTCTGGGTGTCACCATTTCCCTCTGGGCTAAGTCACACAGGTCACACCATAGCACGTCCAGGGGTGATGTGGTAAGAAATACCAACAAATTCTCTCGTTCCTGTGGCATAATACTCCCGACATCCTAATGCTTCAGATAACTCATGTCATCTTCAGAGCCCTCCACCCACTGCCTTAGCCACCCTACGTCTGAGCTGAGGAGTTCTCAGCTGCAGGATTCTCCATCTGCACCGATCACACCAGGCCTTGGGTTCAGAGTATCTGATCTCGTTTCACACAGGCACCCAAAGCTCTGCTGGCATGCCAGGATTGCTGCTGAATCACACAATCAATGTGTCTTAGTCAGCCTGCTTAAAATGGTACAGCTCTGAATTGTCTGATTGCCTCCTCCAAGCTGCATCTGACTTTGTGCTGGCACCCATTGCTTGTTTCTAGCTATTGGCTGGTCTTCTTTGCTCGTTCCTAGCTACTGGCCTCATCTCTGAATCTGCACCTCCACTCTCCTTCAGACATCTGTGTTCCAAAGGCCATGCGACCATCCTTCGCCCCTTCCTCTGAGGAGGTACCAGGGCTTTCCTGCACTTGCACTATCAGGCTATAAAACCTTCAGGGCAAGGGCTTATTATGCGCTAGGCACTGACCTCTTCCTGTAACACATCATGTACATTTACAACACTATCAATTATTTAAAATAGCTCTGCCTTCATTTCAGCCACATGCTGAGTTAAGCTCCATAGCCTTTGGGTAGTTTGCGGCAATTTTATTTTTCCTCCTCGATGTTCACAAATCTCTTGCTGCTCTGTAGCACTTGTTACTGTTTGCTGAGGGAGATTATATGGTGTATTATCACTCAAGAGAAGTGTTTTTGGGGAGATAATGTAAGCTTTCTTCATAAAAATCCAGCTACACCTTCATAGCAATGGAAGCCCAGACCTTACCCCCAGAGAGGCCTTGACTTCATTAGCACTTTCATTTAGCTCAGACAAGTAATTATTAATATCAACATCCAATTCTAGCAAACCTAGCTGGATGTGCCACAAGGTGACAAGATGTAATAAACATAAAACAAGATAGACTTAGAAAAAGGGAAAATGTTCCTTTCACTTAACAAGGGAGACAAGGCAGCAACAGCAACAAACGGCAATGCACATGAATAGATGCTTTTTTTTTTTTAATGTACTCTTATTCCCATACACTAAAATAATTTTTAATGCTTTTTCTCTTGAAGTGTTGGGGACAATTTTAATTATTTACATAGGTTAATTAAGAAACTAAGTTCTGCCTCCTGAAATATAAATACGAGGATGTTATATGACACAAATCTATTTTTATTTAGCTCAGGAATAGCCAGAGATAAATGCAATGCCTTTCCTCTCTAAGGTCTTCCAGGAGCCAGGGCACTTCAGCAAGGTCTTTGCACTCCCCTCATCTTCCCATCCTGTATGTGCTCAGGGATAAAGCAGGAACAAGAGGGTCAGGGCATCCAAGGACATGGCAAAAGCCAAAAAGGATAAGAAACACCTTTCTTGCACTGCGCACTCTGTGTGTGCCTCTGTGTGCATGTGTGTGTACGTGTATATACATGTGTGGTAGTGTCCTGGAAGAGAAACCTGGCAGCAAGACTTTTACCAGGGGACCACATTATCAGATGACACATGATAGCCGTGAAGATTCCAAAACCCTTGTTCCTATTTTTCTGTCTTCACTCGGACCTAGACATCGAAATAATTATTAATTATTTTTTTAGCCACTGCAACAAGAGCATTAGACCCCAAGACTACTCAACCTCATCGTGGAAGATATAATCCCCACAGCTTTTAAGGTAAGCTCCCAAATCTATATGTAGAGCTGCTTGCTTACCCTACCCAAACAGCACACTTGGTTAGTATAATAGATGGCAATCCATCTTTTAATGGGAAAGCTTGAGGGAAATGAAAATATCATCTGAACCACTTCCCATGGCTTATAAGTCTGTTCCCAGCTTCTAGCAGTCTCTCAGTCATCATAGGACTAGGTCTGTTGGGTAGCTGGCCTTGGAGACAGCCCAAAGTCTGCAAAGACCTTCCTTAGAGGGGTGTTTGTGAAGAGCATAGTCAGCTACAGCTCAGTCACTCCCAAACCCACCACACCCAAGGACAGGAAGAACAATCCTAAAGCATAGTTCCTACAATTTGCTTAGATGTCAAAACCTCAGTGTTTGGCAAATTCAAACGAGGAATTACAGAGGAGAGTTTCTCTTGCTCTTTGAGCCTTTCTCTAGGATGTATAGGAAGGCTGAGGCTCTCTAGGCTGCTAACACCAGCTGTGACACTGGCTGCATCCTCAAAATGAGTGCAGAGGAAAAAGGAAGGGCCTGAGAAATGAAAGGGCTAAGCCAGGAGCTTGAATGCTCCTCCTTAAGTCTTCTCTGTTTCCTTAGGCCTTTGGCCTGCAGAGCTCCTTTATGCCGTATGTGAAGGGGTGTTGTCTCCATTAGGAATGTTTTCAAATAGCTTCCTTTTTGCCACAATCAAAGCCTATTTCTTCTTGTCCAACATATGTACTTTACACTTACACTATTAAAAGGTTTGTTGGTTTTTTCCTGTATCTCAAATATCTCAAAATTATTTTTAAGTCTAAGCTGTTTCATCATCTGAGTGGATAACAAACGTTGAATAGTGCCAGACCCAGAGAGGTCCCTGTCCAACCCTGCTGCATCCCCCTATGCAGTCTGTTGGTGGTGTCAATTACCCCTTTCTACACATGGTAAACAATGGACTTGGCTAATCATGCCATACATCACATTCAGGGTCACCAAGAGCTTCACCGTCAGCCTGGAGAGGTGACTTCAAGTAGAGACTCACTGCCAGCCTCCAGAGCCACTGCTTCCTCACAAATTCCTCACACTTTAGTAGCTTGATACATATTCTCCTGTCCATCACATCCCTGTTGGAGGCATCACAACAGGAGGATAGTTACTGCCAGTGCTGCTCTGAGGAGCACCTACCAGCACAAACAGAGGATTCTACAGCACTGGGTGCAGGAAGCTGGGGAAAGCTCTTAGTCCTACATTTTTTCCAGCATTTTTTCAAGCGCTGGAGGAGAAATTACAAACGGAGTAAGCTTTTACACCTTCATCCCAGGAATCTGACTCTGGGATGCTATGGTAAGAGGCCCAAAAGAAGAACTTAAGCAAAAAACAGAGCAGAGGCTGCAAATGCTGAATGAGAAGGAAATAATTCTGAAATTTTTTGCTTGTCCACAAAGCATATTAAAAAGCCACAGAAGCACAGATAAAATAAGGCCTCTAAAGGCAACACTATAAAACTACCCTTTTTCTGACCCATGGCTCAGATAGGAAGCCTGGGGCTAGAAGTACATTGTGTTCTTCTTCAAGTTTTAACTAATCATCATGATGCATTTGCCATTTTTCCTATGGCTGATCAAAAAGATCCAGTAAAAATTGCCCATATCTTTTAAAATTGTTTTTACTTCTTTATTCGCTGAAGCCAGTGTTTTACTCATGGTCCAGTGGCTCAAAAAAGGGAAGAGATAGAGGAAGAGAAGTATAAGCTTATGATTTATGTAGATGGCTGGTCTCCTACACATTCTCCAAATCTCTTTTACTTGCCTATTATGCGTGGTCTGGCTTCTTACTGGCCTCCTAAAAGATGTACATTTCAACAAGGAGTTTGAGCAAAGGGAACAGTGACCTTAGTGACTCCTTAAGGCAATAGCTGCAATAATCTTCTCAGATGAGAAACATATACATGCATATAATTTGATTCATATTCTACGGGATAATATACTGCTTTCAGAATGACCTCTTACGTGAGTAGCTGAGCATCCTCTAACATTCAAAGTGGTTTTGTGTTAAAAGCAGCATTCAAGGCAAATAGCATGACCTTGTAGAGGTGACAGGGCTACTGCTGTGGAACGCATGCGATATCAACAGTCACCTGAGCAAACCAGCCTCATGTGGGTAAAGCTGCATGCCTAAGGCATTTGCTGGGTATAGCCCCATAGCTGCAGCCACCGTGGAAGTTGTTTTATAACCTGTCTTTCCAATGGAGTTAATAAGCTTTTCCATTTATAAGATACTACGAACACTTTTGCCTTTGCTATAAAACCTGAGGTAACAAAATAATGTTTCTCAGAGGCATAATGTGAGGTTAACCGTGCACTGGGAGTGCTTTCCTCAAGCACAAATTCATTCTTTCTCCTGATTAGGGGTCCATTAGGAAACGATTGGATTTCAGTGACTCCGAGAATGAGACAATTGCACCCCTCCTACCAAAACATTATCTTCAGGAGGGTTTCTATGTGCCCCATTCCTCTTCAGGCAAAGTGATTTTACAACATCCAGACTAGTGTTAACATAGTTAGCAAGTGAAGCAAAAAGTGGTGGCATGGACAAGTGACCACTATGCGTGCCCAGGATACTTGTAGTCCAGTTGCCAGCCTGTGCTGTCATATCTTTACCATTGCATGAAGTATATTAAAATTAACACAGGTAGCTCATAAGTATGCCATATCTGCCTTGAGCAATTATTTATAGTCTGTGTAGACATATCCAGTTCAAAAGCCCAAAAAAAGTGGAACAAATATCTATAAAGGCACACTTTTGCTACTCTTTTTTCTCTTTTGCATATTAGCAAAATAAGCTTCCTTTGTGGAAATTCTTATTATAGTCTTGCTTAGAATAGACTGGCAAGTGATGGGCTGAGTCATATTGGGTCCGATCTCCCTTATATGGCAGCAAACTAGGAGCCACTCTGTTGAAGTTCCCTGGCATAAAACTAGGCTAAGCGGGATCAGAATTAGGCTCACAAACTTGTGCAAGGGTGTTATAGGTGCTGATGGTGATACGTGTATTTTGGATTTAACCCCCATTTAATTCATCACCATCAGGGTGACAATAACAGTTCTCAGAATTGAAGAGGAGCCCAAATCCACATGGAAGAGTATACAACAAAACGATCTACACCTGGGAAATGGGTTTTGCTTTAACACAGGATGTGTGCCTCTCAAACACATACTTGATACATGCAGCCCATAATGCCAATAAGACTAAAAGCACAAGGAAGGGTTACAAGATAATCCCTGACATAATTTTACTAATGCCTTACACTCTTTTTATTCCGACCCTCTAGGCTGTCATACAACTGTTAAAAGCTACTGGGGGATTCCTTGTGATTTCTCTCTGAAGCTCGTTCATGAATCTCGTGATCTGACTGGCTTAAAAGGCCAGTTGTTCCCTGACATGTAAGCAACATTATAACAATACTAAATAGCAAATCATCTCATCTTCAGACAATTCCAGAGCATTTATAATTGCTTAATTGCTATGAGTTTTTTTGGCAAAGACTGTACAAACTACTTTCCAGGGTGTATTCATTTCCAACCATTTCTATTGCAGTCTCTGCTGTTCTTCTTCATTATTTTTATCCTCTCTGGGCCATGCACCACTTTGCTGAATCCAATGTCTTTTCTTAAAAGCCAGTTTTCCTTGATAAGTTGTTAAATTTTTTTTTCCTGCTGGCTTTGATGTCTTTCTTCAGTTTCTCAGTGCATCCTCAGAACTCCAATTCATTTCAGGCTTTTATTTCTGTTGATGACTGCTCTTTAATTTACTACTACATATGCCAGCAATTTACAACTGTCTGATTTCCTTAATTTGAATTTTTCACGCAATAATAAGTAAGACACTAAGTCAATGTAGTGCTATCAACCTAAGGTGAAAAAGGGAGAAAAAAAGGGAAGATACAAACCACCATCTTCAGTTGTTTTATGATTCTAAGTCTTTGTGCCATTTTTGGTCTTCTAATCTAAAGGTAAGGACAAAGATATGCAATTAGAAACGACAACAAAAATAACATTGAAGGAAAGTCCAGTGTATTTGAAAACATTCATTGATTTAGCAATAAGGCTAATATACTAATATTTTTTCAAAAGGTATTTTAAATTTCAGGCCAAAATGCTCAAGGCCATTTGAAACTCACTTGCAAGAATTGTTTAAAGGTGAACTCCAGTCCAACCATGCAGCACTTGCACAGGGCAACTGTGTGAGGTCACAAAATGGGGAGAAAGCATAGAGGGGAAGGAGGTGAAAAGAGTAGAAGGTGAGGAAGAGAGAAACAAAGACTTACAGAATTAACCCATGGCTTCTTAAGTGTCCCCCAGAATATAGTGTACATCCCACCTTTCCCCTTTAGCTCACTACATGGCACAAAAGCACTTTGTCGTTTTCCTTGAAGAACTTGTTCCCCTGAAGTTAAACTCCTTCTAAGGCTCTGATATACTGAATTATTCTGCTCAGAGCACAAGGATCAGGCTTATACTTAATGTTGATGTAAACTATAAAGGCAGTGTTTTTAGTTTGTGGTTATAACAAAGAATGGAGAATTTAGCATTTCTAAATTCAAAAAGAGAAAACCGGAACATACTTCTAAGGGAAAAAACATGTCGGACACCATTCTCCCTGTCACGTTCATAAACCCATCATTTCTGTGTGATTCCTTTTAAGTTCAAAGCACTGAGGTTTTTTAGTAAATGAGACAAGGGGGAAATGGTGAAAACAGTTTCCCTGAGGAGAACTATTCCCCAGTTCTTAAAAAGTTTGAACATTTCAAAACCTTAGGGAGATGAAAGCATTTTCTATTACATTTGTGCTTTTCTTCCTGGTATTTTTTAATTTTTATTATTTTTACTGAACATAATACAGCAAGAAGGAAATGAAGAGCTAATTCAGTTCCATAACTGAGCTCTTGAGTTGACTGACACCAGTCTCCTCTCAAAATGTTTTGAAAGATTTATCACCATTTTCAGTGGTGTGGCATGGTACTTCTTGCTGTCCTCACACTGGGCCCCCATTCAGGTGTTTCAGGGCTTTGTAGGTGTTTTGTACCTGTTGTGTGGATTGTGGAAGAAAATTCAGCACAAAAAAGAGCTAAGAAGAGTAGTTTCAGTTATGTCCCAGAGTTTTTTTTAATATGTTTCCATCTGAAATATCCTGGAAATGTTTATATACAGCAATAGGCTCACAAATAGCAGGCAGGAAGGGAGCTTGTGAGGTCCTCTAATCCATCCTGTTACCTTCAGCAGGATGGGCCATACCTATTGCCACTTCCCACACATGCTTCTCCAGCTTTTTCTTAGAGATCTGCTTCCTAGGACATATACTCTAATAATTCATTATCCTTACCATTAAAAATCTTCACTAATGTCCAAACTGTGCAATGCATGTGCACTATCCGCCTTAGCACATTTTTTCTGGTCTTATCCGACATGTACACAGAGGTCAGACAATTTCCTGTCCTCTCCCTGGCAGGCCTCGATGTGTCTGAAAAAAACACATTTGAAGGCTGACATCATGTCACTCCTCCCTCTTCATTTCTCCACAGAAAATAACCTGCCTTTCCTCAGAGTCTGTGCCCTCATTATTTCTTGAGCATTGATCATTCTTGTTCCTCATCTCATGAAAATCTGCCATTAATTCTGCCTTTTCTGAAGTGGGATACCCCAAAATGGATTCTGTATGGATGAGAAAAAAAGATCCCACCCTTGTCAAACCCTTCCTCTCCAACTCAATACGGAATGTCAATACAGAAAATCTTCATCAGCCACGGCAGAAACAAATAGTATTTAAAGATCTATTATGCTCAGCTTTCAGGAAATTGCAATTTGGCCTCATTGTGCCATTTGTAAGCATTAATAGGCATTAAGGCTAGTACCAGATACACTAGTATAAGTGAATACCCACCCAGAGGGAAGAAAAGTTGCAGGTGCTGTTGGATCCAGACATGTTCCCCTAACTGCCATGTAAGGGCCTCCACCATAGTGTACCACTACTAAGGGTGATTTGCCTTCCTCATGCACAAAAAAAACGAAAAAAGAAAAAAAAAGAGATGCAGAAAATCGGAGATGGGAGGGAAAAACAGCTGAGCTGCTGTAACTCAGTCAGTGTTGGTACAAAGTGCTGCTCGGATAGCAGGATTCTATCGTCATTCTTTCCATCTTTTACAAATGTCAATCCAGTTCACACACAATTAGTATAAAATTTTCTGGAGACTAACTTTCAGAGTTAATCTCCAGAGAGACTGGTCAGTAGCTTTATAACAAGGAATCTTGTGCTGTGGACTTTTCTTATGTAGCATTTAGGATTTCATTCAAGAGCAGTTCCCCTTTGTCTGCTGCCTTCATAAATAATGGATGCATCTTGCATTAGAGATTAGCAAAGATTGTTAAGCTTCCTTTTTTGCATGTGCAAGATTTGGTAGCTTTTGAAATATTGATATAGTTGTGCAATTTGGTGTACCTATTATGTTTTCAAGAAAGAATTAAAGAAAAAAAAAAGACAGAAGAGGAAAATTATGGTTGATCTGAAAAGCAGATACCTGACTCTCATAAACATCAGAAAATGTGATCTTTCCATCTTTAAATCTATGAAAAAATAGTTGCATTACTAACTTTTGTAATATTCTTTTAAGAAGACTCTATAGAGATTGCTGTAGGTTTCAAAGCAATTATGGTAGGAGGTCATGAAAAGCCTTCAGGAAATGCTGCCAAGGTACTGTACCATCTAAAAGGAAGAACACAGTGCTGGAAACTTTTCAAATCTCATTGAGGGTAGATAAAGGAAGACAAATTTTTAAAGTCCTCTTTACTCATTTCACTGTTTTTATTTTTAATGTAATAATTTACAATTACATCTTTTATCCGAAAACATGTTTAGCCTTGATATTCCATTCTGGAAAAAATCCCCACAGGTAGTTTACTACATGTTTTGGTGGGAACCATCTTTATCAAAACTGGTGACTTCTGATTTTTTGTTTTGTGTGCATGCTACAGAGTTTAACTGTCTAAGCAGCAACATTATGCTCGTTGTTGTGGTTCTCTGTATGCAATGAAGTCCTATTTCCAGCTCCCTAGCCCATCCCTTCCGCATATTCCACACACAGGACTTGTAAGTACAGCTTATTACAGGGATGAGTTACCCAGTAATTTCATTGTGCTCCATGGCTAGGATCCCGAAATGCAGTCTGCCTAGCCAAAAAGGGTGGACAAAAATTGAAAGACTGCATTAAATAGCCATAAAAGTTACAAGGTCTGATAATACATGCAGTTATGGCAAAATCACCGCTTTCATGCTGTGGCCAACTTGCCAGTATCCAGAGCTATGGGAGAGAAGAACAGGAATAAAGGCCTGAAATAACCTAGCTAATGAAAATTGCAGGCAATATGGTACAGAGCAACTTGGTGCCAAGGCATTTGAATGGTTTGCTGTGAAGTCAGCCAGGATGGCTGGTGCCACATTAGTGCTAATATGCCCTTCTGGAGCATGTTGATTCCTTCAGGACCACACAGTTGGGGCCTTTTGTCCATGTTCCACATTGCAGGGATGCTCAGAGCTGGCTGAGAAGCACAGTGCAATTGTACTCAGGGCTCTGCAGGAGTTAGCTCAGCTCCAGCTGGACTTAATACCTGAAACTTAGTGCCAGACTTGCTAAACTGAAGCTGGCTTTGTGCAAAGCCACATTGGGCCATGGAGTGCTTGGACACCCAAGTTGCCTCTGTTCAGAGCGAGCTTCATTCTGGTGGGATTAAGTAGTTCAGTGTATAGAATGTACAAAATTGGCTGAGCTTCTTCAGTGACAAACCTACTTTAGATATGGTATAGCTATCTAACTAACCAAGCTACTACTAACACTAACTAAACTGCTGAGCCTGGTCAGATCCAAACTGCCTCTATAATCATAATATGATTTATCCTGCATGTCAGTAAGCAGTCAATGACTGCCAACTAACTCAACTGTTTCCCAAACTTTAGGTTTTAGTCCACACTACTCTGTGAAAACAAGGCTAGAGTTTCTGTCCTTACTTTCACCAGTTGAGGGAACAGCAGGGCGAGGAACTCATAACTCATGAAATAGAACTGAAAAAATGATGGTTTAGCAGACAAAGAGCAGAAACAACAGGTCTGAGTTAACAGGGACCAAAATACTCAGCTTTCATGACCACACAGGGATACCACAAAAATGATCAAGAAAAGAAAGTTGTTTGAAAGTTGGAAAGCAGGGGACAGGTACTCTATTCCTAAATGGATTAACTAAAGCATGACTGACTAGAATTACATGTGCCTTTTTAAATTACCCATTTAGCAGTAGCAGGGAATGTGAAGACAGCAAGAGAGATTGACCACATTGTTTTCTTTTGACTCTGAGACAGACTGTTTGGACTGGAAGAGGATCAGAACTTGCAACAAGCTCTTCACTCTTCTAAGATTCATCAGGTTACACACAATATATCCAAAAGTGGCTTAGCTGTTCCCCACATCATAATTATGTTATAGAAGGAGAGTGGAAAAATACGACAATATTTACAACTTTCTTCTCTTTCAATTTTGTGACCTCTATCCACCTTCCTTTCTGAAGTTATCATTTGATTCCTCTCTTCTTCCCACCTTTCCTGTGAAGAAATGTGAAATAATCCACAGAAATATTTCAAAACATAGAAACAGGCACACCAATTCAAGGAACATCAGCGCAAGCCAGGCTCTAACAGTGGGCAGCAGTAAATGCCTAGAAAATAATTAGGAACAGAACAAGTGCATCATGTTGTTCCCAGAATATCTAGCAAGCACACAGCAATTTGTGGTTCAGAGGACTCCTGAACCAGACATGGTGATTTTGCATTTAATAGCCCCCAATGGATTCATCTTTCATTAAGTTGTCTAGTCACTCTGGAACCCATGCTAATTTTACTCATCTACAGCATTTTGTGGTAAGAGGGGTCACATCTTCAGCATTCTCTCCTCCATGTTGCTACTTAAGGTTCTTGGCTTTAATATATGAAGAAGATATTTCAGGAAATATTTCAAAAATTGACAAATGAGGGTTGATCTTTGACCTTGAGGTGGAGACAGATATGATTCCCCTTCAGAAGATCAGACAAACGTACCTCTGCCTTTACAGAAACAAAAAAACCCCCACCATAACTAAACACAACAGTAGCATGTCTTTAAACAGTGAAAGTACTTGAATCTGGTTTCAGGTGCAAGCTTTTTGTCATGCACAGTTGAATCCATTAGAAAAGTTATCAAGGAGTAATCTGAACTTGGCTGCATAGTGGGACTGTGCAGATATATTGCTTTTTGATAAGTATTGATCTGAATTTATGCGGCAGTATGGCTAGATAGACTCACTCCCGTGGAGTTTCATAATCAGCATCTTCTGTTTTCCACCATTCCTTCTTTCCAAAGGACACATTCCTTGTGCCATTCCTCATAATATTCGAAGGAATTCACAACAGAAGCGTGAATTCTATTGTATACTCAGAAAAACAAATCCTTTGTGCCATAAAGTAATGGAGCATATCTAAAATAATACAGCACAAGCTTTAACTTCAGTAAGAAAAATTCTCTTACCATTAGCTTATTGACAGAAAACGAAGCTGAACATTTTGGCCAAGAATACTTCTGTATTTTCTTTATGCCTGATTGTTGTGTTCAAACAAAGGCCTTCTCTTTTCTACTTAATATAAACACTCCTTGTTTAAATCCAGAGTTCATAACTTAAGAATTTTTCCTAGGGAAATTGTTCTACTGGTGTTACTAATGCTCCTGAGAAGACCAAAAAAAAAAAGTTTTCTAAAGCATTTAGGATTCTGTACTTTATTAATACAGACTGAAACAAGGGAAACACTAAAGCACTGAGCTGGCTTTGGACAGCCTAGCTGGCAATAGCCGCTGCACTCTGCTGGCGTACCCAGTTTTACCTGACATCGTCTGGGAATTGCTTCGGATTGAGGTGCTGAGATTTGGAGAGAAAGCTCTGGCAAAGAGGAGGAAGTCCAAGATACCCACAGGGATGTCACCTGATTTTGTGCAGATGGATGAGATTATGTTGGGTCAAAGGCAGACAGGAAGAAGGGAAGACCAGGGAGAATTTTCCCATGGAATCTGTACAGTAACCTGGAAGAGGGAAAGGAAGACCTTCAACAAAAATGCTAGAAGAGGAGCTAGAAGGAGCAGAAAGAGAAATTAATATGATGGCAGACATTCAATATTATATGACCCAGTATGGGACTAACTAGGAACAGAAAGTGGCTGGAAGCAATCCAAAATCCTTTATAAATTCCAAAATGGTTTCTCTGAAGATCTGGGTCAAGAAATATAATAACAAATGAAAGAGTCAGAGATTCATACTTTTGACTTTGCACTAATATGTGCGAGTATCTTCCCCTACACAAAAGTCTATCTCTCCAGTGCATTGCTGTTTGCTGCAGTGGTTAATAGATTCTGATTCGCAGTTCAAGGAGGGCGAAATCTGCTTTCTGTTTCCTTCCAAGGACGCGAAGGCTTCAGAAGCAGTGGGATGGTGAACAGCACGGGTATAAGCAGGAGAGGGGACAGAATGGCTCCATACATTACTAGCCCAGCAAGCAGCATTTTGCAGGGAAGAGTGGGCGACTAGACCATAGGGCTGTTGTTCCGATGACTGACTGTTTCTTGGAAAGACAACGAGAGGGGGGAGCTGCAAGCGGGCATAGGGCCACAGCTGTGCAGAGGGAGAACCAGAACATCCCATGTGTCTGTGAAGAAGAGAAAATGCCTTCAATTGCCACACCCCCAAGTATCCCACCTGGGTTCCTGCATCCTCAGATCGAGTGGTTAAAGATTTTGCACCAAGGAACAGACACAGGTTGTTCTTCAGCCACTACATCATGCTGTGCTGTTTGCTCTAAACTTACTTTCAAAACAGAGCTGGACTTTTGAACTGCAGGCCCCAGGGGAGACAGAGCTATGCACCATTACTAAATTTAGATGCTTCTGAAGTGGAAAATGGTAAAATGTTTTGCAAACAGCAAACTTTTCAGGATGTAATACATACGAGTTTTTCCACACAGCCTGGCTGTTACAAACATATGATTGGAAAATGGGAAATCATTAATCTCTTTCTGGAAAGACATATAGATTCATGAATTGTTCATGGATTACTTCAGATATATCCAGAAAGAATGGCCTGATTTCTCTTCCTGGCTCCAGTCACACTGAGCATTTCACACTGACACTTCTGCCTAGGAATTGCTTTCTCTGAGGAGGTATTTCAACCCTCAGAAGAAACAGATGAGTCTATGTAAACACTGCTGCATTTCTTTACAATATTTTTGAAGGGGTTTCTTACACTATATTATGATTTTTTTCCTTTTTAAAGCTATATAGGTATCATCAAAATTGATAATCTACTATGTCAGATAATTATGTTATTTATGGCCTTTATCACCTCAGTTCAGTTCAGAGCATTTAATTATATTTTGAATATGACTTTTCTGTACAATTGTCAAAGTCATCGTTCCAACAGCCATATAGTTATTACTTCTTAATATTGAGATACATAGGCTTAATTAGGATACCTTACTACTGTATGTGTCTTGTTGTGGCTTGTTTATAAAGATCTGTAAGAAATCTGGCTTTGGATTTCTTGAGTTTTCTGTGAGAGCTCATTCACTGCCTTGCATCACAACATCTGCTTCATGCAAACTTCTTGAAGGTCACTGGGACTCAGCATAGCAAGTAGCACCTAGGGGTTAGCTTGGCGGGTGGGAGCAAGCAAAGGCTCCTCTGCAGAACCTTTCCGACAAGGACTGCAGTCACTACAAGTGATCTGTGTATTTCCATGGATATTCAAAACAGTAAATCCAAATTACTCTTGGGATCTACAAACGGGAATACATAAAGAGGAACAGAAAAAGCCCAGAGCAATGCTTCCTCCTTTAGTTTTCATTCATTAACAATAGAGAAGTCAGATAAAATGAAGTAAAATATGTGTACTTAGACCAGATTGCTTTACTATTTAGATAACAGAGTTATTTAATAACAAGAGGCAAAATCCTATAAAAATTAGCATTTTGCCTCTCTGATGCAGATTGATGGTTCTGAGTAAAACTCAGATAATACAGCTGCATGAATTACGAGACAATATAATTTAAGATAAAACGTAATTACCTTGCAACACCATCTCTTGGTTTAAGTTGCACAGCAGGACAAGGGTTTCCTAAGACAAATTTGATAACCACCTGAGAGGTTTTTCTTTTTTAGTTGCCTAGTTACAGAGTTTGTAAGTATCTATTACAAGGTTAGCCCATTTGTGAGGCATCCTAAATATGTTACATCTGAAACTATAGCCTTGGCAATGTACCAGAGACCCAAAGGTTTCTTACAGTAGTCTCTGATATGCATCAGGTTCCAACAAAACCTACAGATTAAGATAATTTTTGGCATACAAAAAGGTCCAGGCTAGGCCCAGACAGACAAAGATCCAGTGTTTCTTCATGAGTTAGTAATTAAGCTTCTTTGTGATTCAATCCCCTTGATATCTCTAATATGCAAAACAAAAGTACCTTTCCCTCATTTCTATAAAGAATTTTAAGATCTACAAATAAAAGAGTTGTACAGCAGAGTTAAGTACTATTATCCTAAGTAAGTCAATTGCTGTATCTCAAATCTATCTATCTATCTATCTATCTATCTACTGATCTTCTATGATTCATAGATTTGCTCTTTTTTTACTGGTACTTTCTATGGGTTTCGTACTTTTAGAAAACATTTTCAATATTTTCTGCTGTCATGCTCCAGAATTTGCAAGGATTCCCTTTTTGGGTCTCTGGTTTAGAGTCTGAATTGCCCTGCTACCTGCTCCTCTCCTGATGGTCACAAAGGTAACCTTGAAGCTGACTGCATCATCAACCAGTGTAGTAAGGTCTTCTGTGGCTGCAAATAGTCTGTGTTTAGCACAGTGACCTGCCTGTTCATACCCCAGGTGACCAGAAAGCCACATGTGCAGGAGGCAGAACTAGGCAGACCAAGGCCCTCTGGGAAGCTGGGAACAGACCAGTCCCAGCATGCAGCTGTTGAAGCTGCCTAAAAGTGACCTCTTTCCTTTGACAAAATTGAAGGGAAAGAAGGTGCTAAATAAATATCAGTCAAGCCAAGTCCTGAGGAGCAGATCCTAACCAAAGGAGAGATGTAATGTAATAAACTCTTCCTCTAATGTAACCTTTGTTGAGAAAAATCACCAGTTACTTTCACTGTAAACTTCAGCAAGAGTCAGGTGTCAATTGGCCATCACTAATCATCATTATTCATCCTGCTTTCAGTAATTCCTGACACAGCTCTGCACATGCCCAGGTCAGATCTAGAGGCAGTGTGGGCCCTTCAGGGAGAACTGTGCCCACCTGTAGGCATAAGGTTAGCTCACAGTTTTCTCTTATTGTATGTCTTTAAACCATAATTTAGATACCACACTGCTCTTCTGTTTTTTCCTCAAACCAAGCATTGACCTCTGTCTTCCCTGCCTGCATTTTGCTAGATAATTAGCAGCTGCATGAACCATACTGATGGGATGAAGGTGGACATGGAGAACTGGGAGTAAAGATTAAGGCCCCATTCTTTCACCTTAGAAACAGCAGTTTGTTTCAGAAGAGCCCATAAGAGTTGCCATGGCACTCAGGGATTGTTTTTGTGCATTAGGTTCCACTGTGTGGCGACTTGCATAGAGCTTCTTTTAATTTCCTGACATTTTCACTGATGGGGCTAAATTATGAATTCTTAGATCCCTGAACTTTGCTCCTATTTTGTGGTTTGAGCTCATTTTATTGACTGATAATGATTTTATAATAAGAGAATTGTTTCTCATTAGCAGTCCAGTGACTGCTAAAGGTCTGTGCCTAGCATAGATTACTTACTCCAGCATGGCCAGATACTTAAATCAGCTGAGCATTTTAGCTGTTTCAAATGAAGGCTGTTTTACTGAACTGGTTTCCATTAATTTTCACTGCTCTCTGACAGCTGCTGTATCAGAGTTTCCTTTCTGTAGTTAGTTACTGCAAATCTGTATATATGAGCAGTGTTTAAATATAAAAGGTAGCTGACACCGGTGGTCTTCATACTGGTGCTGCCAAAGTGATTAGCCCAGGAGGAACATGAGCAGGGAGGAATATGGAAGACTCACGGAAGTGAGCTCCTGCAGTATGAAACACCATTTGATGATTTTTATGAGAGCCATGCAGCAATCACGTGATGTGCAACTCAGGGGAGTAAAGCCGTGGTCCTCCACAACCAACCAATGCTCCTTGGGAGCAGCTCCCTCACACTCTCCTGGCCCCCTCTGTCACAAGGCTAACTTTGCTGCCATACAGATAGCAGTGCAGATTCTCATTGTTGCAATGAGTAATTGACCTAAAGTGCTAGTGGCAGAGTAAGGCCACAGAGAAGGGAGGCTGCCAGGCCAGGCTAGCCATTAGAGCTCTCCCTATGGACACACCTCCAGTGGACATGTCACCAGTTGTCAGCAACTGGCCAGTTTTCCACTGGCAGTGACAGCTTAACCAAGTCTCACCATTTCTTTTAGGCACTCATTTGTGGCTCCACAAGACTCTCCCAGCAGTTCAGCGAAACTCTGTGTGGCTGCTCTGTGAGCACCAGATTGAACAACCATCATGGACTAACAAGAGTTCTCCTTGATTTCCCAACATAATTCACCGTGTCCCTCAACAACAGCTTCACCAGCACCAGTCATGTAGCAGTGCAGAGGAGGGAGAAGGCAGGAAGACAAAAGAGCTGCAATTTAATTAAAGCCATAGCTGACAGTAAAGAAAACATCTGTGGAGCCACCACGTCCACACTGACTGCAGAACTACCGAACCCTCCCTGGTACTTGTTTCTCTCTGCAAACTACTTGGCAGAGCCTGGGAAACCTCCTCAGGCTGAACATCTAGCTTTGAGATGGTTAAAGTCAGATTAAAAAACCCAATCCACAACAACTCTGAGACTTCGGTGTGAAGATACCACATCCTGGTATCTTGTTTGCTAACAAGGTTATCAGACGCTTCATTTCTGATCATGCATCTCTCGTGGTGCCCCCTCACTACCTACTTTTTTTTTCCTTTATCCTTTCAAACTGTATTTTGACCTTTTCATTTGCTCTTGCTTCTATTGTACTTGTTTTCTCCTTTCTTTCATGTTTTTTATCTTCTCTTTTTTTTCCCTCCCCTGGTTTCAGCTTTACATTTCCTTACTTTGTTTTCAGTGTTCCGCTGCCTCGTGGGTTGTCACAGTAACACCTCTTAATTAGCTCGTGTGCTGCTCATCCTCCTGTGGGGTAGAGATCTAATTGGCCTCTCAGTGTCCCCTCTACAACTCCATGGCCAGACCAAAGTCAGAATCTTGGCTGTCCCTTCCCCTTCATGCTAGCAGTCACCATTGTCCTCCTAAACCTTTCTTCTCCCTTACATCCACATGTCTTCAGTGAGGAAGGCTGGAAAGCAGCTGATGTAGCCTCAGAGCCAGCCGGCTTCTTGCTTTGGTAACTCATCAAAAATTTGCATTCCTCAAAACCTAATTTGGAGCTGGCAAGTCTGAAGCCGACCTTCAGCAGTTGTGTGCGTGTGTGATTTCAGGCTGGTGTCGCTGACTTCGGGGAGCTGCACACACCAGAACCACCCTTGGGCCCACAGGACCAAAACCTCTGAAAGATGGAAGTAGAAATAATTCTGAGAAGTGAAATAAGGGGTGGATGGAAAGGAGGCAGGAGGAGAAGCAGACATGCTCCTCAGTGTTTGCCAAGAGACAGCTTGCTGTTCAATCTGGTTTATAACCATTAGCCTATAAAGAGGTACTTCCCAGCTCTGCTGTGCAGTAACACTGAGGAGTCAGTGCTCTCCAAGTTGCAAAGGGTCTCTGCACAGCCTGTTGTAACCAAACAGTGTGTTTGGTTGAGGATACATTTCCTTCAGGTGCTGCCACACATAAAAAAATATCCCAAATTATTTAGCCCCATTAAAGAAAGCTATTACTGTCTTCATTCAGCTGCACTGGCAGGCCAGAACCACTGTAAAGGAAATTCATCTCCAGGATGTCCAGATGACAGAGCTGGCCCCTGTACAATACAGCTCACTGCAGCAGCATTAGCTGCAGTACCTTTCGTTACATTCTGCTTACACTGTACAATATTGGGTAACTTGATATTCCTCCAAGTGACATTTAAATTTAAGTCCTGAAGAAAGCTGATTGCCATCTTTTCTGAAAACATTACGTGAGAATTTTAGGCCCCTATGTCACTTGATGTAAATCAGCTCTCTATATAAAAAGCTACTAAACTACCCTCAGACCTTGTAAGGGCCATGATTTTCACATCTTTTTGGTGTGATTATTGTTCAGTCTTTTACGTGTGACTATGATAAACATACTTGTTTGGAATTAGTCCACTTAAAAACACATTTCTGTGATCAGCTTGCCCTTCTTAGCTCTTCTTGACCCCCACTTGGTAATTTCGACTAAGTTATTTTAGTAATGTTTATCATTACAAGAGTTCTTAATAAGATGGTCTAGCTTTCCCTTCTCACTGCATGAAACACTGCTGCTGGAGTTTGATTTGCATGACCTAAATGATTTCTGCAATCACTGCTCTCCAGTTGTTTGTCCTGGAGGGACAGAGAAGGATTATACTCTTTTAAAAGCATTTCTATTTAGCAAATGCCTCATTTGCAATAAGACATCAGCATTTACCACGTTCATAAAACAGCTAATAAATTTCAGTTCTGCTTCAATTTTCTTGCTTCACAGAAGACTGGAGAAAAAGACTGCTTAATTGAGATCCAAGAGCAGGTAATAATTCCTTACCATTAGCCCTCCAACTGCAGACATGTAAGCCTGTTCAAATCAGTCAATCAGCAGCTTGCACGATCCATCCTATCACAAGGATCTCACATGAGAACCTCCACATCCCACTGCATAAAAAGGAAGGGAAGACCACTCTACTGAAGCCTTGAACTTCTGTCCCTCATGCTACTGTTCCTTTCTGCCTCAGTTTCCCTTTATTTAAAAATAAAATGAAAATCAAACCCAGGAATTTAGCACCACAAATATTTTAAATTTGAGGATGATATTTCTTCTACTTGAGGGACTTATCCAATCAATAGGGATCTCATTGCAGAATTAAACTGCTCCTAGTTCAAGCTCATATTTTGAGAACGGGGAACAGAAAAAGTGTGGGGTGAGGTGAAGGGGTGTTGTTCAAGCCTTTTCCAGTTGATCTCCTAGATGGGCAATTCTCAGTACCACCAACTAATGGAGGTAATACTCTCTGGGCCAGGAGCTGTTAAGCCACTGCCCAGAGGCACTGAGGAAGAGTTTGCTGAGAGGAGGAAGGATCTGAACTTCCCCATCAAGCTGCAGCTATGTAATACAAGAGGCATGATTTTCCTCGTAACAGTAAGCTAAACAAGACTTTGAGTCGATTAATGATCATGGCAGAAAAAGAACCAGCAGTGAAAGCATTTATAAGTCACTGTATACCTTCCAGTCCTGCAAAGGATTCTGAAATAAACTACTTCATGCAGTGGTTGCTCTTAAAGGGAGGCATTCACATTGCATTGTTGACTGTTTATTGATACAGGTCTTCACAATAACCACTAATGTCATGGCAAAAGCAGCAATAAAGGATTTCCACATCTCTTGAAATAGCCTGAGTCTTTCTTAAAGCAGGGTATGTCTCTGCCAATTTTCTGTAATAAGTAGGACATTGACATTGGACCTATTAGACCTCATCATAGCAGAAGGAGTAATTATTTTATAATCCTTATAAGTACAATATAACTGTATAAAAATGATTTCCTTATCTCAGCTTCCATATCTAATGATGCAACAGCATCCAGCTCCACAGTTCTTTCATTAAACAGATCTGTTTCTGGCAAAGAGAAGGAACTTCTTTTGGAGAACTTTTTTTATTTCATCTGTCATTGAATCCAAGAGAACCTCTCCCTCAACACCACCAGCAGCCTAGAATATTGCTCCTTGGAGCACAGCACACTTTCCTCCACACTGTCGGCCTGCTTTTGCTGTGGATGAAAAAGCAGCCAAGCCAGCGGACACTTGTTGAATTCTGAGCATTCTCCATCACCCACCACAAGCAGTGAGGGGAGCTTGGCTGCTGGCTGCAGCAGGAGCAACACAGAAGACCTATTAACAGAACAGACTTTAAGGCATTTTATCAGTTACACACACACAAGTACACACACAAACACACACACAAGTGCACACACACACACAGGGGAAAAGTAACAGTGTCTCAAGAGAGATAAAAGTAATTTATAATGCTTCCACCTTGCAGTGTCACAGCAAATTCAAACACAGCTTCCTAAAACGTGGCAAATGGCCATCATTGGAAGTCTCACTATTAGCAGGCTGTTCTTCTGCTAAATTTGTATTAAAGAGGAAATTACAAAATCTGTTGTCAAAAAAAGAAGAATCCCATACAGAGCCAACACTCTCAGAGCAGGTGAGGTTCATAGTAAATTGATACAGCTCATGCAACATCAGGCAATATGAGGTGTCATTTACAAAAAAAATATATTTGGCAGATAACTTCGGGTCTGTTGGCTGAAGCAGGAAAAGCAATCAATACATGTTGGCAATATTTACCCACTTAGAGTGCTGCCAAATGTGAATTTGCAAGAGTGTATCAGCTGCTTTGAACTGATCTTTGACTCTGTGTCTTAATAGACAAATGTGAATTGAAACTAGAGTGATCCACATTAGAGAGAAAGAGATATGGCAGGAATGCACAGGGTCACCCCTATTATTTGTTCTTGCAGTAAGAGTCACTGCAGAAAAAATTAGGTCAGATACAGTTTCCAAAGGGATTAAGTGAGGTAAATCAAATTGATAACAGAGTATGAGTCTGAAAAAACTCACTGTGTCAGATTTGATCACCCTCTACCTGGAATAAAACAGAGATTTTTTTTAAATTTTAATAGAAATTTTGGATTTTACAAGAAAGAGCTCACATTTGGTACATTATCTGTCTCCTGCTCTCTCACTATCCCTTCTTCTCCATCAAGCAGTGGCTTTTAGAAGCACTGCTCCCCCGCCCCCGAAATACAGACTCAGGCTTCTGTAGTAGTTATATGACGTGCTGTAAATGAACAGTAAAGAACACCTACAAGAGAGAAACATCCTGTGACAATAAAAACTAGGACAAACATAACTTCTGGCTATCCAATTTGATTCCTGATTGTTATTACACTCCAAGTGCTATGAAAATTTCACTGAAAAACAACAATTATTTCAAATATCTGGTCCTAATTAAAAGCACCAGAAATGTCCCACTAAGTCAAACTAATGATACATCCCATTCAGTATTTTGTCTCCAATGGAAGATGTCTTCAGTGGAAGATGTTGTTCATGGCGAGCATGTGAGTCTAGACACTTTCTGCACTCCATTCTTCTACATCTCCCAACAAGCAGAATTGCTGTTGTAGTACATCTGATGGTGCACTGCTGCCTAGTGCTGGTAGCACGTTTACTGACATCTTATCCGCAAATCTGCCTCATCTCTTTTTGTCCTGCTGATACGTTCCATCTTCCCAACCTCTCATATCCCTTGTGTAACACAACAAAACCTTCTGACTCTCCATCATCTTTGCAAGGAAGGTCCAGCTGACTCAGAGACTGACCTTGGGCCATGAACAACAGCATGTTGGTCCTTTCCTGGAACAATGTCTTCCTTCTTGTTCTGCAACATTTCTTCTTCCAGTAAATAGTTTGAAACTGAAGAACTGGTTTCTGTGGAAGAGCAAAGGCAGGAGAGGAAAATTAGCCACTTGCAAGTTGCCAACAGAAGCAGGGCTCTCCTACAGTCATACAGAATTACTTAAAAATTAAGCAATAAGCTCGAGACATGGAATAAATCAAAGGAAAAACGAAGTTGTTCTAGGGCTTTTGCTAGCATTTCTAATTGTGGAAAGAAATGAGAAAACTGTCAAATGGAATCTCTTTGATACGACTGCATTAAAAGATAATTTCCATTCCCCAGATGCATGATCTAACTCCTAATGAAAGGTGTGTCCTGAAGGACAGAATTTGGCCTTATGTGAATCTAATGAACCCAACATCTTTAGCAGGCCTCTCAAACACTCCTTTGTTCTGCAAAGTGTTTTACTGTACTGTTTACATGAAAGAAGCTGTACAAAAAAAATTAGTCAGATTAAATGATGTAGGGCCAGATTTCATCTGACCGTCCCATGATACCCTAGTAAAAAATTAAAGGAAGTTCTTGTACAGGGAGTATTTCTTCTTACTGCATGAAGCAGCAGGTCTGCTCCCTCACTGGGGAGGAAACAAGGACTCAGGTCTAATTTCCCTCTGCAATGGAGGAAACACTGAAAAGTTGAGACCATTGGCATTTTCCCCCACATAGCAAAACTAGGAAGAACACTGCCCAAGGTATAGGCTTATCTTTCAATAACATATAGCTTATAAAAGGATTGTAGCTTTCCCTGAAACTGCGCCTGCAGGGCAGAGCTGCTTGCAGAGTGTGGGGCTGAAAGGCCTATAGGGGTGGTTGATATAACTGCTGAAATTGGAAACAAAAGACAAAATGAAATTAGCCTTTTAATAAATCACAAAGCTCTACTGTTCCACACAGGTGATGAATTCTAAATAATTAACAGCTTCATTTCTCTTACTATGCAGTTTATTTTTAATTTTTCCTGCAGTTGTACTGATATCACCTTCTACTGCAGTTACTCTTAATGGGAAATCTGTTTATGTCTCTGGAGTACTAAGTTCAAGACAAACAGAACAACAGGAGAACCTATAGGTGTCATGTAGCATTCTGGAAGAACTGCTGCTAGGTATCAGCTCTGTTCAACAGAAGTGCAAAACAGATTGGGAGAATGACAGTAAAACAGACTTTGGAGGTGCTGTATGATCCCTGGGGAATAGAAAGTATTTTGGATGTGATTTTTTATTTGTTGCCAGAACCCTTTAAATGTGCATGGTAGAGAAGGAGATATGTGTTCAGCAGTTCGGTTAATAAAATAAGGTTTCAACTTACATGCACATTCATTATGAAGGACTGTTAACCTGTAGGTATGGCCAGACTCTACTTAGTGGCAAATCTGACAGAGACTGAAGTCAGAACCCTGTGGCCCCCCCACTCCTCCTGATCACTAACAGCCAGCTTTAAAGCAGTTTTAAAACTACTGACTGTATCCCAGGAGCAGAGCAGCACAACCACGAGGCCAGGCAGGAGGGACTGCTGTCGCACAGACACTGTAGCTGTTAGACCTGAGCTGGTTGAGCTACCCCAGATGGCTCACACCCTTGTGCCTGGCTTTGGGGTCCCACACTGGGAAACTCTGCTGTGCTTTTCGCTTCCATGGGCACGGAGGAAGGCAGTCAGATAGACTGCACGGCAATGTCTCTGGACACACACCTCACACATTCTCCTGACCCTCCCTGGAGAGGTCCTGGTCTGATCTCTATCAGGACAGCAGGCACAAGGCTCCCAACAGCCTGATCTCCCAGAGAGCATAGCTTTTCTACAAGTGAAGGATGAACATATGGCACTAATGCTATAAATGTACTGAGAGCATTCAGGAAAGCTTCTGTCACACTTAGGCAAAAGATTTGCAGGATGACCATACCAGGCCGTAGTGCCAAGTCGTCTTCTGGTCCAGAGGAATCCTTTCAGCAGATCGACATCTCTGATTGCAAGAGAAAACCTTGTGAGCACAATATAGAACACATGGACTGGAGAAACACAGAAAAACTATTAGATTACTGTAACATGGCAGGAGATAGGGATAAAGTTTTCAGTACTTAAAATCCAAGAGCCAGTTTCTTGCACCCATTTTGACTATCAATATAAATATGCACATTCCCACTCTGCTCCAAAGAGTTGCTAGTTAACGTATATGCAGATTTCACACAGGGCTTTTTCCTTAGCATTGCTGAGTATCTGTGATTCTCATACTTTATCAGCCAGTAGGAATGGAGCCATTTTACACTTGGCCCACAGGTTCCTGTGAGTAAAGAGTACTCATCATCTTCTACCATTGCACCCAGTAATTATCTTCGAGATAATTAGCATCTGTATCTTGGAGCTCTCCATCAAGTCTCTTCTTTCTATTGTGGACTATAACTATTAGTTTGGATCTCGGTCTGGTATGAACTGGCATAGCACCCGTAATTAATATCTTTTCCTCTCCTTCTGAGCTGGGAGGAAGCCTTAGGAATATATGTTGTTAAGGGATACTCAAGGCAGCTGTGAGCTGTAGAACTGAGTCTCCCAAAATCTGATTATACATTCCTTGTGCACTCTGAGCTCTGAAAGTTATAGCTTGGTTGTAAATATGTGATCAGACCCTCGACTTGCTTAAATAGAGGACTACGTGTTGCACAGAATGCAGGTATCATTAAACTGCTAAACTTTGCACTGATATAAATTCTTTTTTAAAGACAGAACAAATGATTTTCAAACCTTTAAACTTCACAGACAGTATCTATGATGCAAGAGTGCCTGGTCTGCATCCTTCTCATTTTAATCAGTATAAGTATAGGGGATTACTTTGTATCATTTGAGCAAGTTCATGTATCATCATCTTGCAACCAAAATACCAGCAGCACTTCATGGATCTATGTCAGCTTAAGAACAGATGAGGTTGTTATTATTATTATTCCTCTTTCTCTGTTTGTTGTAGCTATTGCCTGTTTCATGCTTGCTGCTGAAACATGACTACAGCCTATTGTAGCAGCAGATCTGTGTGCAACCAGGGAGCTGGCAGTGGGAACAGGGAAATCAAGTCCCCACTTCCTTTCAGCGATAAAAGCCTCAGGATGAAATGTCTGTAAAGCCGAGTGCCACCGAACGAGCCATTCAGAGGAGTGGAAGCAGGCTAGGATTGAAGTCTAGCTATTTATCTCTTCTTACAGCAGATTTGTGAGGGTTTGCCCTGGAAAGAGGAGAGGCTTCAGAAGCCATCAGTGTTCACAAACCACAGTGTTAGAACTGAAGTATTAACGCCTTTCTGTGGTTCTGTGTTGCCTTTGTAAAAAGTACAGTAACTTCTGTCTGCAGATAAATGTTCACTACATCCATCTCACAACTTGTGGGGAAGCTATTAGTAATAACAAGGAGGTTTCTGTACCTCATAACATTTCTCTGGATTAAAGTAAGGTATGCCAATTCCAGGACAACTATTTTTCAGGCACACATAATCCACTTCAGTTATTTTAGTTAATTTTCTCCTTGTAAATAAGTACCACTAGTAATAGCTAGTATGCTGGTACAATCTTTTAATATCTTTCTCATCACATACAATTTATACACTATTACTATTATTATTATTATTATTATTATTACATAGCCCTGAATAATAATTGCATATGGTATAGGCATGTGTTAGTATATGTATGATGTTGATAGAATAATGTATTATGTAACAATGTATTAATGTATATAAAGTGTTCTATAAGTAAATAGTAAATATTACTGAAGATGCATATTATTTGACACATATATGCACAAGGCAGTGATAGGTGCTCTGATACAGAGTATCACAGTTTGAGGCACATATGAATAAAAATTTGAGAAATAAGAAAAAGGAGCTATGGTGAAGATATTCTATCAATATCCAAATTGTTAATGATAAAGTATTTTTGAGGACAGGTTAGGATAAAACTACCCAAAAAAGAAAATAGTAATCATCAATCAAGCTATATTTTCTTTTCTTTCCCCCTTAGAATGACTTTGATTTTTACTGTATTCAGATAGATTCCAACATATTCAGGAGCTGTCATCAAACCACTTGTCATTCATGGGGAAATATAACAGAACTTGTACATCAGTAAATGAAACAGGAACATCTGATATTGCCAGTATAATATCAGCCCCTTCTATTTAATTTGGATGCAATTAATCTGGAAGGACAGCAGCATCCCAAGAAACCAAATTTCCCTAGTTTCACACAGCAGAACTAGATGCAATTTACTGGAATAGTGGCCTCATTTATGTGGGACAGACCTTCCAGTTGGGGTTTCCAAGGACCTCAACACTTTCATTTCACCAAGCTTCCTATCGGGTATACATATCCATTTTCTGTGCTGGCAGTTACATGACCTGTGAACTGCAGGTGTAGTGACACAGGGTGCACAGCCTCTGCACTTGAGCAAGGGCAATTGCAGGACATTTCTAAGAAGATTGGGGTGACATATGCAGGAGGACAAGATGGTGGATGTGTAAAAAGGAACGAACACACTGAAGATATGAGAGGCAAAGCAGGTCATCTTCAAAACACTCCTTGTCAACCACACACAGAGAGGGCAACCGCGAGGTCCCCAGCTCCAGTGGAGTTATCGTCCAATTTTGAATCCATGTGGTAGCTCCAAATGGCTTAGAAGTTCCTCACTCCCTGGATTTGTTTGCTGTAATGACTGCAAGCACAGAGATGGTGGCTTTGAAAAGCTGCTCAATTGGGGAGTGAAGATTCCTACTGGGATGCCTCCGTTGAGTGTTGCAACTTCCTAGTGCCACCGTCAGCTGCTGGCAGCTGTTGCTGGCACTAGCCAATACTCGGGCATAAATAAATGTCTTTTACTGTCTCTGCATGAGGTATTCAAAAAAAAAAAGGGCAGGTAACTCCCTAGCCTAATAAAGCTGCTATGAATATATTGACATTTAACTATTGTGACTTAATCAAGATTTGTAAATACATTAGAATGAGCAAGTGATACACTCAGTGTCAATTAAAACAAGAGGATGACACAGCACTGAGCTGATACTAGCCAAAGATATTTCGCGATGATCTGAAAACCACACCTATCTACTGCTGATGCTTGGGGCACATTATTTCCATAGGCTCAAACAATTAGAGATACCCTTCCGAATGATGTTTATCTAACGCTGCTTTCTTCACAGTAAAGACTGTTAATGCAGCAGTTGAGCAACTCCAGGAAGGCACAGTTATCCTGAGATAATCAGGAGCCTGAGGGCTCAGACGCAGTCATCTGTGTTCTCTGCCCCAATTTCATCGGTATATTAAATTAAAAAAAAACCCTCTATGTTAATACATCATGAAGGTCAAACATTGCATTGCAAAGAAGGGTGGAAATTCAAAAATAGGATTCCCAGAGCAATTCTAACTAAATGTTTACATGTATATAGGTACAGTGCATTATCCTAAATATTATTATGTTGTCACTGAAAACCCATTAGACTGCGGACAATTATTAGGAAACCGATGTATCCAAATTGTGCATTTGGTTTTTTGCCTACATGTATATGTTTATGAAGTGTGTGAGTAAGTAAATAAACAAATCAATTGCACTTTGGAGATGTATTTAAAAATATTCTTTGACTAATTTTGTAATTCGTTTACATATTATGCTACTGCTTATATGGGAGGGCAGAACTAAGGTTCATCTGTCCATCTTATAAATTCCATGTAACCACATGGAACCTGTTTTATGTGATACTGGTACCAAACCACAGGACACCGAGTATATAATATGTTTTTAATTGTCTTTTACGGAAATTATAGTTTCTATACAGGTTCAGCAGGCAAGCTTTTTGCCACTGATATACTCAGAAAGAAAATGGGGCTGAGATTTATTAGCAGTGTTTAGGATTCATAATTATGGACTAAGCTGCCTTGGACATATACTAGCAAACCTGGAACAAGCTGTAACAAGCTGACAGGCATCTATATGACAGAATGGTTCATGACTCTGTTGTGCCCAGGTAGCTTATTATAAAGCATTAAAAAGTATATCTCCAGAGTGTAACTTGGACAAGAACACGCTCAGCTTGTTATCATGGGTGTCATGTATGTGGCAAGGAGTCATGACTGACTGCCCTCTCTGCATTGCCACCTGAGAGAGCCGTCTAATCACACTTTGGCTAGATGAGCAAAAATCCTGTGTGTGGAAAATTGTGAGAATTACTGCCCCTGTGACTTGTTGACACTCGGTGTTCTCTGTACATTAAATACTGAGGGCAGTTGTGTTCACTTTCTGGAGTCCACGTGCCTTCATGAACAGCCTAAACCATGCACAGAATGTTTCCGGGAACTAACACACAATGTTATGCCTAGAACAGGGCCGTTACAGGGAGAGTAGGAAATAGGCTAGCTTGGGAAAGCCTGAAGCACCTCAGAATTTCTTCTATAAAAGGAAGGATTACCCCCTGAGGACTTTTCCTCCATTACTGAATGGCAGAGACAGAAAAAAAAAATCACTTAAATGATAAAAAGCTATTCGCAAGAACTGGTTATAAAATGACTGTTATCTACAAGGCACTGCTCTTTCTCTGAATCCACTGTTATGTACCAGAATTGTTAAATAACAAGGTACTAATCTAAGAGTGTTTTCAGGCAAAAAAAGCTACAGTCCTCTCTTTACAACACTGAAGGAGCATTAAAAAATACAGTAAGAGTAAACGCTGATCTCTGAGCATAAATTTCAGTATTGTAGTGGATGAAAGGAAATTTAAATACCATTTTGAAGTTGATTATATCACGCAGCTCCACCCCAGAACTAACTTGCAGTCTTTAAACTACCGTGTTAAAGCAAAAAGGGAGACAAGATAAAAGATAAAGAGAAGAAGGGGGAAAGGAAAAGTTGCTATTTTATAAAATAATGTGATCATGTAGAATAAAGGTTAGACACGATTATAGGAGTTAAAGAAAGACAGCATGAAACCCATTACTTGAATTCATTGTGGCCTCACTGGGGTCTGAAACTTACATAATTTGATGATTTTTTTAAGGAAGAATGGAAAAGGAAAAATGTAGAAAACAACAAAAATTAGGAAAAGCAGGCAGGAAAACTAACAATTCAGGTGGAAACACCGTTAAAACAAATTAGAATTTTTTATTTTATGTCACATCATTAAAATCATAGCCCTGTGTCTTCTTTCACTGGAATTGCATTTGGAAATGCCACATGGGGCACACAAATAGGCTGCACAACTAGCATAGCCCGTGGAGTGTCACCTTAGCATGTGAAACACAGCACCAGGGCAACAGGAGTATCATTTTCACGGAAGGAAATGCAACACCAGGGCAACAGCTTCCATTCTGTCCCTATCTTTAGTAGTGATTCACAGGCCTCCTCTTCACCAGCCTTCTCTGAATGTTAAAATCCTGTCTGAAGTTCAAATTTTATGCTGCTTGAGGTTGAAACAGAAGATGCTGTATACTGCAGAGGCAATTAAAAGTCTAGGGACTTCTGAACTTCTAAGAAAGGGAGAGGACAGCATTTTCATTTCAATACATGTTTTTATTGATAAAAAGTGAATATAACAACAAAGATATATCATGTGAATAGGATACTATGAAATCTTCAATTTGAAGTTCAACAGCACTGCACAGTAAAGCAGAAGTAAAATGAAAGTATTCATAAAATAAATCTATTGCACAGATCATCTATTCAGACTTTCAGGACAGTTAAGGAACAAGGAATTTGACCCCCGAGTCCTTCTAAAGGTGACAGCAGAAAGGGGCAAATAGCTGATAAACCACCCTGAAAGGTGGGCTAAAGTGAAGCAAACAAGCTGCAGAGTATGATGAGAGGGAGAGCGAGAGGAGGCAGAGTGGGGCATCGCTGCATCTCTGCACAGGTCCAATGCCACTGATAATCATTGCACGCATACGACCCGAAAAAACATCCAAACTTTTCCAGATCAGACAGTGAACTATGGCCTGTGCCAGACATAACATCTTATCTGGAGATGGTTTGAATACAGGCACTTACCCAAAATCAACATTTTCCTGTTTTTACACTGGTTATTTAGAGGATACAAAATTTCACTGCAATATTTTCCTCTAACTGTAATATATACAGTTGGATTAGCAGTAAACACTTTAACGAAATTACTATTTCAGGGGTTTGCAATTTATGGACTACTTAAGAAAGAAGTAAAACAAAGAAATTTTTATCAGCTAAAAAACCTGCAATGCACTCATTTTGAAAAAGAAAAAAAAAAAAAAAAAGAAAAAATTAACCCGTTTGGCTAGCTTTAAAAGGCAAGGAATATGTTTATTCCTTGGTGTAGACTTTAACTATACTCATTAAGACCTCTCTCATGATTTTAGTTTCAGCAACAGCTTCCATGGCCAGAGGAAAGATACAGCAGAACAAGGCCTCATGTACAGAGAAAGCTAAGAAGAAAATGATTTAGCAAAGTTATGAAATGAATTCTCCTTTCTGTGTTGTACATTTCGTTTTTCTAAACAAACTGAGTACCAAAACGAATGAACTACTAATGTAAATAATTATTTTCCTGTGAATGCTTTTGGCCTATTGTGTTAATTAAGGCTTGATTCAGTAGTGGACAGAAAGAAAAAAGAAGCAAAGACAAGCCACTTCCACATCTATATGTCAGTGTAAATTGCTGTATTAATTGGGATATAAATCTGCTGCTAGGGAAAGCAGGACAAAAACACTGAGTATTTTTAGGCCTGTCATTAAATATGCTTGTTCCTGTCTTAATATTGACATGAACCAGAAGTGAATATATATTTTGAATGCAAGTATTGCTAAATGTTGCACATCCCTCAAGGGCTGAATTTAGGTCCTGGTATAAAGCTCATTAAAATTAACACGAACCTTTCTTCTGTCTCCAGCAGAGTCAGAATCTGGATATAAATGAGTATGCTAAAAACCAGTAACAATGAAAAAGGAAAAAAAAATCAAAGAACAAAAGAAGGGTACAATAGTTAAAATATTGTTACTGACCTTCAGTTATAATTATAAACATGTTTTTATCAAGTAAAAATTCTGTACTTTCATGTTCTCATGAAGCAGAGTGAAAAGTACCCACTTTCCTGTACTACCACTATGGACCCAGTGCTATCTTTGATCAGGCTGTTCTATTTTGCTCAATGCATTATTCTAAAATATCTGGTAATGGAGCGAAGAAGGACATTCTCGGGAATAGTGCAGACTCATAAATGAGGAAACTGTTCGTTTACAGCTTTATACTGACACATTGTGATCAGTCATCATCATCAGTTAACTGCCACTGCACCCAGCCCTTTTATGGAAGACTTTGAAGAACTATCCAGGTATCACAGGAGCTGGTGATTCAGAAAGTAGTAAACTCCTTTCTGCATCATGCGCTGCTAAAAGTGTTCTCCTGGAAAAGCAGAGAAGTAAAACTTCTGAAGCTTTGAAACTGTGAAAACGTGTGTGTGATTTTCGGGTTTTTTGAGAGAAATAGTCACCCGTATCGTGGACAGATTTTCCTCCAGGTAATTACATTCCTTTTCTAGTTTCAAGCAGATATATTATTCTTCATTTACACTTTTAAAGCACTTATGTTGCTGTGACAATCTTGCTCCTTATCTGATGAGCTGGTTGTTCAAAGCAATTTGAAAGATCTTTTCCATAGAGGATAAAATAAAGTAGGCTTTTCCTTTTACCAAATGAAACCTTATTTTTAAGAGTTTAAATTCCAGAGCTCGGGACATTTTCTTGAATCCCTCTGCAATTCAGAGTACTGTGCTTTCACAACAGCTATGTTGTGAAACAGTTATTCCTTGCTTTATCTGAAGTAACTCCAGTGATATAAAAGTAGTCTCTAAAAGATAGAAGAAAATAGATTAAAAAATTAGACCCCTGTAAATAAATGTTGACATTTACAATTTAAATTGCAGCAGTGTCCATTGCCTGTTCTTCCCCAGCTTAAGAAACAAAGGTAAATTTTGCTCCTCAAAGCAGTTATCACAGGGTAGGGAAGGAGACAAGTCACAAGATAAAGGGAGGACTATATTGTACGAACAAATAATAGGATTTTGGCCAAGGATAAGGAAAAGGGTTAGTTCAGTAAGAGATTTTGGCAGATAAATTGAAGAGTCATGGAGCATCCCTTAGAGATAAGAAAAAGCATTAATTCAAGATAGTTTGGAGAAGGAAGAGGAGCAAAGTGACAGATTTTTCCTCAACAATGAGGTAAACGTATTGAAAGTGAAAAAAAAGTTGAGAAAAAAATCATGTTAAGTTTCAGTCAAGCTTATGATTAAACCAATGTTTAAACAACTTTGATTAGCAAATAGCAATACGTCAAGAAGATGCAATGAAGAGACATTAAGAAGCAGAACTGCATAATGGAAGCTATGTCTGAAGGGAAGATGATGAACGAGTAGAACTGATAACTATCAGGTGAAAAACCTCAGGCTGAAGCTGTATCAACAGATACGAAGACACAGAGAAATTGCATTGAGTCTGGAGGGGAAGATACATCCCTGAAACATCTCAAGGTTCTATCCAGACAGACAGGTATTCCCACTCTGTGTGACTAAATCTTCTGAGTACGGAGAAATAACAAATGAAAATCATGTTGAAGGATAAAGAATGAAAAAAATATCTCACATACTTATGTCTCAAAAATAACATACATTTTTCTTTAGTGATGAAGAAGTTTTCTCTTTACTGCTCTCATGATCCAAAGCACATTCTGATCTAGTAACCATTCTCTTGCTTGAACAGCCAAGTCCTCGAGCTAAGAATTGATCCCTTTCAGTCCATTCACCTTAAAAGATGAGAACGTTGCTTCCCCTCTAAACGCAAAGCTTCCTCTTAGGATTTACCAAATGGCACTTCTTTTCCCTTCAGGACAAAGTTCTAGAAAAGCTCACAGCTAGCTGGCATGCAGCCAGCACAGTATTCCCTGGCACCACATAACCATTTAACTTTAGAGTTTGCTGGCACAAGCCAGCTCTTCATTCTGTCCCAGAGATGGCTGTGTTTCAGCAGTAATGAAACTGCATTAGTGCCACATTCTTCACTCCAACACCCATGCAGCCCCAGTGAAAACAATGCAGGCAAAGTTAGGAAAATTACACGGAGGTGACCAAAGGCTGCCCTGCCAAGCTTTCATTAAAGAATCATTTAAAAAATATTACTTTGTTTTCCCCAAATGATCTATCGACCCCCACCTCACTCCCCCACTAATTCCACAGAACTTTTAAACGAGATCTGTCAGTATTTTCCTCCTCATCTTCCATCAGAGGGGATCTTCTATGTTCTCTTGTTCATCACAAGAACCATGACATTATCAGGTGGCTCACTGTGTTAGTGATGAGCAGACTGAACTACCTCCAGCTAAGCACAGGTCATTGAAATAAAAGGATTTTGAAGTACATGCAGGCAACTGGTAAATTGGGAGACAGAAATTACAGCACAAAGGACAAGTGCTACAGTGCTTTAGAAAGGCCTATTTGACGTTAAAATTTATGTGCATAAGCAGGTCTCTTCTGCTTTTTGTTCAGTAAACAGGCAGCTGAGTATTCGACCTTCTTCTTTTAAAAATTCCAGATCAATGCTGAGCACAGGTAGGCCCACCAAAGCAAGCTGATGTGTCTGTGTTGTTCCTATTCAACACAACAGCACTGTGGCCATATCCCCCTCATTTCACCCACATTCCTGGTTCTCTAGGGAGTTGCTCTGTCACAGGGAAACCTCAGCACTTGTTCAGCTGCTTGAGTGACCGTCAGGTCAGTGATTGGGCACATACGAAACTCTGAGCAAGCTGAGCAGAGCAAGCCCTGTGAAGCACCGGGTGAGTATGCTTAACAAGCACACCGATTGCTATTTGCCAGTCACACTGATATGAGTAAAGCTGGTTTAAGAATTGTGCTGAGGATTAGCTAGATGATTCATAGGAAAATCCAAAAGTAAGGGCCCAATTTACATTCTAACTACGTGGCTGAGAGAGTTGGGCAGAGGGAACACTTGGTCTCTTGCTTAGAATGAATTCTAATTGCCTATTTCTTCTGGTTACAGTGATCAATCTCCAAATATGTCTATATTAAGCAAACCATATGTGTATATATATGCATATACACTTCTTTTAAAATACTACATTCCAGATACCCCTATATAAAACTCAAAACACCAGGACCTGCTCACAGAGATTTACTGAAGACTCCCAAAGGCCACCTTCCTCTTTTCTTATTGTTTAGCAAAGAGCAAGATTTGCCCCAGAGCCTATAAAACACACAACAATTAAAGGCACACTGTAAAATACTATTACTTTAATGACACGTATCTGTTCCTGGAACACTGCAAGTTATTCGTGATTAACCTAGATCACTGAAGAAAGTTGTGAGGGCTGAGGATATATATCTTTGTTCTATTCCTCTGAATATTTCTGGGTGCTGGTAATAATATCTAGTGGCAGAAAAAAATAAGAACACAAATATTTTTCTGTCTGGTGAGCTAATATGCTACACAGCTAATAATTGCATGAAATGCTCTTCTGATTTTCACTTCAAAGCCTGTATTTCACCTATTCGTCTCATTAATGATTTTTGTCCTGCATAGGATGCCTTGCTGAGAAAGGACCGGTTTCCATGGACTTGATTTCTCACAACCAGAGCTCTCTTGCATTATCCATCATTTACAGGGATTCATTATCAAAGGACTGCACACGGGTTTAAGCTGTAAAACACCAAGAGATTTGTCTGGACTTTGGAAGAGATTTTATGACGTTCAGGATTTGAGAGCAACACTGTAAAAGCAAAATATTTTTTAAAGTGCGTTGCTTTCTGGATGCCCTGTATCTCGATGAAGCCTTTCCTACCAAGGGCAGTGCATTTCACTGGTCATCCTTTGACCCTGCTCTGAGCTTTAGCATCTCCCACAGATTCGCTTGAAGTCATATGGTCTCCCTTTTCTATCGCTGTCCTACAAACAGAAAGCCTCTGCTTCCTCCACACCCACTCTCCTTGCCAGAAGCCTCACTGCAACTTCCTGTCAGTTTTATACACTTGTGTAAGTGTGGAAGTGCCGTGGACTTCCTCAGAGCACAAGTTTTATCTGAAAGCACCATGTTAACTATTTGCTTACTAAGTGTTTCCTAGAAATATAAATGCTCATTTATTTTTAACCTTTATCAGTTAAACCTTTTGTAACTGGAAAATATGAGTGACACTCATGGGGAGAAAAAAAAGTGATTTACATATTTTAGGACTAAAATAACAGAAAAGCTAATACCGTAATTATTTGCAGGCATTGGGAATCCTGCTTTGCATCAGCAAGACTAATGATGGACTGTTCACATCCAGAGGCATAATGATCCACATAAAACCGGCCGTATGCGGCATCTCTGAAAACACCCTTCACCAGTGGATCTCAACACCCTTTCAGAAAGGCAAGAAATACGGCACTGGTATTTACGTTTCCAGCTCTTTACGTTCTTAATTAACTTTAAGCAACCATTACGCGCTCTTGGCGCACCTCTGAGCTCCAAGGAAGCTCCGGCTCCCAGCCGGAGCGCACAAGCACCGGGGAGAGGGGCGGCGTTATCCCAAGGACAGCTCGGCCCCCCGCCGCCCCCACGCCGCC